>JARQOD010000010.1:41849115-41958981 GCA_033576555.1 Oophaga sylvatica | reverse complement strand
CCTGTATTATACCCAGAGCTGCACTCACGATTCTGCTGGTGCAGTCATTTGTGTACATACATTACATTACTGATCCTGAGTTACATCCTGTATTATACTCCAGAGCTGCACTCACTATTCTGCTGGTGCAGTCACTGTGTACATACATTACATTACTGATCCTGAGTTACATCCTGTATTATACTCCAGAGCTGCACTCACTATTCTGCTGGTGCAGTCATTGTGTACATACATTACATTACTGATCCTGAGTTACCTCCTGTATTATACTCCAGAGCAGCACTCACTAATCTGCTGGTGCAGTCATTGTGTACATACATTACATTACTGATCCTGAGTTACCTCCTGTATTATACCCCAGAGCTGCACTCACATTCTGCTGGTGCAGTCATTGTGTACATACATTACATTACTGATCCTGAGTTACATCCTGTATTATACTCCAGAGCTGCACTCACTAATCTGCTGGTGCAGTCACTGTGTACATACATTACATTACTGATCCTGAGTTACATCCTGTATTATACTCCAGAGCTGCACTCACTATTCTGCTGGTGCAGTCACTGTGTACATACATTACTGATCCTGAGTTACATCCTGTATTATACTCCAGAGCTGCATTCACTATTCTGCTGGTGCAGTCACTGTGTACATACATTACATTACTGATCCTGAGTTACATCCTGTATTATACTCCAGAGCTGCACTCACTATTCTGCTGGTGCAGTCATTGTGTACATACATTACATTACTGATCCTGAGTTACATCCTGTATTATACTCCAGAGCTGCACTCACTATTCTGCTGGTGCAGTCACTGTGTACATACATTACATTACTGATCCTGAGTTACATCCTGTATTATACTCCAGAGCTGCACTCACTATTCTGCTGGTGCAGTCACTGTGTACATACATTACATTACTGATCCTGAGTTACATCCTGTATTATACTCCAGAGCTGCACTCACTATTCTGCTGGTGCAGTCACTGTGTACATACATTACATTACTGATCCTGAGTTACATCCTGTATTATACTCCAGAGCTACTCTCTCTATTCTGCTGGTGCAGTCACTGTGTACATACATTACATTACTGATCCTGAGCTACATCCTGTATTATACCCAGAGCTGCACTCACTATTCTGCTGGTGCAGTCACTGTGTACATACATTACTGATCCTGAGTTACATCCTGTATTATACTCCAGAGCTGCACTCACTAATCTGCTGGTGCAGTCACTGTATACATACATTACATTACTGATTCGGTACTGAAGGTAAATGACGAATAATGGAGGATATAACTGGGAATATCTTTACCTGAAGAACCCCAGGATCCCCAGCCTGTACTGGATGCTCACTACCACTACGTCCTCATGGGCACTAAGTGAGGAGCCATCAAATAAATTGGGAGGCCGAACAGAAGCCCACCACCATGTATAAAAACCATGACCTAGGGGAACAGAATAAAATTTATGGGAAAAGTCATTGTTCTTCCAGGTCTACCACTAGTAACCTTTTCAGAAAACGGCACATAGAGTTATATGGTGCAGTAGATATCGCTCACATACTTATTACAGGAGAAGTGAAACAAAGAATAAAAGTAGGAAACTAATGGAAATAAATAAATAATATAAATAAAGCACAGAAGGAAACTAATATTTAACAGTAACAAAGACAAACAACATATCATTACAAACAAACAACATACTGACATTCCCAACAGGGTGCACGCAGCTATGAGGACGCTCGGGGCATTAGTATAGGTAAACACTGCAGATACTTACAGGTAACTTAGATTTCTTGTCTCTGTCGGCCGGAGTAAACACATTCAGGTACAGGCAATCTTCTGAGGAACGGGGCAGCTGTAAAGAGGTTTGGTAATATTCTGCTAACCACTTCATGGTGTCTTCTACCTGTAAACACCTGAAATATACAGAATCAATAATAAAAAAATAGAAAACATTCACCTGCGTTACTGAATGCTAGCTGTTCTCCTTAAGGGTATGCCACACTAAACGAGATCGCAATTGTGTCACCATTATGACGCAGTTAGCGACTTAGCTGTGTGATTCCAAACACAACTCATCAGCGATCTGTATAACGACCTTGTGGTCGTTGGGAAAACCTAGTCCCACCTGCGGCTGTCACACTCAGCGATTCAGGCTCACCAGCGGGACACCAACGACCAAAAAAACGGCTCAGAACGTTCACAAACGATCAGCGACATCTCAGCAGGGGCCACATCGCTGCTACATGTCACACACAGCTAAGTCGCTAACGAGATCGCTAACTGCGTCAAATGGTGACGCAATTGCGATCTCGTTTGCGATCTCACTTAGTGTGGCATACCCTTTAGTGTCAGCTGGGGGAAGCTGACCAGAATGGATTTATGTTGGAACTGAAGAGAGACAAGCCAGAATCTCTCTCTGAGAAGAGTCTTCACAGACTGTGTGCACCAACCTGCATGTATCAGTGGATGCTATGGACGATAGCCGTTTTGTTTGACCGTACTGGGACTAGCGCTCAGCCGGCTGTGAGTAGCCAGTGTCTAATTTGTTTAGTTAGCATCTGCACAAGGCTAAAGGGTATGCCACACTAAGCGAGATAGCTAACGAGATCGCTACTGCGTCACCATTTATGACGCAGTAGCGATCTCGTTAGCGACTTAGCTGTGTGATTCCAAACACAACTCATCAGCGATCTGTGATTCTAAACACATCTCATCAGCGATCTGTATAACGACCTCTGTGGTCGTTGGGAAAACCTAGTCCCACCTGCGACGCAGGTGAAGTCGTTCATAAAGGTTGTCACACTCAGCGATTCAGGCTCACCAGCGGGACACCAACGACCAAACAACGGCTCGAAACGTTCATGAGCGATCAACGACATCTCAGCAGGGGCCACATCGCTGCTACATGTCACATACAGCTAAGTCGCTAACGAGATCGCTACTGCGTCATAAATGGTGACGCAATAGTGATCTCGTTAGCGATCTCGCTTAGTGTGGCATACCCTTAAGACTTGAGATTTTGAGTTTATGGTTTTGCTTTTGCTGCTGTGCAACCTGTGGAAATCATCATCACATGGCTACGACACAAACATCCAGTGCCTGTGTGACGCTACCTAATGCCTACCTGAGAGTGAATCCCTAAAAGACGGATTTTGGTAAGAACTTACCTGTAAAATCCTTTTCAGCGAAGGAAGGAAGAGAGACACAGTCATTACTAGTGGGTAGGCGGAGCCCAGATAGGATTGACACCTCAGATTAAAAAGAGTGTTGACCGGCCCCTCCAGCTCGGGCTCCTCTACTCAGCTCTTCAGTCGTACCCAAGCTTAAGGAAGAACAATACACCAGCGAAGCAACATAACCCCTTCTGAAGGACTTCAGAGAAAAAACATAAGAGTACAGGTTATGCATGCATTCGGCAAAAAAATCACACAGTTACAGGTACTACTCACTGAACCTGACTACTGCGATAAGCTGGCAATGCTGGAACAGAGCCGTAGCGCGTCGACCTCAGTCCAGATAATCGCTATCAGAGAAGGGTCACACTGCATCTGTAAATACAACAACACACTTCTGCCATGGGAGGGAGCTGTGTCTCTCTTCCTTCCTTCGCTGAAAAGGATTTTACAGGTAAGTTCTTACCAAAATCCGTCTTTCAGCTGCAGATGGAAGGAAGAGAGCCACAGTCATTACTAGTGGGACGTCCCAAAGCAGTCCAAAAATTAGGGTGGGAAAAAACCAAAATAGGCAGAAACCCAACAACCTAGATAAATGCGCCACAGGCGCCAAATACAAGTTAACTAAAAACTTTAAATTACCGCTGCCTGCAGGACCCTACGTCCTAAGGCCGCATCAGCGGAAGCACTGACGTCCACCTTATAAAACTTTGTAAATGTGTGGACGAAACGCCAGGTCGAAGCTCGGCAGAGCTGAGCTGCCGAAGCCCTTGATGAAAGGCCCACGATGAAGTCACAGCCCTCGTGGAGCGAACTCGAATCTTAATCGGGCAAGGTTCGCCATTAAGACGGTAAGCCTCCAAAATGGCCGACCGAATCCAACGAGCTATAGAGTCCTTGAAAACTCGTTGATCACGCCTACGACCTGCTGTAATCACAAACAGGGAATCTGACTTTCGAAAACCTTGAGTAATAGACAAAATAGAACTTCAAGACCCGCACTAAATCCAATTTGTGCAAGTTCCGTTCCTTTGCATTCCCTGGGCCCGGGCAAAACGAGGGCAACACAATATCCTGGTTAACATGAAATTGCGACACCACCTTAGGTAGAAAATCGCCCCATGTGCGAAGCACTACTCGATCCGGGTAAAACTCCAGGAAAGGAGGCGAGCAGGAAAAAGCTGCCAACTCAGAAACCCTTCTTAAAGAGGTTACCGCCACTAAGAAGGTAACCTTCCAAGAAATTAAAGAAAGGCTAGCAGAACCCATAGGCTCAAAAGGTATATGCTGAAGAGCCTCCAAGACAAGGTTGAGCCGCCAAGGAGACACAGGCGCCTTCCGCAGTGGAAACTGACGGGTTACTCCGCGAAAAAAGGAACGTACGTCCCTACGCGAGGCGATAGCCTTCCGAAATAGCAAAGACAGGGCAGAAACCTGACCTTTCAGAGTGCTAACTGCTAAACCTTTTGTCCAGCCCGTACTGTAGCAAAGCCAACAAATTGGGAATGGAAAAAAATCCTCGGATTCCTTGAAGAACCCGAAACCACGAAAAGACCAAGTCTTGTGATAAATCTTAGTAGTAGCCGGACCTCTGGCAGCTCGCAGAGTGGCAATGACTTCGGCTAAAAAACCTCTACGGGTCAAGGTTTCGGTCTCAAGAGCCACGCCGTCAAACGCAGAGACTTCAAGTCCGGATGACGAACGGGCCCCTGGGTTAACAGGTCCGGGCGAGGAGGAAGTGGGAATGGCGGTGCCGCCAAAAACGACACCAGTGTCGAGAACCACGTCCTCCTTGGCCAATCCGGGGCTATCAACATAGCCGGAATTCTCTTCCAGTCTGATCCGACGCAGCACCAGAGGAAGTAAAGATATCGGCGGAAACACATAGACTAGCTCGAAATGGTCCCACGGAGCCACCAGAGCAACCACCGCCACAGCCTTCGGGTCCTTGTACCTGGACATGAAGGTCGGTAGTTTGGCATTTGAACCTGGATGCCATCAAATCCACTTGGGGAGTTCCCCAACGGAAGCACAGCAGCGCAAACATTTTCGGATGAAGACTCCATTCTCCAGGATCCATCTTCTCGCGACTGAGGAAGTCCGCCGTGGTATTCTGGACTCCTGGAATGTGATCGCAGAGATGGCTGGAACCTTGGTCTCGGCCCATAGCAGGATCCGAGACACCTCCATCATGAGGCTGGAGCTCCTTGTCCCGCCTTGGTGGTTGATATACGCAACGCCGTCGCGTTGTCTGTCTGCACTCGGACTGGTAGACCGCTTAAAGGGACCGTCCAGTGTTGTAGGCAAAGGAAAAATTGCCCTCAACTCCAGGATGTTGATCGGTAGAACAGACTCTTCCGATGACCATACTCCCTGGATCCAAAGATCGTTCCAGACACCCCCCCCAGCCCGTCAGGCTGGCATCGGTGGTTATGACCGACCACCTCGGAGGGAGGAAAGATTTCCCCAGGAATAACGTTCCTGGACGTAACCACCATCCTAGGGATTCTCGCACCCTGTGAGAGATGATGACGCTGCAATTCAGAGAAGCTTGCGATCGATCCCAACGACTCAGAATGAGCCTTTGGAGGGCCCTGGAATGAAATTGGGCAAACGGAAGTGCCTCCATGGACGTCAAACCCAGAAGGCGCATACACTTCCGAAAGGACATTGCTGCCGTAGACCTCATAATCTGTACATGTCGAAAGAGACATGCCCGCTTGTCTGGAGGAAGGGACACCACCGCCGTACAGTGTCAAAATGCATTCCCAAAAACAAGATTGACTTCCAGAGACGACTTCTCCCAATTGACCAGCCACCCGAAATCCTCCAGGAGCTGAAGGGATAGATTGCGAGCCGTCCCCGCCTCCTCCTTTGAGGACGCCACAATCAGAAGGTCGTCCAGGTAGGGAAATCGTAACCCCCTGTCTTCGAAGAATTGCCATGAGGGGCGCTAGAATTTTTGTAAAAACTCTGGGCGCCGAGGCCAAGCCGAATGGCAGAGCCACAAACTGGCAATGGTCCTGACCTATGGCAAAATGAAGGAAGCGCCGGTGAGCCCTTCCGACGGGAACATGCAAATAAACGTCGCGAATGTCGATTGACCAAAAAGACGTTCTGCGACAGGGCTGCCACAACGGAGCGAAGCGACTCCATGCGGAATTTTCGGGATGTAAACATGCCGATTCAATCTTTGAAATCCAAAATAGGGCGAAATTTGTCCTCCTTTTTGGGGACCACAAAGAGGTTGGAATAAGAATCCTCTTCTCCGGTCCTCTGCGGAACCGGTATCACCACACCCTTCTGCAGAAGGGAATCGACCTCTCGTAGTAGAGCGGCAAATAGCTCGGCTCTGACGGAATGCGAGATTGGCAAAACCTGTCCGGGGTCGAGAAAGAAACTCTATGAAGTAGCCTGTCAACACAACCTGTGTTACCCAGGCGTCCGACACACGGGAAACCCAAGTCGGTTTGAATTGGAGTAAACGACCCTCCACTCGAGAGCGCTCGAGTGAGACCCAGACGACAGACCGCTTTAGCGGGTTTTTTGCCAGCTTCTGTCTTAATGGAAGTTCTGTTTCCAGGGTATGCGGAATTTCTGAGAAATTCCCCCTTTTTTTTTTTTTTTTTTTAAAAAAGAGAGGAACGACCCAAGCCCCCAGAGGGTTGACCGGATCATCCCCTGGACCGAAAGGACCGCCGACAACTACCGGCACTAGTCCTGCCAGACGCAGAAGTCACAGCTCTGCGCTGCGGTAAAGCTGTTTCTTTTGCCTCAGAAATCAGCTCTGTGAGGTCAGATTCAAATAGCTGACCACTTTGTAAGCTAAAGATAGCAAACCCTGCTTGGAAACCGCGTTCCACTGTCTAAGCCACAGTGCTCTTCTGACTGTGACTGCCGAGGATTGCGCCCTGGATAGCAGTGACGCAGAATCCTTCAACTTGAAAAGCCCATCTATCTCGATAGAGGGGATCCATCTTGTCACGCCGTCCGTAGACGGTCCAAACGGCTCAGGGAAACTTTACAAGTACACATAGATCCTTAATACTGAATCCATGACCCGCGGCCTCGCAGATGGATATTGTTGCCATCTCCATTTTTCTGTCCAGCAGGTCCTGCAGACTCGCCTTCCTTTACCAGGATAAAGGGACATTCACTTCAGGAGATCCAATTAACAATCAACTCCGTAGAAAACGGATACAGATTGTAAAGCCGTCGCGACCTATGCGACTCCTGAAACATCCGGGCCGACTTACCAGGACGCCTAGTTACCTCTCTCTGGTAACTGTAACGCCCTCATGGCTCCAATAGTACGGTCCATGAGAGAGGCAGAGTGTCCCTGCCGATCCTCCTTGTCCGAAACGGACATCTTCGCTACGCGAGAAGGAAGGCACCGATTTGTGTCGCTTCCTTGAGAGGATCTAGCTGACACTCCATAACCTAGAAGGTCAGACAGGCCATCATAGAAACTAGCGAGGGCCTCCATTTTGACACCACTGGAACCTCCGACCGCTGCGCATGACGCTGTCGGGGTCTGCGTGTCAGATAGTCCGCATCTGACATGTCCTTGCACAGTATATGGCAGGTTAAACCTGTCAGTAACTAGAACAGTGTGTTTCTTAAAGAAAAAACAATGCTGAAGGGTTAAAGCTCTTAAAGAGAGAGCTACCCCAGCATTAATAGTTAACCGCCTAAGAAGGGGTTAAAGTAGCAGACTCCCCACAACCTTGATAATGAAAAAGTTGTGCGAGCCCCAAGTGCCTCTTATAAGGCAGCAGCTGCAGGACAGCTTTTTATGCCACACTAACAGAAAAACGTTCCACAAGATCGCTAAAAATTGCGCTGTTTTGTATATCGCAATGACCGCCAAAGTTGTTAAGGAGATCGCTAACCGCTTATGCGATGTTAATGAGATCGCCCAGATTGGCAGCTACTAGCGACATTAAAAAATGATCACACAAACGATCGCATTAGTGTTGTGAATGGACTTGAAATGAGTTCTGAGCAGAGGCTCCCTCTGGTGGTTACAAGCGGTACTGGACTGTCCAGTGAAGATTGTGTGGAGTGGGAATCAGGTGTTACTGACTGGTCTTATATAAGGGAGTCACCTTCCCATCAGGGTTGCCGGTGATCAATTGTTCTGGTCTCACTCCATGATTCCTGTTTCCCTTGTAGCCTGCTGTGTCGTGTCTGCATCTCCTGCTAACAGATAAGACATTTTCTTCTTTTTGTTTTTGTGCTTTATTTTTGCATTTTGTCCTGCACTTCTGTGGGGGCCTTCAGGGTCCCCTCCGGGGGCTTTTGCCCTCTCAGTTTAGTTCAGCCACTGATGTTTGTACTTTTGCTTTTTCCAGTTTCTTCAGTGGCTGCTGTTTTGATTTTGTTACACCAGAGAACTATTTAGGTGGTAGAGGTCGTGTGATCTCAGGTGTTTTTGAAATTAGTAGAGTTGGTGCTTTGCAGGGTTTTTTGGGATTGCAGTAAGTACCCTTCCTATCCTTTCTATTTAGTTAGTTTTGGCCCCAACGTTTGCTCATACTATTTTCTGTCTGTGTCAGTATTTCTTCTTGTCTAACAGCCATTACATGTTTGGGGGCTTTCTATGTTCTTTGGGGATCTGCTCCGGGGCAGATAGCTTTCCTATTTCTATCTTTAGGTGTAGTTAGTTTCTCAGGCTGTGACGAGGCGTCTAGGACCAACGTAGGAACGCTCCACGGCTGCCTCTAGTTGTGGTGGTTAGTCAGGGTACTGCAATCTCATAGATTCCAACTGCTCTGGTGTATTGCCTTTTTTACCTGCACTCCTCAGTTACCGAAACATAACAGTATCACCGGCCAAAAATTTAAAGTTGTATGGTACTCACAGAAGGGAAAAATATTGTGAAAGAAAAAACGGTTGTCAGAGTTGTCAGAGATATTTTTCTGTTTGTTGCATTTTTTTTTTTTTTCTCCCTCTGTATCTCTGGGTGCTGGGGAGGATTTTTTCTCTCAATGGAGTTTGCACAGTTGTCTGGCCGTGTGGATCAGCTTGCCACTGAGGTTCAGAGTATTGCTGCATATCTTGCTGGGTTGCCTGTTGTGGAACCTAGGATTCCCATGCCAGATTTGTTTTTGGGGGATCGAGCTAAATTTCAGAATTTCAAAAATAATTGTAAATTGTTTTTTGCCTTAAAATCTAAGTCCTCAGGGAACGCAGCGCAGCAGGTTCAAATTGTCATCTCTCTCCTGCACGGCGATCCTCAGGATTGGGCTTTTTCCCTGACACCTGGGGATCCTGTTTTGAGTGATGTTGATGAATTTTTTCAGGTTTTGGGGTTATTGTACGATTTGCCTAATGTCACTGATCAAGCTGAAAAAGCCTTGTTGGCATTAAATCAGGGGCTTGATGACGCTGAGTTATACTGTCAGAGATTCCGTAGGTGGGCAGTCCTGACCAAGTGGAATGATGACGCTTTGGCGGCCCTTTTTCGGAAGGGTCTGTCAGATAATGTAAAGGATGTTATGGTGGGATTCTCTGTCCCCTCTGGTCTCAATGATTCTATGTCATTAGCGATTCAAATTGACAGACGTTTGCGTGAGCGGAGAAGTATGCGTGGAATAGTGTTGCCTTGTGAACCTGCTTCTGAATCCATGCAGTGTGATAGAGTGGTGTCTGGGGCACAGCGTCATGAGTTTCGAAAGCGCAATGGGTTATGTTTCTACTGTGGTAATACCCCTACAGAAGTCTATTCCCCTACTGGGGATCGATTCTACCCCTTTGGCTGAGAATAAACCCCAGTTCTCTACTCAGGTGATAATGAGGGTTGAACCTGATCATCAGGAGTGCTGCAAATTTTTGGTTCTGTATAATCTGCATGATATTATCGTACTGGGTTTCCCTTGGTTGCAGTCTCATAATCCTGTTTTGGATTGGAAAACTGTGTCTGTAACCAGTTGGGGCTGCCAATGTGTTAATACCAACACTCCTGTTTTTTCTGCCTCCCCACAGGCTCAGGATGTTCCTGACTTTTTGATTGATTTTTCTGATGTGTTTAGCGAAAGTAAATCTGCATCCTTGCCTCCCCATAGGAGCTATGACTGCGCTATTGAATTAGTGCCTGGTAGTAAATTCCCTAAAGGTCGCCTTTTTAACTTGTCTGTACCTGAAAATGACGCTATGCGGTCTTATATCAAGGAGTCATTGGAGAAGGGTCATATCAGACCATCCTCTTCACCCTTAGCTGCCGGTTTTTTCTTTGTGGCCAAAAAGGATGGTTCATTAAGGCCGTGTATTGATTATCGTCTTTTGAACAATATTACTGTGAAATATCAATATCCGTTACCCTTGATTTCTGACCTGTTTTCCAGGGTGAAAAATGCTACTTGGTTTACCAAGCTTGACCTCAGGGGGCATATAACCTTATTCGCATTAAGCACGGGGATGAATGGAAGACGGCATTTAATACCCTGAGGGGCATTTTGAGTACCTTGTGATGCCCTTTGGGCTCACTAATGCTCCTTCTGTCTTCCAGTCCTTCATGAATGACATTTTCAGGGATTTTGTGTCATGGGTGTATCGCCACGAAGATCGTCGCGATTGCACATTCTGACTTCTCGCAGCTGAGTTGCTGCTTCTTTGTGTTTGGTAGTGAGGGAGTTAATTTTACCTAGCTCTTGGCTAAGACTAGGTCCAGCCTCGCCCGGCTGCTTTTGATTATGCACTAATTAGCTTCCTTTATATACCTGCCAGTCTGCTTGTTAGATGCCGGTGAAAGCTTACATGCAGACCAGTAGTTTGGATCAGGTCATGAGAAGACTTAAGTTAAGAGTTCCTTTGTGGTTTCTCCTCTCCTCGATTATAGTTTATCTCCTAGACCTTTTGTGTTCCCTCTGTGTTTAAGTGTTGTATGCAAGACAGTGTTTACTTTGTCCCCTGTCTGTCTCGTTTGTCTGTACTGTTTGTTAAGCAGTAACCTGCCTATTCCCTGTGTGGTAATCAGGGTCCTTCTGAGGACTAGATTACAGTTGTCAGGGACTTATAGGAGACAGGGTTACGTTGGCGGCCTGGACCTCTGTACCATTAACAGTACCTCCAGGTTGAGGGACGAGTCAGGTCCCCAGTTTAGGGTCAGCATAGACCCCGGTCCACCTGCAGCCTGAGTACAGTATTATACGTCTTCAGGATTCACCCACAGTACAACGGATATTATGTCAGGTAATACTATACTTTATATACATGTTGAGATTTCCTATTTTTATGTTATATTGCATGTTGTCCCTCTTAGTATTGATTACTGACATCATATGTGTATCTGTGATACAGCGTGACATTTTCACCGGCCAAAAAGATTCTCCCCAGCTACTATGGATCCAGTTGCCCAGCAAGCCCTGCAGTTGCAGAGTTTATCCATGAAGCTGACGGACATTAAGTCCAGGGTTTTGTCTCCCCCGGAGCAAACCAGGTCTGAACCTAAAGTTGCTCTCCCGGACAGGTTCACTGGTGGGCGGGACAAATTTTTTACCTTCCGGGAGGCATGTAAATTATATTTTCGGCTTCGGCCTCAGTCATCGGGGAGTGAAGAGCAGAGGGTGGGAATTGTCATCTCGCTCTTACAAGGGGACCCTCAATCCTGGGCGTTCTCTCTTCCTCCGGGCTCCCCGGCCCTCCAGTCAGTAGATCGATTTTTTTCTGCCCTGGGTCTGGTATATGACGACCCGGATCGGGTCTCCCTTGCTGAAATAAAGTTACGTAAGATACAACAGGGAGATCGTCCAGCGGAGGAATTTTCTTCTGAGTTCCGTAGATGGGCCACAGATACTCAGTGGAATGACCCAGCTCTTAGGAGCCTGTTTTGTCAAGGGTTATCGGACAAATTAAAAGATGTTTTGGCTCAGTATGATTCTCCTCCGTCACTGGAGGCTGCTATGGCCCTTGCTATTCGTATTGATAGACGTCTTCGGGAGAGGTGCGAGGTAACTCCGCCCCCTGTTGTGACTCCACCTACTACTAAGGTCCCTTATATTGAGGTTCCCCTGGTCTGTTCTGAGGAGCCTATGCAGTTGGGAGGGACATCATTTCGTAGGGGGGGATCGGCGGTGCGCCGCAAGACAAGAAGGTGTTTCTTCTGTGGGAAAGAGGGACATTTTGTTGAGGGGTGTCCGTCCCGTGCCTCATTGAGCAAAAAAGTCGCCGGAAAACTGTTGATCCCAGGTGGTGTGGTTGGCGACGGCCTGGGAGTGTGTGTTTCGTCCCTAGGTCCGTCTCAGTTTCTCGTACCTGCGGAGGTGGTGGTTGGTACAAGAGTTGAGAGGATTTCTGTTCTTCTTGATAGTGGGTCTGGGGCTAATCTGGTGGACGCTCGGTTTGCCCAGGTGCAAGGTATGCAACTGAGTGTATTGGCCAAACCGATCCCTATATTCTCTATTGACGCCAGACCTCTCGGTCAAGGTAGCTTTGTACAAGCTGTTCATAACATAGACCTTCGAGTAGGGGCAAGACATAAAGAACAATTGTCTTGTTATGTGTTGGAGGGTCTTCCTACTCCTATTGTGTTGGGACTTCCTTGGTTGGCTAAACATAACCCAGTGATTAATTGGCAAACCAGAGAGATAAGCCAGTGGGGTGAATTCTGCAAGAATAACTGCATGAAAACGGTCATCAGTGCGGTCGTGCCTAGAGCCTTGCCTCCTTTTCTGGAGGACTTTGAGGATGTGTTCTCGGAGGAGGGGTGTCAAGAATTACCTCCTCATCGTGCGTATGACTGCTCAATTAAATTGCTTCCTGATGCTAAATTACCTAAATCTAGGTTATATAACCTTTCTGGTCCTGAGAGGCAGGCTATGAAGGATTATATTTCGGAAAGTCTGGCCAAGGGGCATATTAGACCTTCATCTTCCCCAGTGGCCGCGGGTTCTTCTTTGTGAAGAAAAAAGATGGAGGCCTACGCCCTTGCTTGGATTTCCGTGAGCTTAATCGGATTACGGTCCGAGATCCGTATCCGCTCCCACTTATTCCTGATCTCTTCAATCAGATTGTGGGCGCCAAATGGTTCTCTAAGTTGGATCTCAGGGGGGCGTATAATTATGAGAACCTTGTCATGCCTTTTGATCTGACTACTGCCCCGGCGGTGTTTCAACATTTTGTTAATGACATCTTTCGCCACCTTGTGGGGCAGTTTGTGGTCGTTTATTTAGATGACATCTTAATTTACTCGCCAGATCTTGTGTCTCATCAGGAGCATGTGAGACAGGTGTTGCAGATCTTGCGAGATAATAAGTTGTTCGCCAAATGGGAAAAGTGTGTATTCGCCGTACAGGAACTTCAATTTTTGGGTTTCCTGGTGTCAGCTTCCGGTTTCCGTATGGACCCTGAGAAAGTGAGAGCAGTGCTTTAATGGGATCGGCCAGAGGATCTTAAGGCACTGCAGCGTTTCCTGGGGTTTGCTAACTACTATCGGAAATTTATTCGTAATTTCTCATCTGTTGTCAAACCTCTCACTGACATGACTAAAAAAGGGACGGATTTTTCTAGGTGGTCTGACAAAGCTTGTCAAGCATTTTCCTCCTTGAAAAAATGTTTTGCTTCGGCCCCCATACTCATCCAACCTGATGCATCACAACCGTTCACAAGAACTTTAAACTACAGCCGCCTGCAGGACCCTACGTCCTAAGGCCGTATCAGCGGAAGCACTGACGTCCACCTTATAAAATTTCGTAAATGTGTGGACGGAGCGCCAGGTCGCCGCCCGGCAGAGCTGAGCTGCCGAGGCCCCTTGATGAAAAGCCCACGATGAACCCACAGCTCTCATGGAGTGAGCTCGAATCTTAATCGGGCAAGGTTCGCCCTTAAGTCGGTAAGCCTCTAAAATGGCCGACCGAATCCAACGAGCTATAGAATCCTTGGAAGCTCGTTGACCACGTCGACGACCTGCTGGAATCACAAACAGAGAATCCGACTTCCGAAAACTTTGAGTAATAGACAAATAGAACTTCAAAGCCCGCACTAAATCCAATGTGTGCAAGGCCCATTCCTTCGCATTCCTCGGCTCCGGACAAAGCGAAGGCAACACAATATCCTGGTTAACATGAAATTGTGACACCACCTTAGGTAGAAAGTCGCCCCGTGTGCGAAGCACTACGCGATCCGGGTGAAACTCCAGAAAAGGAGGCGAGCAAGAAAGAGCCGCCAACTCAGAAACCCTTCTCAAAGAAGTGACCGCCACAAGAAAGCAACCTTCCAAGAGAGCAAAGAAAGGCTAACAGAGTCCATAGGCTCAAAAGGCCCATGTTGAAGAGCCTCCAAGACAAGATTAAGCCGCCAAGGAGACACAAGCGCCTTCCGCGGCGGAAACTGACGGGTTACCCCGCGAAAAAAGGAACGTACGTCCCTACGCGAGGCGATAGCCTTCCGAAATAGCAAGGACAGAGCAGAAACCTGACCCTTCAGAGTGCTAACTGCCAAACTCTTGTCCAGCCCGAACTGTAAAAAGGCCAACAAATTGGGAATGGAAAAAATCCTCGGGTTCCTAGAAGAACCCGAACACCACGAAAAGAAGGCTTCCCAAGTCTTGTGATAAATCCTAGTAGTAGCCGGACCTCTGGCAGCTCGCAGAGTGGCAATGACTTCAGCTGAAAAACCTTGACGGATCAAGATTTCGGTCTCAAGAGCCACGCCGTCAAACACAGAGACTTCAGGTCCGGGTGACGAACGGGCCCCTGGGTCAACAGGTCCGGGCGAAGAGGGAGTGGAAGTGGAGGCGCTGCCAGAAGCGACACCAGCGTCGAGAACCACGTCCTCCTTGGCCAATCTGGGGCTATCAACATAGCCGGGACTCTCTCCAGTCTGATCCGACGCAACACCAGAGGAAGTAAGGATATCGGCGGGAACACATAGATTAGCTCGAATTGTTCCCACGGAGCCACCAGAGCATCCACCGCCACAGCCTTCGGGTCCTTGTACCTGGACATGAACGTCGATAACTTGGCATTGAACCTGGATGCCATCAAATCCACTTGGGGAGTTCCCCAACGGGAGCACAGCAGTGTAAAAATTTCCAGATGAAGACTCCATTCTCCGGGATCCATCTTTTCGCGACTGAGGAAGTCCGCTGTGATATTCTGAACTCCTGGAATGTGAATCGCAGAGATGGCTGGCACCCTGGCCTCGGCCCATACCAGGATCCGAGACACCTCCATCATGAGCCTGAAGCTCCTCGTCCCACCTTGATGGTTGATATACGCTACCACCGTCGCGTTGTCTGTCTGCACTCAGACTGGTAGACCGCTTAAAGGGACCGTCCAGTGTTGGAGGCAAAGGAAAATTGCCCTCAATTCCAGGATGTTGATCGGCAGGACAGACTCTTCCGACGACCATACTCCCTGAATCCAGAGATCGTTCCAGACACCCCCCCAGCCCGTCAGGCTGGCATCGGTGGTTATGACCGACCACCTCGGAGGGAGGAAGGACTTCCCCAGGGATAACACTTCCGGACGTAACCGCCATCCTAGAGACTCTCGCACCCTGTGGGAGATGATGACACTGCAATCCAGTGAAACCTGCGATCGATCCCAACGGTTCAAAATGAGCATTTGGAGAGCCCTGGAATGAAATTGGGCAAACGGAATTGCCTCCATCGACGCCACCATCAAACCCAGAAGGCGAATACACCTTCGAAGGGACATTGCTGTCGAAGACTTCATAACCTGTACATGTCGAAGAAGACTCGCTTGCTTGTCTGGAGGCAGAGACACCACTGCTCGTACCGTGTTGAAATGCATTCCCAAAAACAGGATTGACTGCGACGGTTCCAGAGACGACTTCTCCCAATTGACCAGCCACCCGAAGTCCTCCAGGAGCTGAAGGGATATATTGCGAGCCGTCACCGCCTCCTCCTTTGAGGACGCCACAATCAAAAGGTCGTCCAGGTAGGGAAGAATCGTAACCCCCTGTCTTCGAAGAATCGCCATGAGAGGTGCCAGAATTTTCGTAAAAACTCTGGGTGCTGAGGCCAACCCGAATGGCAGGGCCACAAACTGGTAATGGTCCTGACCTATGGCAAAACGAAGGAAGCGTTGGTGGGCCCTTCCGACGGGAACATGCAAATAAGCGTCGCGAATGTCGATTGACACCAAAAAGTCGCTCTGCGACAGGGCCGCCACAACGGAGCAAAGCGACTCCATGCGGAATTTCCGGGTGAGGACATGCCGATTCAATCTTTTGAGATCCAGAATGGGGCGAAATTTGTCCTCCTTTTTGGGGACCACAAAGAGGTTGGAATAAAACCCTCTTCCCCGGTCCTCCGGCGGAACCGGTACCACCACACCCTTCTGCAGAAGGGAATCGACCTCCCGCAGTAGCGCGGTGAATAGCTCGGGCTCTGACGGAATACGAGACTGGCAAAAACTGTCTGAGGGTCGAGAAAGAAACTCTATAAAGTAGCCTGCCGACACAACCCGCGTCACCCAGGCGTCCGACACGCGGGAAGCCCAAGTCGGTTCGAATTGGAGCAAACGACCCCCCACATGAGAGCCCTCGAGTGAGACCCTGGCGTCAGTCCGCCTTAGCGGGCTTTTTGTCAGCTTCTCGCTTGTCTTGACGGAAGCTCTGTTTCCAGGGAGTGCGGGATTTCTGAGAGTTCTTTTTTCCTGAAAAAGAGGGACGACCCGATCCCCAAGAGGGCTGACCGAACCGTCCCCTGGGCCGAAAGGACCGCCGACTACTACCGGCACTAGGCCTGCCAGACGCAGAAGTCACAGCTCTTCGCTGCGGTAAAGCCGTTTCTTTTGCCTTTGCCTTGGCAATCAGCTCCGTGAGGTCAGATCCAAATAGCTGACCACCCTTGTAAGCTAAAGATAGCAAACCTTGCTTGGAAACCGCGTCCCCGGTCCACTGTCTAAGCCACAGTGCTCTCCTGACTGTGACCGCCGAGGATTGCGCCCTGGACAGCAGTGACGCAGTATCCAAACCTGCATCACTGCCATATCGGGCTGTATCCTCCAACAACTTGAAAAGCCCATCTACCTCGGATAGTGGGGATCCATCTTGCCACGCCGTCCGTAGATGGTCTAACCAGCTCAGGGAAGCTTTACAAGCACACATGGACCCTAGTACTGCTCTGAATCCATGACCCGCGGCCTCGTAGATGGATTTCGCCGCCATCTCTGTTTTTCTGTCCAGCGGATCCTGCAGACTCGCCTTCCCTTTAACAGGAAGTAATGAGGATTTGCTAAGCTGGGATAAAGGGACATCCACTTCAGGAGAAGGAATCCAATTATCAATCAACTCCGTCGTACACGGATACAGCGTCTCAAAAAACCGTGTCCCCTGAAAACGTTTATCTGGACACAGGCGTTCCTTCTCCACTGCTCCATTAAGCTCATCCAGAGATGGTAATGCTGATCGCGACCTATGCGACTCCTGAAACATCCGGGCCGACTTACCAGGACGTCTAGTTACCTCCTCCGGTAACTGTAACGCCTCCCTCATGGCTCCAATAAAAGCCTCTGTATGGCCCAAAAGAGAGGCAGAGTGTCCCTGCCGATCCTCCTTATCCGAATCGGACATCTCCCCATCCGAGCTTGAAGGGAACCCTCCATGCCCGAGATCTCCGAGTCGCTACGTGGGAAGGATGGCACCGGCCTGTGTCGCTTCCTGCCATGAGAGGATCTAGCTGACACCCAATAACCTAGAAGGTCAGACAGGCCATCAATAGAACGAGCGAGGGCCTCCATTTTGACATCACTGAAACCTCCGACCGCTGCGCTTGACGCCGTCAAGGTCTGCGTGTCAGATACGCGAGACTGATCCTGTAGCGGATCTGGGAGACGGTCCGCACCTCCTGGACCCTGATCTGACATGCCCTCACACAGTATATGGCAGGTTAAACCTGTCAGTAACTAGAACAGTGTGGTTTCTTAAAGAAAAAACGAACGCTGAAGGGTTAAAGCTCTTAAAGAGAGAGCTACCCCAGCTGTCCCCCAATTAAGGGTTAACCGCCTAAGAAGGGTTAATGTCGCAGACTCCCCACAACCTCTGTTAATGAAAAGGGTGTGCGAGCCCCAGACAAAAAAAGGTGCCTCTTATGAGGTAACAGCTGCAGGACAGCGCAGTCTGCCACCTAATCGTGCCTCAGAAAGGTGCCCTGCGCTGTGGGGGTGAGGGGGTTAAGCTTCTGCCCTGACAGGCAGAAGCGACTCACCCAGCTGGCCGCGGTGCAGTGTCCTAATTGTTCCTTCGGTCGGTCGGGGGGAGCGGAGAGTGAGGAGCCCGAGGTGGCCGTCAGTAATGGCCGCCGCGCTGAAGGAGAGAAGCCGGAAGAGGAGAGGCAGGGTAAAGCGCGCGCTCAGAGCGCTTCCTACCCGCGAAAGAACGGGAAAGCGCGAAGCCACGCCCCCCGCCGGCTTCAAAAAAAGCACGCGACTCCTCCGCTCTCCGCCTCCCATGTCCTGCAGGCATCCACCTGCGGACAAAAGTACACAAGTCACCAACACTGAAAACATGTAGCAGCGGCTGCCGCAGCAGCCACTGAAGCACTCAAACACATATTAAAATGTTGAGTACTCACCCAGCTAAGCGCCACAGGGACCCCCAGTGATTTGTGGCACTGTGCCCATAGCTTCCCCCCCAGGGCGGGGAACGCAGTGACCCCAGAAGCGCGGTTTGCGTCCCCGCCAGGGAAGCAACCCTCATCCCCCAGGGCCGGCAGGGTTCTGCAGGGACCACCTTAAAGGGTAATGCAGATCCGCCAAGGGAGGGGTGGGGGTCCAGCAGCGCTGAGACCCCTGAGACCTCAAGACCACGGGGGTCCAAGTCCCTGTCCGATAAAAATAAAAAAATTCTTCTGAGGATCTGCTCCAGCAGCGACTATCCTCTGTGACCTCAAATTTTAGACTGGAGAGCTGGAGTAGGAGGAGCCCAAGCTGGAGGGGCCAGTCAACACTCTTTTTAATCTGAGGTGTTCTATCCTGTGTGGGCTCCGCCTACCCACTAGTAATGACTGTGTCTCCCTTCCTTCCATCTGCTGCTGAAATTGGTGTTTGTATGCGGAGCACAGTACAAAAGAGTACAGTAATTATCCTGTCGTAAAGGAGGTTACAGCATTGAAAACACAGTCTGAAAGCACTGAGGAGTTTGTTAAGCAACAGGTCCAGGCTAATAAGCTGAAGTAGTAGCAGGACCAACAAGAAACCAACAAACTCCGGATCCAACACAGCAGTAACAGTTTCAGTGGAAGTTGCAACAGCAGCAGATGACGCTCTTGGCAGAAACTGTCCAGACCAGGGATACCGCACCTCCCGCCAGCCAAAGTGAAGGTATCCGTGTGAGGCGAACTCTACGGGAAGCCTTGTAGAAAATGATTCTAGAGAACGTTGTTATGACAAGAATCCAGTGCCTGTGGGAACGCTACTTAATACCTACTTGAGAGCGGGAATCTCTACAAAATATATTATATACATATATATGTACATTCAATATGTCACTACAGCCTCACTACAAATACATGAGACTCACATGGGAGGAGGATCAGAGGCGTCTCTTACAGATCTCCAGGGCTCCGGAGGTTCGGGGTTACCAAATCTCAGTGGTCCCACAGGAGGTCTCGCAAAAGGAACTCCGAAAAATACATGTATGGCCCTAGATGTCTCCTTTACTGGCACTGTGACGCCCCGCAGGTCTCCATACTTAGTGGTTACTAATGGTCTTTCAGCTTTCACACCTACAATCAAACATAACATTGGGGACAATTAATGATGGTATTAATGTTTTATATTCTCATTAGTGGCTCAACCTGATATTACATACAACTCATACTACTGATATATATGTAGCTATATAATCCCTACTGTACAACACATATAAAACTGCACGCCACACCAGACAAGAACTGATATAATACCAAATCCTGTGGACGAGCGAATAACTACTTCAATATTAATCCTAAAGACAAAAATATACAATGCTCCTATGTACAAGAATATAACTACTATAATACTGCTACTATGTACAAGAATATAACTATTATAATACTGCCCCTATGTACAAGTATATAACTACTATAATACTGCCCCATGTACAAGAATATAACTACTATAATACTGTCCCCTATGTACAAGAATAAAACTACTATAATACTGCCCTATGTACAAGAATATAACTACTATAATACTGCCCCTATGTACATGAAGATAACTACATAATACTGCCCCTATATACAAGAATATAACTACTATAATACTGCCCCTATGTACAGGAATATAAACTACTATAATAGTGCCCTATGTACAAGGTAACTACTATAATACTGCCCCTATATACAAGAATATAACTACTATAATACTGCTCCTATGTACAAGAATATAACTAATATAATACTGCTCCTATATACAAGAATATAACTAATATAATACTGCTCCCTATGTACAAGATATAACTATTATAATACTGTCCCATGTACAAGAATATAACTACTATAATACTGTCCATGTACAAGAATATAACTACTATAATATTGCCTCCTATGTACAAGAATTTAACTATATAATACTGCCCCTATGTACAAGAATATAACTATAATACTGCCCCTATGTACAAGAATATAACTACTATAATACTGCCCTATGTACAAGAATATAACTACTTATAATACTGCTCCTATGTACAAGAATTAACTACTATAATACTGCTCCTATGTACAAGAATATTACTATAATACTGCCCCTATGTAAAGAATATAACTACTATAATACTACTCCTATGTACAAGAATATAACTACTATAATACTGCTCCTACGTACAAGAATATAACTACTATAATACTGCCCCTATGTACAAGAATATATACTATAATACTGCTCCTATTTACAAGAATATAACTACTATAATACTGCTCCTATTTACAAGAATATAACTACTATAATACTGCTCCTATTTACAAGAATATAACTACTATAATACTGCTCCTATATACAAGAATATAACTACTATAATACTGCTCCTATTACAGGAATATAACTACTATAATACTGCTCCTATATACAAGAATATAACTACTATAATACTGCTCCTATTTACAAGAATATAACTATATATACTGCCCCCTATGTACAAGAATATAACTACTATAATACTGCTCTTATGTACAAGAATATAACTACTATAATACTGCTCCTATGTACAAGAATATAACTACTAAAATACTGCTCCTATGTACAAGAATATAACTACTATAATACTGCCTCTTACATACAAGAATATATTTTATGGAGAAGGACATGTTTTAACGTAGTTACAGGAGATTTTTTTCTATGTGATACATGAAAATTGATTGTTTCCTATAAAGAAGATTTAATTGACGCCAACAGAAATAATAGATTCTAAGATTAGAAGAAATTCCATGTGTATATGCATTGTTATTTGAGCTCTCTATATTCCTCCTCCATTTCTATGTTACAGAATCCGGCTCTCTGATTCTCACCTGTTCCAATTGCTGTTAGAATCAGAGGGATCAGAAGCAGAATTTGCGGCAGGTTCCCCATGTCCCGACTCTCGTACGCTGCAGTCACAAGTGGACACGGCTTCTCTCGCAGAGTCTTTTCTTGCAGCGACCTCAGATTAGATCTTTCTCGTTACTGTTTAACAAATCACGATATAATTGTTGTCCTGCCCCATATACTGTAAGTCTAAAGTACCAGCTCTTTAGCCCCTGAGCAGATAAGCATTTGTTTTGGGAGTAAAGGTAACCATGGGCAAAGTTTTGTAATTCTGTTTGCTTATGATTTTTCTAGCACGAAAGTAACATTGCAGAAATAGATTTACCTCCCCATTTGTTTCCTCCCCATGGTGGAGCCCAGATTTCTTCCTTTGCTTATTTTGGAAGGAACATTTCACATTATTCTGATTTTTTTTCTATGCTTTTAAGTATCGTTTGTCAGTAAAACATCAAAAAGTCAGAGAGGGGAACTGTACCTCAATGCATCATTGGGATAAACCTGTGCCAGGGTTTTTACAATTACATGACATCTCTTCTGCGAACCAAGACCTTCTGGGCCAATCTGGTTCGATCAGAATGACAGGTACCTCTTCCGCTCTGATCTTCTTCAACAGTCTGGGAAGAAAGGGAAGGAAACAGGTAGGAAAGTGTGAATTGCGACCAGGGAATGTCCAGAGCATCGGCGTCCACCGCGAGAGGGTCGTGGGACCTGGAGACGAACCGTGGAACCTTCCTGTTCAGCCGGGACGCCATGAGGTCCACGTGCGGAGTTCCCCATCAAAGACAGATCTGATGGAAGGACTCCTGATGCAGGGACCATTCGCCTGCCGCGAGACCCTCGCGGCTGAGAAAAATTGGCGGGCCCAGTTGTCAACGCCGGGAATATGCACTGCGGATATTGCCGGAACCGTCGTCTCCGCCCAGTGAAGGATCCTGGATACCTTGGCCATCGCCAGGGAACTCCTGGTCCCTCGTTGGTGATTGACGTATGCCACTGCTGTGGCACTGTCCGTCTGAATTCTGAAAGGCAGACCCTGAGAAGCGTTTCCCAGTGACGGAAAGAGACAGATGGCCCTGATTTCGAGGATGCTGATCGGTAGAGAGGACTTTTGCACCGACCAACGTCCCTGAACCGTCAGGTGGCAAAAAACCGCCCCCCAGCCCAGAAGGCTTGCATCCGTCGTTATAACCTGCCAGTGGACGGGAAAGAAGGACCGGCCCTGGAGGATGAGGGGGGATTACAGCCACCAGTTGGGAGACTGCTTGACTCTGAGAGGGAGACGAAGCGGACGATCCAGCGACAGGACAGACCAGTCCCACTGAGACAGGATAGCTCGCTGAAGAGGTCTCAAGTGGAATTGTGCAAAGGGAATTGCATCCGAGGCTGCTACCATTCTGCCCAGGACTTTCATTGCTAACAGGAAGGAAGGAAGCTGAGGGCCCTGCAGAGAACGAACTCCCTGCTGGAGGATTGCTCTTTTCTTTTTGGGAGAAAAACCTTCGCCTGTCGGGTATCGAACAGCATGCCCAGGAAGACAAGGCGCTGAGACGGAACAAAGCAGGACTTCTTCCTGTTGACTATCCACCCGAATCGGGCCAGGGAGTCAAGGACGATGGATAGACTATCCTGGGCCTGAGGGGAGAGACAGAGCCTTGATGAGGATGTCGTTGAGGTATGGGATAAGAACTAGGCCCCTGATCCTCAAAATGGCCATCAATGCCGCCATGATCTTCGTGAAGATCCTGGGAGTGGTCGCAAGACCGAACGGCAGGGCGACAAACTGGAAGTGGTTCCGCTGTACTGTGAAACGTAGGAACCTCTGATGAGCTGGGCAAATCGGAATGTGAAGGTAGGCGTTTTGGATGTCTATGGAGCACAGAAATTCCTGTGTCTCCGTGGAAGCAATTACTGAGCGAAGGCACTCCATCCTGAAGTGTCGCAGGCGGACTCTCTTGTTCAGCAACTTGAGATCCAGAATGGGCGAACCGCGTCGACCCTTCTTTGGCACAACAAATAGGTTTGAATAGAAACCTGTGAAGCGTTCTCGTTTTGGTACAGGGACGATAACCCCGGAACTGATTAGGGAGGCAATGGATGCAAAGAAACCCGGAACCAAAGCAGGATCCTTTGGGGGACGGGATTCGAAGAACTGATCTCAGGGACGAGAAGTTAACTCTATTTTGTATCCTGAGGATACTTCCTCCCTGAGCCATGCGTCCTCCACCGAGGCGCCTGGAAAGCTAAGAGAAAGGGGGCGGAGTCAGCGCTGTAACTAGGCCCGAGATGAAGCTGGGACCTAGATTACAGCCAGCGGCCACCAGAGCGGGGGACCGGGATGCGGAGGCCACACAACCGTGCTAAAAAAGCCCCCACAGGGTGCGTGCAGCGGCGCAAACAAAGCGCTAGGAATGGACCACAAGGTGGCACATGGAACAGGAAGTCCCACGGTACCCATAACGCCCTCTCATCCCCAAAGTGAAGCAAGGTATGATCCCATTGAATAAAGGAAAAATAGGGGCCCTTTTATTTCTTCTTCTATCCTATCTGGGGAGGAAAGAGGGAAAATACCTCATTAACGAAAATCGGACATTCGGAATCCATGTTGCAGGACGTCGGCGTCTCCTCAACCGATAGGCTCTGGTGGGCGAGTGGGTGGGAGACGGAGGCAGGCCCGGGTCTTCCGTCTTTCCGGCTCACCTGAACACGCATCTGTGTTGGGGATTTGGGGTCCTGCCGAAACAGACATATGAGGATACGAGGTGGCAGTACACGCTGTACTCATAGTCTCTGCGTGGGAGTACAGTAGTGACTGTTCACACTCTACCCTCCAGGTACCTGAAAAGGAACGACGCACATTAGGTGGATATGGGTCTCAATAGAGACCCGTGTCCACCTCCTACTGACACTAAGCTAAAACTGGGAGTAAAGGTAACCAGGGCAAAGTTTTGTAATTCTGTATTATAACATTTGCTTATGATTTTTCTAGCATGAAAGTAACATTGCAGAAATAGTTTTACCTCCCCTATTGTTTCCTCCCCAGGGTGGAGCCCAGATTTCTTCCTTTTTTTATTTTGGAAGGAACATTTCACATCATTCTGATTTTTTTTCTACGCTTTTAAGTATCGCTTGTCGGTAAAACATCAAAAAGTCAGAGAGGGGAACTGTACCTCAATTCATCATTGGGATAAACCTGTGCCAGGGTTTTTACAATTCCACGTCATCTCCTCCGTTTAACAGGAGATCAGAGGACATGGATAGAATTTGTTTTTCCAAAGCTAAGACTATGGAGACAAGTAGAAGACCTTCTTTACTGGTGTTTTCTATTTATTATTGCATCCTGGAGCTGGATTCACAGCTACATTTTCTAATGCTATATAACATTCCTCATGTTGCTGCTTTCTAGTCAGTGTCTTTCCAGGCCAGATAGGGATTCACAACTACATTGCTTAGTACTGCTTGAATGTAGAATATCCTTTAAAGCTGTTGATTAACAGAAAGTGACTCTCACAATTTCAGGACTGCATTCACAGCTACATTGCTCAGTACTCTGCATCTTCGATACTGGTAGATACTTCTCAGCCCAGAGTTGAATTCACTGATACACTGAACAGCTATGCTGCATAATGCTCTCCACGCTGCTGCGGCTTCTAGACACGTGCCATGTAGAGAGGGGAAAGTAGGAGTCCCACATGTCTAGGTCTGCCATGTATGGAGACATAAAAGCAGTTAATCCCTACCCACTAGCTCTGAGACAACTGAAAATTAGAGAGAGCCCGCAGAGAGGAAAAAGGTCACAAAAATTCAGGATCTCAGTCATCTGAAATGACAGGGACACTTCAACAACTAAAGGCTGCTACTTGTTACTCACACAACCATAGATATTATTGCTATATTAGTAAACTGATATTACAGTAATTCTCTAATATTTTCTTTGAAGTAGACTGAGATTTTTGCTAAAGATTGTAGTGGATATATTTTTACCATCTATTGTTTATTATCACGGTACATGAATGTTACTGTCTATAATAAAACTAAAATAGTTTTGTTGCAAAATATTAAGGATGGCTAATGAAACCTAAAAACAGAATATACAGAAATAAAATACAGATGAAAAGCAAATACTGAGAATTACACCCAATACAGAGGACAGGAGGAGTGGTACTGTGCAGTGTATATACAGGACAGGAGAAGTGGTACTGTGTATATATACAGGACAGGAGAAATAGTACTGTGCAATTTCCGTGTGCAATAAGAGTGCAAACTATATGTATATTATTAAACAGATAAGCAATTTTTCTTCCTCTTGACATCACTTTGGCAATTTAAGAAATCTTTATCTCAGGGATCGGTGATCTGATCTGAAAGGAAAGGAATGAACAATCCTTATTAAATATGTATCGCTCACAGGGCAGACGTAGCACTCTGAAGCTTTATCGATGGCTCGGACTCATACATATGTATGCACAGTACCTGCAGAGCTCTCGATAGGTCTTCTGTCTATTGTCTGTCTGCCAGAGGATATCACAAATGCTGCTGTCCTCCTAAGACATGATAAATTAGATTACAATATTTCTACTACAATCTGCAATGTGATTCAGAGGTAAAGGGGTTGGTAAAATCTGCTAATCTGGAATCCGGATAACATCCTCCATGGAACTTGTCATGGAGGCCACACAGGTGGTCAACAGAGTGGGTCCCACAACATAAAACAATCTGTACTGACGCTTATTAACCACTGAACAGCTGGGAATTATTGACGTGGACAGAAAAGCGTGTACCGGATGGGGGGCAGAGTCAGCTCTCTGATGTGTCTCCATCTCTCAAGGAAACTTTCCGACCATCTTTTCTTCTTGTTGTAGTGTATTAGGACCTTCATGAGCTCCGGTTCTCTTCTACATCTGGTACCAAACCCAAAAATATAGTCAGTGACAGACAGATATCCATGTACACAGGTACAGAGGGACAGTGCAAAAGCAAGACAATATTTATCATAGTGTAACAGAAAAAAGCTGCACTGTCAATATATGGGTTAAAATGGTTATAACAAACAGGGAGTGGTTAGCTCGACCCCATGGGATGCTGACAAAGTGATTATTGTGTCCTGGACATCCAAGAGTAAGGTACGTGCCAGAGAGTCTCCTATCAGACTGAATTCAGACTAGTTCTTCCTGGGAAGAGATTGCTGTAATCATAGAAGCAGTCAGGACAGGCAGGAGCATCTTTATTACCTCAAGATAGAAGTGAGAGAGCTACAGCACCGGACTCATCCCCATCCCCAAGTACAGTTCTGCTTAAGTTAAGACTCTGTGTGTGAAGAAATCTGTAAAGACACTTTCATATACAGTTGTGCTCAAAAGTTTACATACCCCATCAGAATTTTTGCTTTCTTTGCCTTTTTTTTCAGAGAATATGAATGATAACACCAAAACTTTTTCTCTGCTCATGGTTAATGGTTGGGTGAAGCCATTAATTGTCACTACTGTGTTTTCTCTTTTTAAATCATAATGACAACCCAAAACATCCAAATGACCCTGATCAAAAGTTCACATACCCTAGTGACTTTGGCCTGATAACATGCACAGAAGTTGACACAAATGGGTGTGAAAGGCTAATAAAGGTAACACCCTCACCTGTGACTTGTTTACTTTTAATCAGTGTGTGCATAAAAGCTGAGTGAGTTTCTGGGATCCAGACAGACTCTTGCATCTTTCATCCAGCCACTGACATTTCTGGATTGTGAGTCAAGGGGAAAGCAAAAGAATTGTCAACAGATCTACGGGAAAAAGGTAGTTGAACAGTATAAAACAGGAAATGGATCTAAAAAGATATCCAATGAATTGATAATGCCAGTCAGCAGTGTTCAAACTGTGATTAACTAATGGAAAATCAGGGACTCTGTATAAACAAAACCACGGTCAGGTAGACCAACAAAAATTTCATCCACAACTGCCAGGAAAATTGTTCGGGATGCAAAGAAAAACCCACAGATAACATTAGCTGCAATACTGGACTATCTGAAAACTAGCAATGTGGCTGTTTCAAGATTCACAATAAGGAGGCACTTGAAGGAAAATGGGCTGCATGTTCAAATAGCCAGAAGAAAGCCATTACTGCGCAAATGCCACAAAGTATCTCTCCTACAATACACAAAACA
The DNA here is from genome assembly GCA_033576555.1 of Oophaga sylvatica. Lineage (NCBI taxonomy): Eukaryota > Metazoa > Chordata > Amphibia > Anura > Dendrobatidae > Oophaga > Oophaga sylvatica. The sequence continues at coordinate 41,931,173 of JARQOD010000010.1, read as the reverse complement.
GCGCAGAGACAAGCCTCAAAACTTCTGCAACAAGGTAATTTGGAGTGATGAGACTAAAATTTAACTTTTTGGCCACTACCATAAACGTTACATTTGGAGAGAGGTCAACAAGGCCTATGATGAAAGGAACACCACTCCTACTGTAAAGCCGGAGGTGGATCGCTGATGTTTTGGGGATGTGTGAGCTACAAAGGCACAGTAAACTTGGTCAAAGTTGAATGAAAGATGAATGCAGCAAGTTATCAGCAAATACTGGAGGCAAATTTGCAATCATCAGCCCGGAAGCGGCGCATGGGACGTACTTGGATGCTCCAACATGACAACGATCCAAAACACAAGGCCAAGTTGACCTGTTATTGGCTACAGAAGAACAAAGTGAAGGTTCTGGAGTGGGCATCTCAGTCTCCTGACCTCAATATCATTGAACCACCCTGGGGAAATCTCAACCGTGCAGTTCATGCTAGACAGCCCAGGAATTTACAGGAACTGGAGGCTTTTTGCCAAGAAGAGTGGGCAGCTTTACCATCTGACAAAATAAAGAACCTCATCCACAACTACCACAAAAGACTTCAAGCTGTCATTGATGTTAGAGGGGGCATATACGGTATTAAGAAATGGGGTATGTCAACTTTTGATCAGGGTCATTTGGTTTGTCGTTATGATTTAAAAAGAGAAAACACGGTAGTTTTACAGTAAATGGCTTTACCCAACCACTAACCATGAGTGGAAAAAAGTTTTGGTGTTATCATTCATATTCTCTGAAAAAAGGCAAAGAAAGCAACAATTCTGCCGGAGTATGTAAACTTTTGAGCACAACAGTATGTTGATGAAGCATTGCATGAAGAGAAATGATTCTGTGTGATGAAAGGAAGTTTGAATAAAATCCCTGTCATCAACTTCAGCTCAGAACTGTGTCATAGCTATGTGCCTGTAAACTGTTACCTCCCTCTACTGTGAAGAATTATAATTAATGGTCTCCCTGTGTAAGATTTCCCCAGGATTCCAACAAGAACGCATGTTTCCTTTGTATCACCCTCATATACCGAGTGGCTTGCATGCAACAATAGTTACGCACCAATCCTGGCTATCGACCCTTCTGAAAGCAGGCAATCAATTGATGAGAGCGCAAAACGATCATTCATCGGATGCAATGATTTTCAATTAAGCCCAAAAAATCATTGTTCTCAGCTGCACATCTTCATGTGTAAACAGTTTTGCTGCCAAGACCATGTAATATATGCCGTGAACAACCGTATTTACAGTCGCTCTGTGTACAGTAAGGTCGTTTGCTTGTGAAATCAGGCCATGAACTGACTGCTGATCAGCTCACAAGTAGCCGACGGACAAACCCGGCATTACTCTGGAATAAACAACCATTCTGATCAGTAGATCAGTTGTAACTATCTCATGTGTTACCTCTGTAGTAGTTGCCTCTCAGCCAGTGGATTGAAGCTTAGGTAAGACAAAGCAATGGAGGCCGAACCTTTCACTTGCTGCGATGGAATGGACAGGAGCGGACACAACAAATTCACAATATCAATGGAAACCAATGCCGCAGAAAGTCCTAGGTGAAAAGATAACAAGCAGATCAGGATTTCACTGCCTCCAAAAGGGGTCAGGACAATGCCGCAGCCTCCAACAGGGGTCAGGACAATGCCACCGCCTCCAACACAGGTCAGAACAATGCCGCCGACTCCAACAAGGGTCAGTACAATGCCACCGCCTCCAACAGGGGTCAGGACAATGCCGCAGCCTCCAACAGGGGTCAGGACAATGCCGCAGCCTCCAACAGGGGTCAGGACAATGCCACCGCCTCCAACAGGGGTCAGAACAATGCCGCCGACTCCAACAAGGGTCAGTACAATGCCACCGCCTCCAACAGGGGTCAGGACAATGCCGCAGCCTCCAACAGGGGTCAGGACAATGCCGCAGCCTCCAACAGGGGTCAGGACAATGCCACCGCCTCCAACAGGGGTCAGAACAATGCGCCGACTCCAACAAGGGTCAGTACAATGCCACCGCCTCCAACAGGGGTCAGGACAATGCCGCAGCCTCCAACAGGGGTCAGGACAATGCCGCAGCCTACAACAGGGGTCAGGACAATGCCAACGCCGCCTCCAACTGGGATCAGGACAATGCCACCGCCGCCTCCAACAGGGGTCAGGACAATGCCACCGCCGCCTCCAACAGGGGTCAGGACAAAGACGCCGCATCCGACAGGGGTCAGGACAAAGTAGCCACCTCCAACAAAGGTCAGGACAATGCCGCAGCCTCCAACAGTGGTCAGGACAATGCCGCAGCCTCCAACAGGGGTCAGGAAAATGCCGCAGCCTCCAACAGGGGTCAGGACAATGCCGCAGCCTCCAACAGGGGTCAGGACAATGCCACCGCCTCCAACAGGGGTCAGAACAATGCCGCCGACTCCAACAAGGGTCAGTACAATGCCACCGCCTCCAACAGGGGTCAGGACAATGCCATTGCCTCCAACAGCGGTCAGGACAATGCCGCAGCCTCCAACAGTGGTCAGGACAATGCCGCAGCCTCCAACAGGGGTCAGGACAATGCCGCAGCCTCCAACAGGGGTCAGGACAATGCCAACGCCGCCTCCAACTGGGGTCAGGACAATGCCACCGCCGCCTCCAACAGGGGTCAGGACAATGCCACCGCCGCCTTCAACAGGGGTCAGGACAAAGACGCCGCATCCGACAGGGGTCAGGACAAAGTCGCCACCTCCAACAAAGGTCAGGACAATGCCGCAGCCTCCAACAGGGGTCAGGACAATGCCGCAGCCTACAACAGGGGTCAGGACAATGCCAACGCCACCTCCAACTGGGATCAGGACAATGCCACCGCCGCCTCCAACAGGGGTCAGGACAATGCCACCGCCGCCTCCAACAGGGGTCAGGACAAAGACGCCGCATCCGACAGGGGTCAGGACAAAGTCGCCACCTCCAACAAAGGTCAGGACAATGCTGCAGCCTCCAACAGTGGTCAAGACAATGCCGCAGCCTCCAACAGGGGTCAGGACAATGCCGCAGCCTCCAACAGGGGTTAGGACAATGCCGCAGCCTCCAACAGGGGTCAGGACAATGCCACCGCCTCCAACAGGGGTCAGAACAATGCCGCCGACTCCAAAAGGGTCAGTACAATGCCACCGCCTCCAACAGGTGTCAGGACAACGCCATTGCCTCCAACAGCGGTCAGGACAATGCCGCAGCCTCCAACAGTGGTCAGGACAATGCCGCAGCCTCCAACAGGGGTCAGGACAATGCCGCAGCCTACAACAGGGGTCAGGACAATGCCAACGCCGCCTCCAACTGGGGTCAGGACAATGCCACCGCCGCCTCCAACAGGGGTCAGGACAATGCCACCGCGCCTCCAACAGGGGTCAGGACAAAGACGCCGCATCCGACAGGGGTCAGGACAAAGTCGCCACCTCCAACAAAGGTCAGGACAATGCCACCGCCGCCTCCAACAGGGGTCAGGACAATGTCACCGCCGCCTCCAACAGGGGTCAGGACAAAGACGCCGCATCCGACAGGGGTCAGGACAAAGTCGCCACCTCCAACAAAGGTCAGGACAATGCCGCAGCCTCCAACAGTGGTCAGGACAATGCCGCAGCCTCCAACAGGGGTCAGGACAATGCCGCAGCCTACAACAGGGGTCAGGACAATGCCGCCACCTACAACAGGGGTCAGGACAATGCCGCAGCCTCCAACAGTGGTCAGGACAATGCCGCAGCCTCCAACAGCGGTCAGGACAATGCCGCAGCCTCCAACAGGGGTCAGGACAATGCTGCAGCCTACAACAGGGGTCAGGACAATGTCGCTGCCTACAACAGGGGTCAGGACAATGCCGCTGCCGCCAACGGGGGTTAGGACAATGCCGCCGCCTACAACAGGGGTCAGGACAATACCGCTGCCTCCAATGGGGGTCAGGACAATGCCGCCGCCTACAACAGGGACCAGGACAATGCCGCCACCTACAACAGGGGTCAGGACAATGCCGCCTACAATAGTGGTCAGGATGCTGCCACCTAAAACAGGCTGCCATTGCCTCCAACAGCGGTCAGGACAATGCCGCAGCCTCCAACAGTGGTCAGGACAATGCCGCAGCCTCCAACAGGGGTCAGGACAATGCCGCAGCCTCCAACAGGGTCAGGACAATGCCAACGCCGCCTCCAATGGGTCAGGACAATGCCACCGCCGCCTCCAACAGGGTTCAGGACAATGCCACCGCCGCCTTCAACAGGGGTCAGGACAAAGACGCCGCATCCGACAGGGGTCAGGACAAGTCGCCACCTCCAACAAAGGTCAGGACAATGCCGCAGCCTCCAACAGGGTCAGGACAATGCCGCAGCCTACAACAGGGGTCAGGACATGCAACGCCACCTCCAACTGGGATCAGGACAATGCCACCGCCGCCTCCAACAGGGGTCAGGACAATGCCCCGCCGCCTCCAACAGGGGTCAGGACAAAGACGCCGCATCCGACAGGGGTCAGGACAAAGTCGCCACCTCCAACAAAGGTCAGGACAATGCTGCAGCCTCCAACAGTGGTCAAGACAATGCCGCAGCCTCCAACAGGGGTCAGGACAATGCCGCAGCCTCCAACAGGGGTTAGGACAATGCCGCAGCTCCAACAGGGGCAGGACAATGCCACCGCCTCCAACAGGGGTCAGAACAATGCCGCCGACTGCAACAAGGGTCAGTACAATGCCACCGCCTCCAACAGGTGTCAGGACAACGCCATTGCCTCCAACAGCGGTCAGGACAATGCCGCAGCCTCCAACAGTGGTCAGGACAATGCCGCAGCCTCCAACAGGGGTCAGGACAATGCCGCAGCCTACAACAGGGGTCAGGACAATGCCAACGCCGCCTCCAACTGGGGTCAGGACAATGCCACCGCCGCCTCCAACAGGGGTCAGGACAATGCCACCGCCGCCTCCAACAGGGGTCAGGACAAAGACGCCGCATCCGACAGGGGTCAGGACAAAGTCGCCACCTCCAACAAAGGTCAGGACAATGCCACCGCCGCCTCCAACAGGGGTCAGGACAATGTCACCGCCGCCTCCAACAGGGGTCAGGACAAAGACGCCGCATCCGACAGGGGTCAGGACAAAGTCGCCACCTCCAACAAAGGTCAGGACAATGCCGCAGCCTCCAACAGTGGTCAGGACAATGCCGCAGCCTCCAACAGGGGTCAGGACAATGCCGCAGCCTACAACAGGGGTCAGGACAATGCCGCCACCTACAACAGGGGTCAGGACAATGCCGCAGCCTCCAACAGTGGTCAGGACAATGCCGCAGCCTCCAACAGCGGTCAGGACAATGCCGCAGCCTCCAACAGGGGTCAGGACAATGCCGCAGCCTACAACAGGGGTCAGGACAATGCCAACGCCACCTCCAACTGGGATCAGGACAATGCCACCGCCGCCTCCAACAGGGGTCAGGACAATGCCACCGCCGCCTCCAACAGGGGTCAGGACAAAGACGCCGCATCCGACAGGGGTCAGGACAAAGTCGCCACCTCCAACAAAGGTCAGGACAATGCTGCAGCCTCCAACAGTGGTCAAGACAATGCCGCAGCCTCCAACAGGGGTCAGGACAATGCCGCAGCCTCCAACAGGGGTTAGGACAATGCCGCAGCCTCCAACAGGGGTCAGGACAATGCCACCGCCTCCAACAGGGGTCAGAACAATGCCGCCGACTGCAACAAGGGTCAGTACAATGCCACCGCCTCCAACAGGTGTCAGGACAACGCCATTGCCTCCAACAGCGGTCAGGACAATGCCGCAGCCTCCAACAGTGGTCAGGACAATGCCGCAGCCTCCAACAGGGGTCAGGACAATGCCGCAGCCTACAACAGGGGTCAGGACAATGCCAACGCCGCCTCCAACTGGGGTCAGGACAATGCCACCGCCGCCTCCAACAGGGGTCAGGACAATGCCACCGCCGCCTCCAACAGGGGTCAGGACAAAGACGCCGCATCCGACAGGGGTCAGGACAAAGTCGCCACCTCCAACAAAGGTCAGGACAATGCCACCGCCGCCTCCAACAGGGGTCAGGACAATGTCACCGCCGCCTCCAACAGGGGTCAGGACAAAGACGCCGCATCCGACAGGGGTCAGGACAAAGTCGCCACCTCCAACAAAGGTCAGGACAATGCCGCAGCCTCCAACAGTGGTCAGGACAATGCCGCAGCCTCCAACAGGGGTCAGGACAATGCCGCAGCCTACAACAGGGGTCAGGACAATGCCGCCACCTACAACAGGGGTCAGGACAATGCCGCAGCCTCCAACAGTGGTCAGGACAATGCCGCAGCCTCCAACAGCGGTCAGGACAATGCCGCAGCCTCCAACAGGGGTCAGGACAATGCTGCAGCCTACAACAGGGGTCAGGACAATGTCGCTGCCTACAACAGCGGTCAGGACAATGCCGCCGCCTACAACAGGGGTCAGGACAATGCCGCTGCCTCCAACGGGGATCAGGACAATGCCGCTGCCTCCAACGGGGGTTAGGACAATGCCGCCGCCTACAACAGGGGTCAGGACAATGCCGCCGCCTCCAACGGGGGTTAGGACAATGCCGCCACCTACAACAGGGGTCAGGACAATGCCGCTGCCTCCAACGGGGATCAGGACAATGCCGCCACCTACAACAGGGGTCAGGACAATGCCGCTGCCGCCAACGGGGGTTAGGACAATGCCGCCGCCTACAACAGGGGTCAGGACAATACCGCTGCCTCCAATGGGGGTCAGGACAATGCCGCCGCCTACAACAGGGACCAGGACAATGCCGCCACCTACAACAGGGGTCAGGACAATGCCGCCTACAATAGTGGTCAGGATGCTGCCACCTAAAACAGGCTGCTTTACTGCCGTCTAATTTGTACATGAAAATGCAGTTTTTAGCCCATAATACACAATACTGTACATGCAAGTCTTCTGAGCACAGGTGATTTATATAGTGGCTTAGACGTTGAGCCCACTCCATGTGAAGCGAGTGCTGTAGAGCTATACAGCTGACACCTGCTAAAAGTTATCCTCAGTCCATGCAAGTCAATATATACTGATCCAAACTGTCTCTAATAAGAATAACAGAACTATAGCAAAATTATTCCTGCCCCTAGAGGAGAAATTAATTCACCCTAACCCTTGCTGTGTAGGGTAAATCTGTAATGAATGTAAAGACTGGGGGCCCGACTCAGGTCTAAGAAGCCAACCTAGACTTTGGCCCCTCATCTTCACACGCCTTAAGAAAATGCATTAGTGCAACCATAAATCCACTTAAGGGCAGAAATTCACAGATACAAATATATAGATATAAGCAGCAGTGTTCTACCTGCCCGAGTATGGGATAATCTGGCTACACAGTCCGCAGCCAGGGCCAAGGTGTCATAGGAGCGTGTGGTCTCCAGTAACTCTACTAGTGTCTGTATACCCACAGCAGAAGTGTATGATGGATCCTTATCAGGGATAATGTGCGCCAACACCACCAACTGCATGAGGAGAAAAAGAAAATCAATAATGACACTAAAGCAGAAGCACAGAGCTCCAGCAACTTAGAGATGACCGACGATGGCTCAGAGAATATATTTTATGTGATTTCTTTAATTTCCCCATAGTTATAGGTCATACTTATAGGCCCTTCTGCGATAATGTGATGAAGATTGGGGCGGCTCTAGTCCAGATTTCACATTGGGGCCCAGGAGTGTTGGGTTTTGCCTTTCGCCTGTTTTTGGCAAGTTTTTAGGGAATATTTATCACTACTAATCTAGAAAGACTGGTTGACTTTAAAAACCCTTAAAGTATGTTTTTTGGGAATTGGGTTAATTAAAATATGTACATTTTAATATAAAACACAACACTTGACCTGTTCCCAGGTGGGTCACCTGCGCCCTGTTCCCGGGTGGGTCATCTGAGTCCCGTTTCCGGGTGGATCACCTGCACCCCGTTCCCGGGTGGGTCATCTGAGTCCCGTTTCCGGGTGGATCACCTGCACCCGTTCCCAGGTGGGTCATCTGAGTCTTGCTCCCAGGTGGGTCACCCACGCTTTGTTCCCTGGTGTTTCCGGGTGGGTCACCTGTGCCCTGTTCACAGGGTGGGGTCACCTGTGCCCAGTTCACAGGGTGGGGTCACCTGTGCCCCATTCACAGGATGGGGTCATCTGTGCCCCATACCTGGGCGGGTTACCTGCGCCCCGTCCCTGGGTGGATAAGGCCCGAGTGATCTCAAAGCAATGTTGTTGTGCATAGGTGGTAACGATTATCCAGTGGTTTAGCTTTATGGACAGTTGCGTGTGTTTTTGTGCATTTGTTGTGGAAGTCGTCTCCTGCTCTGCACGGTTTTGCTAGTGAATAATATCATTGCACTGATTAGATCGGGTGCAGACTGATACAGCATGTCATAATATACCTGAAACGCTGCCAGCGCCCTGTGAGTCTGGTTGGCTGACTCCAGAAATAGGGCAAAGTCGCTCCACATCAATCCTCCATTCTGGACAATCTCCCTTTGTTGGCTTGTACTGTTAAAAGCAAAAGTGGCTAAAGCCTCTCCGGCCGTCAGTCGAATGGCTTCCTCTGACGAGCGCAACAGGAGGAGGATGTGAGAGTAACTAAAGCCTGAACCTTTCCCAATCAGCTCCAGATTCTCACTGTGACCTGTGAAAATAATAGGAGACCTGAGAGGTTTATGGTGTAACAGAGAACTTGCATGAAAAAACTGAAATTGCCGGTGTGAGGCGGTCACGTGTATGAAGGCTTCCTACGGCTGAAACATTTATTTTCTAACTCTAGACACAGTTAACATTTTGTTTTTTTCTGTTCATAACCACTGGGCAGGTCGGTGTGTTTATAAGTCCTGGGGTTCGCATCAGTCATAAGAAAATCAGAGGTGTGTGGTCACTTGCTTCAGTGCCCTGGAGACTATTAACTAACCTGTCATGCTTTGGAGCAGCGCTCCTCATAGTAACCAGAGCCAGAAGCAGGGAAATAATACACGAGCAGTAGAAATGGCTGCTTTTTCAAAACAGCAGAGAATGACACTGGGATGATAACTGGTGTATGGATGGGGCTGGAACAGATCAGTCTGATGGGCGTCAGTGATCCCAGAATCGACAAAAAGAGCATTTGCTAAGCGAGTCTACAATCAGCAGCCTTCACCTCCCGGCTTCTCTTCTACGGTTTAATTTGGGAACAGACTCTGCTCACTGTCTGGGGCCACTATGTCGGCACTATTCAGGACTGTTACATGGCACTGTATTGGGACAGTATTAATCTCCATCAATTTTAAGGAAAAAAAATGGCAGCGATGGCTTTTACAATCTGTACAGAGGCCTTAACACTCGGCTGTTGCTGGACAGTGGGCTGATGAGTAGTTTTACCCCGATGGTCACTAAACTCCTGCAGTTACAAAGATTTACCAGTTGCAATGCAAATATAGTGATAGCCCGTGCATGCATGCATCGCCATATCTCCAGTGCATGCATCGCCATATCCCCCAGTGCACGCATCACTAAATCGCCCAGTGCATGCATCGCCAAAACCCCCAGTGCATGCATCGCCAAATCCCCCAGTGCATGCAACGCCAAATCCCCAGTGCAAACATCGCCATATCCCCCAGTGTAAACGTCGCCATATCCCCCAGTGTAATTGTCGCCATATCCCCAAGTGTAAAGGCCGCCATATCCCCCCGGTGTAAAGGCCGCCATATCCCCCAGTGTAAAAATTGCCATATTCCCCAGTGTATGTGCCGCCATTTCCCACTAGTGTATACATTGCCATGCACCCCAGTGTATACATATCCATATCCTACAGTGCAAACATCGCCATATTCCCCCATGTATACATCGCCATACCCCCGGTGTATACATCGCCATATCCCCTAGTGTATACATCGCCATATTCCGCAGCATATATATCACCATATTTCCCAGTGCTTAGGACTAAAGACAGAAATCTGTATGATAAATGAAGAGTGTACCATCCAGACTGACCTAGAACAGATGCTGCAATGGTAAGTGCCGCCTCCACCTTAATTTGTGTTGACTGAGAGTGCCGCAACAATGCGATCAGGAAATTCAGCCCCCGGGAACTGGCGACAGCGCTCTGGATTTTCCCATAAGGAATAAAGCCTAAGAAAGGATAGATTAAAAAAATGTAACTCGTCACTGCATAAAAAAATGGGATTTTTGTACTCTCTCATTGAATACATTGGGGGAACCACAGATATACATCCCCTAGGGAATCGTACTCTGCAGGGGGAGTAATGGTCCCATCTTCTGTGCCTCTGTCCTGGAAGTGATCCGAGGAGCAGATCTAGAGCACAATCCTATGTCTCTTGTGAGAGCCCCTGCGGGAAGTTGAGGTAGGCTCTTTAAGCTTTGCGTCAGAAGGGGGCACAGACCAACTTAGAAAAAGCAAACATTGTCGGCCAAGCTGAGAATCGTCCATAGATGGGGAAAAGATGGCCAGGTTACTTATGGCGTGGGTCAAAGATCTGATCCATTCAGACGGTCCTGAGGGGGATCTGAAAGGTCCTGAGGAGCATGGTTGAATGCATGCTAAGCATTTGTTGCAGCGTGAACAAATGAAAAAGGTGAGCGATAGGTAGAAGATCAAAAGGACCAAAGACTGGAAACAGGGGCCACAAAGTTTCCAAGAGATACCCAAATGCCTGGACCGTTGTAACTGTACCCAGGGTAATAGCCGTAGGTGAATGTTGTATATTCGACACCCTGGCACGCTACAGAAAAGAGTGGGTCCTGGCTGGGTGCTGGTGTTATGTACAAGGGATAACGTTACACAGTCTTAAGCACATTTCTTTCACAGTAAGGCCTTTTAATTTCCACTGTATCCTTCTTCCATAGGAGACTCCAGGGATCTGCAGCTTATCGATTTCATCTCTACGTCACCATAACCCAGCTTCTAGGCCACAGTACTGAGCAGCAAGTTCTCTCTACTCGCTCAGCGGGTCCGAGTCCTATCAGTATGGAAGCCCTGGATCTACTGCTCAGGACCCCCTCTAGTCCCATGTTCTCAGCCCTCTTTAGGTCCGTTACCTTCGACACTAGCAAGCTCTTGGGTTTCTCATGACTCAGCGCCTTGTCCGCTAACGCCTTCTGGAAAGTTTCTCAATTTCGTCAGTAACCCTCAGTAGGATCTTACTATTCCTCCCTCCATTTCTTCTATCTGTAGATCACCGCTTGGCAGCACTGATCATTCCTTACTCTCTAAACTCTATCTGAATCTCTATCAGGAAGTGGTCTGCTTTCCCTGGCACTAGCCCCTCCCACTGTGGGCTAGTCCCAACATTAACTCTGTATCTGTCCGTACAGTCTGTTGCTGGGCAGACTTAAAGGGAATCTGTCACCCCATTTTGGCTATATCAGATAAAGATATGCTGAATAGTGCGTCCCATAAATAACCTATCGGTATCTATCATATATCCTGACACCCCCGTTTTCATGGCCAAATACCTTTGTAAAGTTCGGTTTTCTGTATGCTAATCTGGGCAGTCCGGAGGGCGGTGTTTTTGCTTCCTCCCCCCTCCCCGCTCCTCGGCTTCTCTTGCGTAGGTCGTCTGTGCATAGCACAGACGGCGTAGTGTTCCCGCGAGAAGCCGAGAGAGCGAGAGGGGGTGGGGGAAGCAAAAAACACCGCCCTCCGGACCGGACCGCCCAGATTAGCATACAGAAAACCGAACTTTACAAAGGTATTTGGGCATGAAAACGGGGGTGTCAGGATATATGATAGATACCGATAGGTTTCTTATGGGACGCACTATTCAGGCATATCTTTATTTGATATAGCCAAAATGGGGTGACAGATTCCCTTTAACATTTCACCTACATTCTAGCACTTTCCTATGTCCTAAACTATGTCTTATCCTAGGCTTACCCTGCACTGTACATTAAGAATTATCACACATTACCATACCACATTACCTTGCAATTCACATTGGATCACATACTACATAATATACAGTATATTTCGAGAACACAGGATATAGTTCACACATCACATGACACAATAACTGTATATATGAAAACACATCACACTATTCACATGCCGAGATTGCCTTCAGGGGTAAGAACATGATAGAATAGTCCACACCCTTACACTCTGCCCCCACAAAAAAACCACCCTTATATATTAAAAAAAAAAAACATGGGGGACCAGGGTGGAAAGAGGAATGGGACATGAGAAGGAAAGGGGGAGTGGGGTACGGGGGATAGGATGATGCTCACATCTTCAGGCACTCAGGGGTCAACCCTTCGGTGGCCTCTCACGATTGTGGGGACCTCAGCACTCCACTGCGGCAGGTGACCAGCAGAGACATGTTGTACGCAAGGATGTACACTACTATGGAGTGCATGGGGTGTCCTCCTCGGAGTAAATAAATGGAGGGGCTATCAGCTCCACCTATACATGGAAACTAGGTTAAAAATCAGTTGCCTAGACTCTGAGGAGTGTGTATAGCTAAAAAAAAAAAAAAAAAAAAATTCCACCTAGTACCGAGTATTCGAGGGTCAGGGCGTAGACCCCTGGCCCTACACCTCCACTCCTATAAACAAGAAAATGTCTGATGTACTGGATACTGCCCTGGAGGAAACAGTCTGATCAACCAGGTCTGTAACCTGCAGTTCTGCTGGCTCATGGTGGGTACACAACAGACTTCTATTGGGTGTTTGCCTACAAGCTTTATGTTTGGCCACATATCAGTGAGACACGCTGCGAGCTTGATGGATGCTGTTGACTTTCCAGAATGACCGTTTCCACCGAGATCTATCGGGAACCATTGTTACCTTGTCTGGGTGTAATGGATGAGACATGGGGGGCCGAACACGGCAAGCGCAAATCTAACAAAACTAACATGTCAAAAAATATTTCTGTGCATTTGATTATACAGATCTGAGTGTTAATGCAGACGTCCAGTTGTGGATCATGCGTGCTTGGGCGAGAATGATTCCCTGACATTTTCTTTAGTGTTTATTGGAGTCTACTTCCAAACATATCTCAGGCTGAATTTGCTACTTTATCTCCCCTGTGCTTTACACTGAAATTCAGCTAAAGCTCTAAAATAAGTCACATAGCCCCTCCATGCCCCAGGCACCTCTGCATGAAGTATACATACCCACACCGAGACAGATGTGCCGTAGAGCTTGTATTGCACCAAGAACGACATCCTCCCTGGGGGATCTCAGGAGGCCCACCAGCTGACGAGCCCCATTAGCAGACATGACTGCGTTCCTCAGGTCGTAGGCTCCTTGTATCAAGACCCTCAGTCCCCTGGTTCCAATTAGATTTAGGATGTAAGATGGAGAGGAGAGAAATTCTATCAGCAAAGGTACGCCTGGAAAATAAGTGAAAAGGTTTACTCTGGAGAGTAATGTCTCTACCGTATGTAGTGCTACTGACTGTGTAATTGCTGGTGGCGCCTGTCACTAGCGCTCTGTATATTATCCATCCATTCATGGTCAGGACACATAAAACCCACCTGTCATGGCCAATACAATAAGATAAATACAGGATCCAAAAGTAAAAAGGTCACAAGATACCGACCTATCCTGGCCGCCACCATCCTCCGAGTCTCTGTATCTAGTCCTGACAGGGTCCACAGGGTCTTGGCAATGGCTTCCTGAGTGAATTGAGACTTGCTCCTTCTTAGTAGATGTACGAGGGGAGAGAAATTGTTAGACTCGATGACTTTCTTCTGCGCCTGAGGATTCTCTTCTACAAGCCTGGAGAAAAACCATCAACAGTCAAGCATTAGTCTCATCATCTCTCTATTGGACAAATAAAAAGTTCTCTGTATAACTTTATAGCCTTAGACCCTGTTAACAAATCCAAACCCCGTGTAGTTTTTTTTCCACATGTACCCAATATAGCCTTTTTAGATGCCAATCGTGTCCTATTTGTTTCCAACATAGACTTGTAAATTCGGCCTTGTGTAATGAAAAGTTCTGCAACTTTTTTCTAAACTTTCTCTTCAGTTCTTTACCAGTTTCAACCCTTCTTTTTACAGTTAGGAAAAGAAAGCATTTTAAAGGAGTTGAAACCTCTGAACAATAGTTTCTGCATGAATCTGAGCAGAGACGCAGCCATGCCACCAGTCCAAGCAGTAATTTTTTAGGTACTTCTGATTTGACGTCACCCTTTTAAATGAAGTAATTTAAAGACCATGGACAAGAGACAAGGTTTCTAGATCAGAAAAAAAAACAGATCTTCCTTCTAATCTCATATAACCCCCCGTGGACGAGTGAGCCACAGTCAAACCAGATATCAGTTTGTATTAATGAATACATTCCTTTACGCATATGGATATGAAACGCTTACAAACCCAATAAAAGAGAGACCTGTATGTGACCTGGAATTGGCTTCTCTTGTGGTTCCAGATGAAGAATTACCAATGGAGCATAAACATCTTTGCAAATACCCTTAGGTGATTCCTGGAGCAAGCCATGCACTGCCATGAATGGTGCACGTATTGTAATGTATTAATATGCCGTTACAAGTGGACAAGAAGAATCCTGTCTGCTCGGAGATTAACTGTTCTTTGAGGTGAAATATCTATCAAGTAGTGACAGACACCCATGTAAAGTGTGAGATTAGCCACAAGTTCTATTAGGCAAACTGATTCCAAAACTTACAACTTTGGACTCCAGTTGCCTCTTTGAACTTAATGGCTCGGATGGAGACACATCTGAATTTCTATTCTGAAGAAAGCCACAGATTGAGTTATAAACAGGTAGAAAATCGCGATGATAGCCAGGCCTTATACAACCTACAGATCGTGTACGGCATCCCACCAGTTCACGAAATCAAGTGATCACTGCCACTCCTCCCTATGAGCGCGTGTTGCTCATCTATATTTCACCCATTTACGATCTTCTGTGTTCGTTGTATTACCTGCACAGAGTTTTCACTGCTGATATCTGGACATCTCTTTTATGGGATTTTAACATCTGATGGAGACACGAACCAATATTTTCATTAAGAAATATATCCTGATTGCTCCTGTTTCCTTCAGCGATGCTGCCAATAGCACCACTCCAAACCGTCAGTAAGGAGAACACTTGACAAACTTTAAAAAGTTTTACTAGGATGCCTAGAAGACCGTCTTCTTTACCAATACTGTCCTTACACATCACTGACCCGGCTGCCATAAGGTCCAAGACCTTTAATGTTGACTTCAGAACATCCTCTTGGTTCTCCTGCTCTAAACTAGAAAGCAGCTTGAAGAGCACTGGCATTACAGTTTTCGATACGTCTTCTGCAAAGTCTTTATCTGCTACCAGCTCGTATATGCAGCCCATGACCCCAGGAAGGAGCAGGTTATATCCATGAAGATTAGAGATACCAGAACCTGGAAGCCATCCACCTCTACCATCTTTCTTCTCACATTCTTATTCTGCAAGATACACTTAAACAGATTTAAGGTTTGCATTTTCACATCCTCAGCAAAACTCTTCTTAAGTAAATTGACCAAGTTAGATACCAGCCCCTCATCTTCAAGATGGTTCAAATGACACATCGACTCCTGCTCCTCCGATTGGCGAGTCAGCTCTAACATGACCACACAAGCCCCCCTGACTACATCTTCTGCGTTGTGGTCTAGGAGAGTTACTAGTTTTTTATACACATTTAAGTCCTTATTACGAAGACTCAAAAAGAATTTTATGAGGTCGGCGTGATGAAGGAGAGCAGAGATTTCTATCACTCCCTGCCGGCAGGTGTTCACGTAGGAGACATCAGCTCCAAGACTGACCAATAACTGGACCATTGGGCGACTTCCACATGCCACGGCCAAAAGCAAAGGAGTGTTTTGAAGATCATCGTCGGTCTTCTCTTCAAGGAGTTCATATCCTAAAGATTCAATGAGACGCTCTGCAAGCATCAGATGGTTTTTGGAGGCTGCATGATGGATTGGAGACCACCCAGAGTCATTCATGGCTGCCATATCAGACAACCTGTAACAAAGCAGAAGATTTGGGTTATCACGTCAGTATATAACGGCTACAAGAGAGGACGGAAGCGCTGGTGGTGTCACATAATAAATAGGAAGTGTTGCTACAAGATTCTTCCACTTTAAGAAAATTTAACTAAGTAGAAATAGTTAGGTAACACACTTCTATTGCGCACAGTACGTATAAAAGCCTTGATGGGAATGGAGAGAAACGCATTTTGAAGTTCTCCTGCGTCTCTGACTCATGACTTTTGCAGAGTTTTGTGCCATCGCCGTCCTTGCATTTGCATCGTGTGTGTCATCCGTATGCAGCACATTGTCAGAGATGATAAGTGCCTTTCATCCGCAGAGCGACGAAGACGTCCTTGAACCAGGTTTGCAGATACAGAGAATATTTCATTTTACTTGTGTGCATACAACTCGCAGCTCTTTGCAGAAACAAAAGTCTTTTGGAGATTGTCAATTATAGATAAAGTCATGTAGCTTGGAAGAATGTTTTCTTGTGCAAAAAAAAAAAAAGAAATCTGGTTCACCAAGTGCAGTGAGCTAATTTTAAGACAGAAGACTAAATCTTAAAAGGGCAGCCCCATATACCGCAGCCTAGAATTTTCTAAATTTCTGGACAGTATAATTTTGAGTGCAGAGCTGACGGCATTGTCCATGGCTGATTTAGTGCCGGATATATCCATAAAGGAGGCAGCACAGAACCAGGACATTGACCTTCAGCCTCTGTAAGCAGACTGGACTCTTACCTGCGGTCAGCTCCCATAGAGGCCGATGAGAGTGCAGTTCAGCTTGTGGTGTCCTGGTCCATTCTATGCGGGATCTTGTAGGGAAGGTCACATTTCTAAGCCCACGGAACAGTGATTAGAGGGAGTGTCGGAGCCCTCGCTGTGTGTACAGGGCTGAGCTGTCATTAATTACACAAGCTCTTAGCAACTTCACATGTGCACTCAAGAAAACGCAGATCCAAACTTTCTTCTCAGGAACTTTCTTCTTGGGGACGTATCACTTGAAGCAATATTTTTTTTTCCTGGCGTATGTGCATGACTATTTTTTTTTTATTTGCACTAAGACCAAATTCATAGTAGCAAAATATAAAATGCACTACCAACAATGCTTTTTTTGTTTAGTTTTTCTGTCCTGTTGGGTTTCTTGAGTATTTTTGCAATCTTTTTAAAATGCAGCATGCTCTAGAAAAAAAAAAAAAAAAAACATGTAAACTTGACGATAAAATACGTAATGAAAGACTTGAAATGCATGGCTTTACTCATAAGGGAGTGTGCACACGTTGAGTATTTGCAGCAGATTTTACTGCAAAAAAACAGAGTCTTGGTAGTAAAATACACACATTTTGAAGCGGTTTTTTTACCATGCATTTTCAATGTGTTTTTCTTTGCATTTTTATCCTATTTATTTGGCTGGTTGAAAACGCTGAAAAACACAGAAATAATTGACGCTGCAAATTTAAAAAAAAACAAAAACAAAACAGCTTTTGATGTTTTAAATCTGCAAGGAAAAAATAAGTAGCGTTTGCATGAGGTTTTAGAAATTGCATTCACTTTGCAGGTACTGTAAACTGCAGTGGTTTTTACCCTTGAAAAAATGCAGAGTGTAAACGAGCCCCAAGTCTAAAAACACAAAATGAGGCTATTACAAAGTTAAACATTAAATGTGTTTTTAATATGAATATACATGGTGTACAATAATAAATTATATTGTGGTACCGTGTTAGCCAGAAAAATCGATGTGAATACTTCTCCGTCCAATTATGACAAGAGCATTCTTAAAGTGATACCTTTATTGGCTAACCAGAAAATTATATGTTCGCTAGCTAAGCCTTTGAGCTCTGAAAGCTTGCGAACATATAATTTTCTGGTTAGCCAATACAGGTATCACTTTAAGAATGCTCTTGTCATAATTGGACGGAGAAGTATTCACATTAATATGAATATAGTAAGTTTCCTATTATACTTTATTTCCTAAGGTGACCTGTTCTTCAAACCCCATCTCCATTTCTGAGCTCGGCAGCACTTGCGCTGGAGAGAGTTTCCTGTATCGGCAGTGACCATGATGCGTGAAGGGAGATGCACAGGCAGAAAAGGGGGCTGGATAATTACTATTTTTAATCGCAAAGTCACCCATCCTTCTCTGTCTATACATTAACCTTGACGAAGAAGCGGGCTAGCTTAGCCTGCCCCCTTCATACACCTATGTCGAACACAAACTGGTGCAGATGCCGGGACCACATCAATATGGGAAGATTGTGGCAACCTTGCAAATAAATGTATATCAGTTCTTTCCATATAATTATATTCGGTCACATCTAAATGTAATTTTCTTTATACTTAACTCCTTTCAGGAAACTATCTCAAGTCTTAAGAAGAAAAACTACACGGTGCGACCAGAGACATATTACAAGCCTTACATGAGAAATTTAGAATAAAGTGTGTCTCAGAGGAAAAATTATAAAATCCATACAGACACAGACATCTCCGGAGAGAGAACATATCACCCTCACGTTGAACAAATGGGATTATAACTGGGAAAATGTTACAAATATAACACTGAAACCTCCAATAAAGTAGGGACCTCCTGCAGTGACCAGGTAATTACATAATCAGTTTTGCACTGAGAGCCAGACACTAAGCTTGGGATTTGTTATTTCAGACGTGTAGATGTACACTACCAAGGAATGAGCTTCCTTGATCAAAGCAAGAGTCCCAGAATTTTTGGAGCCAGTGGTCTGTGATGAATATTGGGATTTGCAATAATCCGATATTTATGGGAGATATATTTTTGGCAATGTAGCAAAGGGATGAACATAACACATTCACTCACATCATCATGATGCTATCCATGCCTTGTTACATCTCTATAGATAGGTGAAATCGCAATAGGAAACATGACGACAATATCTACAACCTGAGACCTCTAGGGGCAAATACATCCTGTAAGTTGGGGATCTCAAAAAGTTCTAACAGACCTAGCACAACCCACAACCATCCACTATAGGAGCTCATCAAGGGGAGATATGAGGGCGTAACCTTGATCTAATAAAAGTTGGAGTTTGGGGGTCTGTCATTGTTCATTCTGGAAGACATAGTTTGATGTGAAAGTGTTATACTTGCCTAATCGGAGCGCTTCCTTTCATTTTCGTTATTCCTTTTTATTTTATAAAATTGTATACTTTGTATTGTTTTGTTCCCATTTTGTATCATCTTTATATATGTTTTACAAACACTGTCCAACTTTCCAGATTACATATATAAAATTTATTATCTTTGTTCCTCTTGCTCTGTAAACCGCACCCCTGAAGCTATACGTTACCTGTAACGCGTGTCCTGTCAGCCTGTATAAACAATTGGTGGTGACAACCAGGGCTGCCACCAGGAATTTCACGTCCTCATATTGGCAATATTTTCGGGCCCCCTTGAGACTATGCCCAGACTCCATTCCAGCCCTGTCTCCACCCCTCAAACCTTCCACAGTCCCACCACCCACTCTTGGAAAAACTCCACTTTTGCACCATGTCCTCACCAATCACACTAAAAGTTCTCAGCACCAGATTACATACATAGCCAGCAGCTTTTGTTTTGGCCAAAAGATTTTTTAATCTGCCACTGTGACAAGGTAAGACTCTTTTGGCAGGGCCCTGCTATACTGTAACTCATTAAACATTTGTTAAAATATCCAATACTCTATAGGTATATTTTTATTTATTTTTCAATTTTTAAAATGACCAATAACATCACATACAATTGACAAATACCACCACACCATGACCAGATCATATATTACCATCACAGTGACCTAATATACCACATACATGGAACAAATATTGCCACACCATGGCCAGACCACATATGACTACCACAGTGACCGAATACTACAATACTGATCACTAATAAAAAAAAAACACAATAATATCACCATAAGTGCCATTATACACAGGAGCTCTGTACTTAGTATCCAGTGTCAGGTTACAGGTAATACAGTGATCACCAGTGACATTATACACAGGAGCTCTGTATATAGTGTCAGTGTACAGGTAATACAGTGATTACTAGTGACATTATACACAGGAGCTCTGTATATAGTGTCAGTGTACAGGTAATACAGGGTTTATCGGTGACATGCACAAAAGCTCTGTATATAATATACAGTGTATAATTTAAGTGTACATGTACTACACTGACCCACCAGTGATGTCTCTAGTTGAAGTCGGTCATCTTTGCTTTTCATCTTCATCCAGCATAGACCGCCATCACTTCTTTCAGCCAGGACTCATCTCTGCAGGAAATAACACAGTTATATAGAGCATCACTTTCAAAGTACATTACTTATTTTTTTCTCCAACTTCTACACTACACAAGATGAAGAAAAAAGGTGACATAGGACCGCTGTTCTGAATGGGTTTGAGATGAGTTCTGAGCAGAGGCTCCCTCTGGTGGTTACAAGCGGTACTAGTGAGGATTGTGAGGACTGGGAATCAGGTGTTACTGATTGGTCTTATATAAGGGAGTCATTTTCCCATCAGGGTTGCCGGTGAACAATTGTTCTGGTCTGAATCCTTCTTTCCAGTTTCCCTTGTAGCCTGCTGTGTCGTGTCTGCATCTCCTGCTATCAGATAAGACAATTTCTTATTTTGTGTTTTTGCTATATTTTTGCATTTTGTCCTGCACTTCTGTGGGGGCCTTCTGGGTCCCCTCCGGGGGCTTTTGCCCTCTCAGTTTAGTCCAGCCACTGTGTTTTGTACTTTTGCTTTTTCCAGTTTTTTTTCAGTGGCTGCTGTTTTGATTTTTTTACACCAGAGAACTAATTTAGGTGGTAGAGGTCGTGTGATCTCAGGTGATTTTGAAATTAGTAGAGTTGGTGTTTTTTCAGGGTTTTCTGAGATTGCAGTAAGTACCCTTCCTGTCCTTTTCTATTTAGATAGTTTGGGCCCCAGCGTTTGCTCATACTATTTTCTTTCTGTGTCAGTATTTCCTCTTGTCTAACCGCCATTACATGTTTGGGGGCTTTCTATTATCTTTGGGGTTCTGCTCCGGGGCAGATATCTTTCCTATTTCTATCTTTAGGTGTAGTTAGTTTCTCAGGCTGTGACGAGGCGTCTAGGACCAACGTAGGAACGCTCCACGGCTGCCTCTAGTTGCGGTGGTTAGTCAGGGTACTGCAATCTCATAGATTCCAACTGCTCTGGTGTATTTCTTTTTTTACCTGCACTCCTCAGCTACCGTAACATAACAGTATCACAATCCTCACTAGTACCGCTTGTAACCACCAGAGGGAGCCTCTGCTCAGAACTCATCTCAAACCCATTCACAACAGTACTGTTACTGTTGTGAATGGGTTTGAGATGAGTTCTGAGCAGAGGCTCCCTCTGGTGGTTACAAGCGGTACTAGTGAGGATTGTGAGGACTGGGAATCAGGTGTTACTGATTGGTCTTATATAAGGGAGTCATTTTCCCATCAGGGTTGCCGGTGAACAATTGTTCACCGGCAACCCTGATGGGAAAATGACTCCCTTATATAAGACCAATCAGTAACACCTGATTCCCAGTCCTCACAATCCTCACTAGTACCGCTTGTAACCACCAGAGGGAGCCTCTGCTCAGAACTCATCTCAAACCCATTCACAACAGACCGCCCTGCACAGTACCAGCACACTTCTCCCCATTTAAAACTGTATCCTCAAAAATAAAATACATCACTGCAGCAATACTATCCCTTAATTAGAACCTACAGTAAAAATATCACCCATCCTGGCCCCCTTGTGTCTCATTCCTGGCTCCAGCCATATGTTCCCCCATCCTGGCCCCATACGTTCTCTCATCCTGCCCTCATTTGTCTCCATTCTGCCCCTCATATGATCTCCCATCCATCCCCATGTCTCATGATACTGCCCCATGATCCTGCCCCATTTGTCCCATGATCCTGACCCCTCTATCTCCATCCTACACCATGATCCTGCACCGTGTCTCCATCCTGCCCCATGATCCCGCAACGTGTCTCCATCTTGCCCCATGATCCTGCACCATGTGTCTCAATCCTGACCCATGATCTTGCACCATGTGTCTCCATCCTGCCCCATGTTCCTGCCCAATCTGTCTCCATCCTGCTCTGTGATCCTGCCCCATCTGTCTCCATCCTGCTCTTGCCTGATCTTAGTTGTTCCCAGCATCGTGCTTTTCTGGACAGAGTTCAGATGTTGCACCTGGGATCTGTTGTAGCCATTTTCACCACTTAGGGATCACTGCTCCAATTGCACCTATCAACACTGGAATCACTGAGGCATTCACCTTCCACATCTTCTCCAGTTCTCCTTTGAGGCCCTGGTATTTCTCCAGCTTCTCATATTCCTTTTTTCTGACGTTGCTGTCACTTGGCACTGCCACATCTATTATCATTGCTGTCTTCTGATCCTTGTCTACTATGACAATGTCGGGTTGGTTAGCCAATACCTGCTTATCCGTCTGGATCTTAAAGTCCCACAGGATTTTAGCCCTTTCATTCTCCACCACTTTCTCTGGGGTCTCCCACCTGGACTTAGGGGGACTTAGCCAATATGCTGTGCAGATGTTCCTGTATACAATTCCCGCTACTTGGTTGTGGCGTTCAGTATACGCTGCTCCTGCTTGCATTTTGCATCCTGCCATTATGTGTTGGACTGTTTCTGACGTTTCTTTGCATAGTCTGCACCTTGGATCTTGTTTTGTGTGGTAGATTCCTGCTTTTGTGGATCTGGTACTTAGTACTTTCTCTAGTGCCGCTATGATTAGTGACTCTGTGCGGTCTTGGAGTCCAGCTGGATTTCTCCATGTCAGCCTTCTCCATTATCTGTCTGGTACATCCCATGCAGCGGCTTGTCTTGCCATGGAGCTTTATGTTCCTGTTCTTCCTTCAATATCTGTTGTTGTTGCTGCCTTAGGCTTTCTCTCAGCATCTCAACTTTTGGTGCCATTTTCTGATGTATTCCTGGATAGTCCTAGTTTCATCCGTGATGGTGGCTTGGGTGCTTATCAAGCCTCGACCACCCTCCTTTCTGTTGGTATACAATCTTTGGGTGCTAGACTTAGGGTGGAGACCTCCATGCATTCTGAGGAGCTTCTGTGTCTTCACATCTGCAGCTTCCATCTCTTCTTTTGGCCAGCACTGTATGCCAGGAGGGTATCTGATAACTGGCAGGGCATAGGCATTGATGGTGCAGATTTTATTCTTCCCATTGAGCTGGCTCTTCAGGACCTGTCTTACCCTTTGATGGTATTTGGATGTTGCTGCTTTCCTTGCCTCCTGTACATCTGCTAAGTGCCCTGCTGGTAATTCCTCTCCATCGGCCTTGACTACCTTGCTTCTCTTTATTACCAACCGGCAGCACTTCTCTAGTCCGAAGGACATCCCAATATCTTCACTGTAGATCCTTGTCAGGTGGATCAGTGAATCGATGTCTTGTTCGTTTTTCGCCTACAACTTGATGTCATCCACGTAGAGGAGGTGGCTGATGGCGCTTCCACTCTTGAACTTGTATCCATAGCCAGACTCTGTAATTATCTGACTGAGGGGTTCAAGCCTATGCAAAACAGCAATGGGGACAGTGCATCACCTTGGTATATGCCGCATTTGATGGTCACTTGCGCTAGTTGCCTTGAGTTGACTTCCAATGATGTTCTCCATATTCTGAGGAAGGTTCTTAATTTCCTGTGACATTGTAGAGAGCCAAGCATTCACAGATCCATGTGTGTGGCATTGAGTCATAGGCTTTAATGTAGTCAATCCAGGCTGTGCGGAGATTGGTCTGTCTGGATCTTGAGTCTTGAGTGACTGCTCTATCTACTAGGAGCTGGTGCTTAGAGCCTCTGGTGTTAGTCCCAATGCCTTTCTGAGCTGGATTCATGTACTGGTTCATATGGTTATTGGGCGGTGTTGGAAATATTCTCCATACGTTAGAAACAGAGATGAATATACCATAAACTCACTGTGAGTTCCCAATAACTGGCCTAGTAGAGGAAGAAGCCGCGTCCTCGTCCTTCACTCGTCAGTCAATTGCGCAATTGTCGTGATGATTGGAGGCAGCGGAGTGGCGTTCCCCTGGCAAACTGGTGACAGAAGTGACATCTGAGTGATCTCTACGGTATTATCCTTGAAAAGTGCCATAAACCTAAAGACACTTGTATCTCCCGCAGCTTGTATCCCTGTGCCGTTGTACAGAGGTGCTGATGTAAATGTGATCTGAAGACACCACAGCTTAAATGTTCAAGATTACAATTTTTTTTTACACTGGGATTAATCATTAGCTTTGAAGGTTTATAGTGTCACGTTACATTGTACCCCCAGGTGAGATCTCTGGAAATATGATGCTGGTAGTTAATAAAGCAATTGGCCATAGAGAACAAAAGGGATGTTTAGTTTTCATAAACTAACAGATATTTGGACACATGTCAATACCTCCTGTGTGTCCCAGATTCAAGGGGACAGTCC
The DNA here is from genome assembly GCA_033576555.1 of Oophaga sylvatica. NCBI lineage: Eukaryota > Metazoa > Chordata > Amphibia > Anura > Dendrobatidae > Oophaga > Oophaga sylvatica. The sequence goes on along the minus strand of JARQOD010000010.1, from coordinate 41,906,729 downwards.
GGATTATCAGTTGACAACAGGTCTGCTCCAACTTCAACTGGTGTAAAATGACACTGTGGAAATGGCCTAAAAATCCATATTAAATGTGTATTTCTTTCTTGATTTTGGCTTGAAAATTAGCCATAGGTTTCACATACTCCTTTATGCAGATGCCGGAGTCAATCAGACGCCTTCTGATGGTATTGCAGGATGGAGAAGTACAGTGAGGAAAATAAGTATTTGATACACTGCCGATTTTGCAACTTTTCCCACCTACAAAGAATAGAGAAGTCTGTAATTTTTATCGTAGGTACACTGCACCTGTGAGACAGAATCTAAACATAAAAAACAGAAAATCACATTGTATGATTTTCACATAATTAAATTGCATTTTATTGCATGAAATAAGAATCTGATCACCGACCAACCAGCAAGAAATCTGCTCTCACAGACCTGTTAGTTTTTCTGTAAGAAGCCCTCCTACTTCACCCTCATTACCTGTATTAATTTCACCTGTGTGAACTCATTACCTGTATAAAAGACACCTGTCCACACACTCAATCACACTCCAACCTCTCCACCATGGCCAAAACCAAAGAGCTGTCTAAGGACACCAGACCTGTGCAAGGCTGGGATGGGCTACAGGACAATAGGCAAGCAGCTTGGTGAGAAGGCAACAACTGTTAGCACAATTATTAGAAAATGGAAGAAACACAATATGACTGTAAATCTTCCTCGATCTTGGGCTCCATGGAGGATCTGTCCTCATGGGATAATGATGATTGTGAGGAAGATCAGGGAGTCCGACCCGAACTACACAGGAGGACATGTTTAATGACCTGAAGAAAACAGGGACCACAGTCTCAAACAATACCGTTAGTAACGCCGTCATGAATTCAAATCCTGCAGGGCACGCAAGGTCCCGCTGCTCACGTCAGCACATGTCCAGGCCAGCTTGAAGTTCACCAATGACCATCTGGATGATGAAGAGGAGGCATGAGAGAAGGTCATGTGGTCAGATGAGACCAAAAAAGAACTGTTAGGTATCAACTCCACTTGCCATGTTTGGTGGAAGAACTGATGACAACAGACCATAGAGCACAGTCCCAACAGTGAAGTATGGTGGTGGAAACGTCATACTTTGGGGGGTGCATTTCTGCATAGAGGACAGGACAACTGCACCGTATTGAAGGGAGGATGGAGTCAATTTTGGCCAACAACCTCCTTCCCATGATGAGAGCATTGAAGATGGGTCGTGGTTGGGTCTTCCAGCATGACAATGACCCGAAACACAGTCAGGGCAACTAAGGAGTGGTTCCATAAAAAGCATTTCAAGGTCCTGGAGTGGCAGTCAGTGTCCAGAACTGACCCCAAAGGATAATCTTTTGGGGGGAGCTGAAACTCAATGCTGCCCAGTGACAGCCCCAAAACCTGAAAGATCTGTATGGAGGAGGGGGCCACAATCCCTGCTGCAGTGTGTGCAAACCTGGTCAAGAACTACAGGAAACATCTGACCTCTATAATTGTAAACAAAAGATTCTGCACCAATCAAATATTAAGTTCTGCTTTTCTATTGTATCAAATAATTATTTCATGCAATAACATGAAAATTATGTAAAAATCATACAATGTGATTTTCTGTTTTTTTATTTTTAGATTCTGTCTCTCACAGGTGCAGTGTACCTACGACAAAAATTACAGACCTCTCCATTCTTTGTAGGTGGGAAAACTTGCAAAATCGGCAAATATTTGTTTTCCCCCTGGATTTCTCAGCATTGAGGAAAATGGGTAACGTTGTTGGCTCCTGCATCTATCCTGAGACCGTCCTGCCTGTGCACAAGCACATCTCTCACGATTGAGTTTCATATGAATCCTATACAACCATGAAATACGTCTTTAGAAATGTCATATACTGCAGTACAGAAAAATATACCTCTATAGAAGTGCCAAATACCAGTGAGGAATAAATACCTCCCCAAGAGTGCAGCATTGATCACCTCTCCAGAATGGACCAAACACCATGGTGCAGCACTGAATTTGTCTTCAGAAAAGCCAAATAACAGAGCAGAGCCCAGTGATTATGGCTGGGTTTACAGCGCTGGAGCCAATCACCAGAGCAGTAGCAAAGGTTAGGTATGTAATGATTGCAAAAATGCAAAACCGCTTTAATTTCTACCCTCATACACATTACTATAACAAAAGTGTCGATATGGCGAAAAAGTTAAAAAAAATAATTATATACGGTATTTGAGTTTTCATGCTGCACTGAAAAAGATTGATATTTTTGTGGATCTTGACCTCATGAGCTGCCAGTGAAAGCGGTAATGAACGACAAAGCACTGAGAGAAGACGCCAATATCCACAATTTATTACAACACAGGATTTTGGAACAATAATGTTAGATATCATACTGTGGAGCCAATGATAAAAACAGACTGCGATGCTCCTACCTGAACCCTCCTGATATACACCATACAAAAGGTGAAGAACGACATTACCTTCTCCTGAATTTCAGTAGACAAACCAGCCGATTGTCCATGAAGTCCAGTGGCCAGAGTGAAGCTGAACGGAAAGTCGGAAAAGAAAAGGTTGTGACAATTGTATCATTGATTAGCGAGCTAAAGAATAGAATTGATACAAGAATGTAGCGCATATCAGTCCCTCAGCACCAGGTGGCGCTATAATCATATATTCACATCACCTTTAAGGGAGCAGTAACTTAGTGTATTAATATCATACAATTCTGCTCGCTGTCATTTTCATTCACATAAACCATCCCGCACACGTGCAAACAAATAACACACATGGATGTAATACATGTGACGCATCGGCGCTGGGGAAGAAGCGTTAAAGCAAGCACTGTTCCCCGGCGCCGTCTGCTGAACACAGCTTTCATCATTCTCCCCTGCTCTGCCGACGATCGGAGCGAGCAAGGGAGAATGATGAGAGTTACATTTAAGTAATAAAAGAGACAGCAGGCGGCGGATGATGGGACTATTACTCCCATCAGCCTACCCCTCCTGATGCTAATAACAGTGACAGCAGGAGCGGCTGATGGGAGTATTTATCTGCTGCTCATGCGCTGTAAATAAATAAGGTAGTTAAATAAAAAAAAACGGCATGGGTACCCCCATTTTTGATAACCAGCCAGACAAAACTCACAGCTGGGGCTGCAACCCTCAGCTGTCAGCTTCAGCAAGACTGGTTATCAAGAATAGAGGAGTCCCCACGCTGGTTTTTTTAAATTACTTAAAAAAAAAAATTTAAAAAACGGCGTGGGCCCCCCCCCCATTTTCGACAACCAGCCTTGCTAAAGCTCACAGCAGGGGGCTGGTATTCTCAGGCTGGTAAGGGGCCATGGATATTGACCCCCCCCAGCCTAAAAATAGAAGCCTGCAGCTGCCCAGAAAAGGCACATCTATAAGATGCGCCCATTCTGGTGCTTTGCCCGGCTCTTCCCACTTGCCCTGTAGTGGAGGCAAGTGGGGTTCATATTTGTGAGGTTGATGTCATCTTTGCATTGTCCGGTGACATCAAGCCCACGGCTTAGTAATGGAGAGAAGTCTATAAGACAACCATCCATTACTAATCCTATAGTTGTATTGTAAATAAAGACACAGCCAGATCCGATATGGCAGATGCCAGGGTACGTCGCCGACGAGCTGAACCAGCTCTGCGTACCAAGCGCATTGTGGCCAGTCCGGGGGGATTAGGATCACCGGCACTCCCTCCGCCTTGATATTCCTTCGGAATTAACGGGAGTGAAGGAAAAATGTAGGTTAGACGAAACTGACGCCATGGAAGGACCAGAGCGTCCACCCCGATGGCTTGTGGGTCCCGAGACCGGGCTATGAATTTTGGCACCTTGGAGTTCACTCTAGTCTTGAGGCCATTAGATCGACATCCGGGATCCCCCAGCGAAGGCAGATCTGGCTGAACACCTCCGGATGAAGGGCCCACTCACAGGAGGCGAGACCCTGGCGGCTGAGAAAGTCTACCGCCCAGTTGTCCACGCCCGGAAAGTGGACTGCTTAAATGATCAAATGTTTTTTTCGGCCCAGTGGAGAATGTGAACTAACTCGCGTATCACCGCCCTGCTGCGGGTGCCCCCCTGATGGTTGATATATGCCACCGCCGTGGCATTGTCCGATTGTATCCAGATGGGGCGACCCGCTAGAAGATGATGAACCGCCGCAGGTAAAAGTTATAAGACCATCTCCAAGCAGCTTAATGTTCCTGTGACTACAGTTGTACATATTATTCAGAATTGTAAGCTCCATGGGACTGTAGCCAACCTCCCTGGACGTGACCGCAGGAGAAACATTGATGACAAATCAAAGAGACGGATAATACGAATGGTAACAAAAGAGGCCAGAAAAACTTCTAACCAGATTGAAGGTGAAGTTCAAGCTCAAGGGACATCAGTGTCAGATCGCACCATCCGTCGTTGTATGAGCCAAAGTGGACTTCATGGGAGACAACCAAGGAGGACACCATTGTTGAAAAAAATTGTAAAAAAGCCAGACTTGAATTTGCCAAACTACATGTTGACAAGCCACAAAGCTTCTGGGAGAATGTCCTATGGACAGATGGGACAAAAATGGAACTTTCTGGCAAGACACATCAGCTCTATGTTCACAGACGGAAAATGAAGCATATCAAGAAAAGAACACTGTCCCTACTGTGAAACATGGAGGAGGCTCTGTTATGTTCTGGGGCTGCTTTGCTGCATCTGGCACAGGGTGTCTAGAATCTGTGCAGGGTACAATGAAATCTCAAGACTATCAAGGGATTCTAGAGAGAAATGTGCTTCCCAGTGTCAGAAAGCTTGGTCTCGGTCACAGGTCATGGGTCTTGCAACAGGATAATGACCCAAAACACCCAGCTAAAAACAGCCAAGAATGGCTAAGAGGAAAACATTGGAGTATTCTGAAGTGGCCTTCTATGAGCCCCTGACCTAAATCCTATTGAGCATCTTGGGAAAGAGGTGAAACATGCCGTCTGGAAAAGACAACCTTCAAACACGAGACAACTGGAGCAGTTTACTCTTGAGGAGTGGCCAAAATACCTGTCGAGAGGTGCAGAAGTCTCGTTGACAGTTACAGGAATCGTTTAATTGCAGTGATTGCCTCAAAAGGTTGTGCAATAAAATATTAAGTTAATGGTACCATCAATTCTGTCCAGGCCGATTTCATGAGTTTTATTTTCTTAAAAATTCTGTGGAAGCATGGTTGAAAAGCAATGTCTGACTTTCGTTTGTTAATTTTCATATATTTTTGATTTACTATAACTTTTCTCAGATTCAAGTTATTTCTGTCATCATTGTGGGTTTTCTGTCATTAAACGAGGGGTACCAACAATTTTGACCGTGTGTTTATAATAGATAGATAGATATTAGAGAGATAATTTTAAAAGCCAGGCCAAGGGGAAGGACGTCTTACTTACATGCGTGTATTTGATAGCTGCAAAATTAGTTAATTGAGTTCATTCTGAGAACAGCTCATAAAAATGAAAGTTATAAACATTTTCTGCAGAAGGAGCTCAGATATGTATTAAGGGAAAAAAAACCCTTTAAGTGTCCTTAGCTTTTAAAAAGTGACATAAATAGTAAGTAATTCATTTTGCTGCTTGACTGACAACTCCTCTGTCACATAGCCAAGTAGGAGGCTGCATTGAGTGGTGAATAGAGCTGGAGTGACGGAGGCTTCAGATCTACAAATAGCTCTACATCCTCACTTGCATATCAATTAAAACCTTGATTTCTCAGTAATGGAGGAACAACGTGTATTGCTGGTCTTGTCTTAGAGAGCGACAAGAGCATACAAATAGTCTGGTGGAAGGAATCTTGCTGACAGATTCCTTTTAACAACATTAGCAATATGCTAAGACTACAAGTCCCAGCATGTCCTAACAGCAAACAAGCTACAATCTGAACGGCCTGTACCTCGATGGTATTTTGCAATTTTTATTGTCGGTATAACGAATATAACATCGCCACACAAATCCAGAAAGAGGTCACGAATCTCCACTGGATCAATGGTGTCACCAAGATACTCGTCCATGATGTGAGGAATGGCTTCTGGGCTAAGACCCTAAAAAATTGACGGTAAATATACAAAAAAAATAGAATTTTTCATAGAAAACGAAATGGATAATAAGAACATAAACGCGCCGTGTTTATCTTGTCTCACCAGTATAGGAAGATTTTGGAGCTTCATCATCACAGCCTCTCGCGTCATTCCGGTTGGTACGTCTGATAAGTTTAATAGCTAAGTACAAATATATATTCTCTATCATAAGTTAAAAATGACTTCCAAATTGCCACTAAACAGAAACGTTCATGAATGAGCTGCCACCTACTGATAGAGACATCCAGCCGAACTCCTGATTGTTCATGCCCATCAGGTACGGGACCTTGTTACTTTCCTTGTCAGCAAACATTGTCACTGCTGGTTTCGGCAGAAAATCTCCGTCCATTGAACCAGGAATAAACAGCATGCCCTGCAGAGACAAAATATTGTGATGGATCAGTGGGTATGTGCACTCCTATATACGACAGATAAAATACTGGTTATATTAAAGCAGAACAGAATATTTGACACTGGATCGCTGATATTCTCATACACTGCCTGACACTGAGGTCCGACTTCTACCAAATTAAGAATTTAGGAATAACGAATAACCCTCCCTCACGCCTCATGATTTTGCACTTTCGCTTTTTCCTTGTCGGCTTCCAAGAGCCTTATTTTTTTATTTTTCCACCCACATAGCCGTATGAGGGCTCGTTTTCTTGCGGGACAAGTTAAAGCTTTGAATGGCACCATTCATTTTATCATATAAAGAATAATGATAAAAAAAGTTTAAAAAGTGGTGAATAAAACAAATTCTGTTATTTTTGTGTTCACGGTTCGGTACAAATGACCTGATAATGTTATTCTCCAGGTCGGTAAGATAACAGCGATAGCAACTTGTAGTGTTTTTTTCTATTAAGTAGTGAAAAAATTCTAAACTTTGTAAAGAAAAAAACAGGATTTTGGTTGCTTACCGTAAAATCCGTTTCTCTGAAGCCTTCATTGGGGGACACAGATAACCATGGGTGTATGCTGTTGCCACTAGGAGGCGCTGACACTATGCATATGCAAAAATAAAGGTTGGCTCCTCCTCTGCAGTATACACCCCACCGACTGCAGGAAGTAAATCAGTTAGTGAGAAAGCAGTAGGAGAACAACATGATAGAATAACCAACGGACAGTGGGAGTCCGGAGCCTCTGACGGCCTGTGACAGCGGTATTCACAGCGCCCAGGAGCTGGGCCAGAGGACAGCAATACAGCAGAGCTGGAGTGAGCAGATCACTGGGTGGTGAGTGTACTGCCAGGACCTGTGGTCATGTGACCCCAGGGGCGGAGCTAAGCATCCTGCAGCTGGGGATGAGTGCAGGATGCTACAGGGACCCTGGAGAAGGGAAAGGGGGTCACCGGACACCAAGGAAAAAACGGGGCACCAGAGGGAAACGGAATTCAAGACAAGCCGAGGTCAGTAAACGAGAGAGACAACGCGGTACACAAGGAGCAGGCTAATAAAGAATAGTTAGGGATGTGGCAGGAGTCAGAAAACCAGAGAAGCATATACGCAGTACAGAATCAAGAGGCAAACTCACAACGGGAAACAGAACCAGGCAGAACCATACAAACAAGCTAGTACACAGGCACAAGGCACAGGAAACAGGGGTCAAAACATTCAGCCAAGGGCAGAAGTATAACTGACGGGGATTGGAGAATCCTAGGGCTATAAGAAGCTCTCTCAAAGAGAGGCCACAATAATAAACCCCAGGTGTGCAGGTCAGAGCCTGCACTGGGATCAAGACATTAATCCCTGGTGTGCAGGTCAAACCTGCACTGGGATCATGACACGGAACTACTGCTCCAAATTTTAGTAGATTCTGGACATCCGTCCACATGGGGGAAGCGGCTGAGTGGAGGTGGTAGTTCATTATCATGAACCTTCCAGGGGTGAATGAATGAATTCTATTCTGTAGCCGTGGGAGACTATCTCTAGAATCCATGGATTTTCTGAGACCTCCTGCCAGCCCCCCAGGAACTGCCCTAGCCATCCCCCTAATCTTATGGCGTCACTTCCTTCTGAGCCTGAATCAAAGATGGAGCTCTTACCCTTACCTCCCTTGGGGTAGCTCCCTCTGCCCATTTTCCCTTTTCAATTATAGCCTGATTTCTGGCTAGGATGGGGTCTATGAAAGGGCTGGTACTTTTTGGTTTCTCCTCTTGGAACCCCTTCTTTTTGTCTGATGACTTTTCTAGAATGTCATCTAGAACAGGCCCATACACCTTATTACCGGAGAAGGGATGGAGCAGAGCTTATTCTTGGACAGAGTGTCTCCTGACCAAGTCTTTAACCAGATAGCCCTCTGGGCAGCATTGGACAAGGACCCATTCCTGGCTGCGAATCATACGGATTCTGCCGTTGCTTCAGCCATGAAGCCGGTTGCCAGCTTTAGGAGAGGAAGGGATTTTAGGATGGTGTCACTGGGAGTCTTAGATCTTAGATGTTCCTCTAAGTCGACGACCCATAGGTGCATGGACCGAGCCACCGAGGTTGCCGTGAGGTTGGCTCGAATTATTGCTGCCGAGGTTTCCTGATCCTTTTAAGGAGACCATCCGCTTTTCGGTCCATGGGCTTTTTTAAGCTTGATGAATCCTCAAACGGAATGGAAGTCCTCTTCGCCACTTTGACTACTGAAACGTTTATCTTGGGGATGTATTCCCAGGCTTTGACGTCCTCTGGCTCAAAGGGTAGACGGAGTTTAAAGTCTCTTGGAATAACTAGTCTTTTCTCTGCATCTTACAATTCCTCCATGATCATCGAGCGAATGTGGGCGTTGACCGGGAACACTCTACTTCTCAGGGATCGCAAAACCCCAAATATCTCGTCCTGTACGGAGAGAGACCTTGGGGTTTCCTCCACCTGCATGGTATCTCGTACCGTCCGGAGGCGTTTGTCCGTGTCCTCAGAGAAGAGGTACCTCTTCCCTCCTTCTGGTGGGTCAGCAAAAACGTCTCCTTCCTCCTGGTCAGATTCATCCAACATCTCATCATCAGAGGACACTTCCGCTTCCCTTGATCTTTTACAGGACTCTCCCTGGGATTCTGACTGTGAGGTATGAGGATACATTATCTCGGATATGTATGCCTGGACCTCCTCTCTTATTATACACCTCATGTCGGACAGCAAAGAAGTCCGTTCCTCTCTGATTATTTTCAAAGTTCAGGGTTCACGTAGGTTATTCTGCCAGCTTTCTGGTAGTTTGGCGTTACATATGGCACTTTTTAATTCTTCCTGACTTCTTGTCCTTCTTTGGAGCAGCCAGGACAGGTGTTCCCCCCTAGAATACACAGAGTATATGCTATGTGTTTCTAAGTGCAGTGTAAGGGCTAAAGTGGTTGTCGCTTGGTAAGCTTACTCACATGCCCCTGGCTTTGTTTCAAGCCACTGTCTGCGGGGTCACATGCGAGAAACTCGCACGATTCTCGTGTGAGCCGAACACCCGGCACTCGGACCGGAACGTGCGGCTGCATGTATTTCTATGCAGCCGCACGCTCCGGTCAGAGTGCCGGGTGTTCATGCGAGAGACTCGCACGAGAATCGTGCGAGTTTCTCGCATGTGTGACCCAGGCCTTACTTGGATCCAGCATTTAGGATTACTGATGTGCAGTCCTAGATTACAGCAGGGCAGCCCACACACGCAGACCCTATTTATACGATACCCATGTTGTCTTCACCGGATCCAGCCTCCCGGTGGAATGCACGCCGGCCGTCCCGAAGTGCTCTGCCTGCAGAGATGATGTCACCATGAAGCGCACATGGAACGCACGCCTGAAGCGAACCGGAAGTAAACTGCCAGGCAGCAGAGAAACTTGCATGAAGCGTGCCCGCAGGCTTGTCAGCACCCAGGAGGTAGACATCTGAGCCGAGTGCCCCCAGGCATGGGGAAGCGGCTCATAACTCAGGAGCAGCGCTGCACTGAGGTAGGCTGAGGGACCCTCCATCGAAGGATGTCGGCCGCAGATCTCTTGCGGCAAGAAGGGAAAGGCTGGGCCCCCCGATCCTCACCGATCTGCCTGGTACGGTGATTGATAAGAGCTCTCGTCATTCCTATCTTCAGTGGGACAGGAAAAACACTGAAAGGTGGAGATGGGAGGGTCCTTTTAAATCTTTCATTGTTTCAGGTCCCAATGAGGATAAGAAGGATTTCCTCCATAGTGTTGTCAGGATTGGTGAACTGGAAATGTTGCATTGAGTCTGCTCCGTGTAAGTATATGACCGATTTTGGTAATAGCTGAATGCACAATATAGGAAGTCAAGTGAAAGCCATGAAAGCTTCACAGATGAGTGACAGGATCGCGGCTGAGTCATCCTCATTGTTATGGATACGAGTCTTTCTGAAGAATTTATCCTAAGAGAAGGCAATTATGTGGGATCTCATTTATGTCTCGCATCGTCTGCTTGATTCAACATAAATAATGCTGAAGATAAAACTACAGGTGGGAGATTGGAGAAAGCTTCATACATCGCTTTATATAGCGCATAAACCGTCACTAGATGACAGCAACAGGTTAGCAGAGGTAGAAAGCTTCCCCAGCCACCAGCCCGATTGCAGAGAACAGTGACTGCTTCTTAGGGCCCCTGCAGACAACCGTGTGTTCTCTCATCCTAAATAATTAGGTTGATTATGTAAATGCACTCTGGTCAGTGTGTGAGCATTGTATGATCTGATTCTCTTGGATGAGGAGGAGATGCAGAAAAAAAAAATCTCTCTTTTCTATTACAGATTAACTAAACCTTCCCGATGATAACCTCGTTTAGCTCACCGGCGGTGTCCGTCCACGCAGCCGCCAATGATGACAACCAGACATACAGAATATGACCACAAATTAATTGCAAGTGGCACAAGGACATTCACCACTATTAGTACTGCAGATCCACAGGGTTTGACAGCAAATCTCTTCGATTTGTAATATTCTAACCTTTTTAAATCCACATTGTTGTTGCTTTTTTTTTTTTTTGTAATGGTGCATTTCATAGCTATGGTACATCCATGGTGGAAAGGTCCCGTGGGAGTGTGCATTAATGGGGAAATTCACAACTAACCAGTCCTTTTTCTCCATCAAATACTGACATTCTGTAGGTTTAAACAGCAGCATTGCAACCAGAGGACAATAAAGCTCCCGACCGGGCACAGAGGAGGTCTGGACTCTACAGTCAGCACTCGGACCCCCCGGCTCTGTAGCGTAATGTGATCTCCACTTTGTGGATGACTTGCGGTGATCCCTTCCCCTTCTCAATAATATCAGTCACAGGTGATGGGGAAGATTAAGGAAGGGAGAATTGCCATTGACGATGACTCCTATTACAGGACCGTGCCGGTATCAGGGGTTCTGCACCACCAAAGTAAAGGCAGACAGCATGGGTGCGGGGCTGGATGTTGTACAATGGGGGTGAAGGAAAAAACGGAATTCAATAACTAGACATGCCTCTAGTTTTCTCCATATACAAATATAACTCTTTGTTCGTCTTACAGAACATGCTGCATAATAAAGTACATCCACTAGATGGTGATCACTTGCCGAGACTGTCAGATAACAGGTTCTTGTTATGGAGGCAGGTTGGTGGATACCTGAGTAAGGCTACTTTCACACTTGCGTTTTTTTGCGCTGCGTTTCGAGCGCACATGAAGCGCATTAAAAAAACGCATGCAAACGCTTGTAAACGCTGCAATATTTAGTCGCATCAGCATGCGCATTTCGACAAAAAAACGCAGGGTTTGTCTGCGATTTCATGCGTTTTTGCATGCGTTTGCGTTTTTTTGGCGCATGCGTTTTCTATTTGTCACATTATCATCTCTGCCTCCATCATCTCTGCCTCCATCAGCTGTCTCCATCATCTCTTCCTCCATCATCTCTGCCTCCATCAGCTGTCTCTATCATCTCTGCCTCCATCAGCTGTCTCCATCATCTCTGCCTCCATCATCTGTCTCTATCATCTCTGCCTCCATCAGCTGTCTCCATCATCTCTGCCTCCATCATCTCTGGCTCTATCATCTCTGGCTCCATCATCTCTGCCTCCATCATCTCTGCCTCCATCATCTCTGCCTCCATCATCTCTGGCTCTATCATCTCTGGCTCCATCATCTCTGGCTCTATCATCTCTGGCTCCATCATCTCTGGCTCCATCATCTCTGCCTCCATCATCTCTGCCTCCATCAGCTGTCTCCATCATCTCTGTCTCCATCATCTCTGCCTCCATCATCTCTGGCTCCATCATCTCTGCCTCCATCATCTCTGCCTCCATCAGCTGTCTCCATCATCTCTGTCTCCATCATCTCTGCCTCCATCATCTCTGGCTCTATCATCTCCGCCTCCATCAGCTGTCTCCATCATCTCTGTCTCCATCATCTCTGTCTCCATCATCTCTGTCTCCATCATCTCTGGCTCTATCATCTCTGGCTCTATCATCTCTGGCTCCATCATCTCTGGCTCCATCATCTCTGGCTCCATCATCTCTGCCTCCATCATCTGTCTCCATCATCTGTCTCCATCATCTCTGTCTCCATCATCTCTGTCTCCATCATCTCTGGCTCTATCATCTCTGCCTCCATCATCTCTGCCTCCATCATCTCTGCCTCCATCATCTCTGGCTCCATCATCTCTGGCTCCATCATCTCTGGCTCCATCAGCTGTCTCCATCATCTCTGTCTCCATCATCTCTGCCTCCATCATCTCTGCCTCCATCATCCTCTGCCTCCATCATCTCTGGCTCCATCATCTCTGGCTCTATCATCTCTGGCTCTATCATCTCTGGCTCCATCATCTCTGCCTCCATCATCTCTGGCTCCATCATCTCTGGCTCCATCATCTCTGGCTCTATCATCTCTGACTCCATCATCTCTGGCTCCATCATCTCTGCCTCCATCATCTCTGGCTGAATTATTTACAGAAAAATCGCGTGCGTGCAAAAGCGCTGACGAGCGCAAAGCCATACGCACGCCAGCGCCCCCATAGACTGCAATGTTATTTTTGCGCATAGCATGCGCACGCGGTTTTTTAAAGCGGTTGGGCGGAAAAAAAAATGCAACATGTAGCGTCTGGCGCGTATGGGCGCACACCGGGAAAATGCGCAGCGCACGACAAACGCACATGAACGCGTGCAAGCGCTAGACCCTGCGCCCGCCATGTTAAAGATAAGGGAACATTGCGCATGCGTCCGATAGCGCAAGATGCGCTGCGCAAAAAAACGCAAGTGTGAAAGTAGCCCAAGGCTACTTTCACACTTGCGTTTTATCGCGCAGCGCATCGTGCGCTATCGGACGCATGCCCAATGTTCCCCTATCTTTAACATGGCGGGCGCAGGGTCTAGCGCTTGCACGCGTTCATGTGCGTTTATCGTGCGCTGCGCATTTTCCCGGTGTGCGCCCATACGCGCTAGACGCTACATGTTGCATTTTTTTTTTCGCCCAACCGCTTTAAAAAAAACGCGTGCGCACGCTATGCGCAAAAAATAACATTGCAGTCTATGGGGGCGCTGGCGTGCGCATGGCTTTGCGCTCGTCAGCGCTTTTGCACGCACGCAATTTTTCAGTAAATAATGTCTAAACACTTGTTTAAACCATGATAGAGCCAGAGATGATAGAGCCAGAGAAGACAGAGCCAAAGATGATAGAGCCAAAGATGATAGAGCCAAAGATGATAGAGACAGAGATGATAGAGACAGAGATGATAGAGACAGAGATGATAGAGCCAAAGATGATAGAGCCAAAGATGATAGAGACAGAGATGATAGAGCCAAAGATGATAGAGACAGATGATAGAGCCAAAGATGATAGAGACAGAGATGATAGAGCCAAAGATGATAGAGACATAGATGATAGAGCCAAAGATGATAGAGCCAGAGATGATAGAGACAGAGATGATAGAGCCAAAGATGATAGAGCCAGAGATGATAGAGACAGATGATAGAGCCAAAGATGATAGAGACAGAGATGATAGAGACAAAGATGATAGACAGAGATGATAGAGACAGAGATGATAGAGCCAAAGATGATAGAGCCAAAGATGATAGAGACAGAGATGATAGAGCCAAAGATGATAGAGACAGAGATGATAGAGCCAAAGATGATAGAGACAGCGATGATAGAGCCAGAGATGATAGAGACAGAGATGATAGAGACAGATGATAGAGCCAAAGATGATAGAGACAGAGATGATATAGACAGAAATGATAGAGACAGAGATGATAGAGACAGATGATAGATGATAGAGATAGAGATGATAGAAATGTGACACATAGACAACCCATGCGCCAAAAAAAGCAAACGCATGCAAAAACGCATGAAATCGCAGACAAACGCTGTGTTTTTTTGTCGTAATGCGCATGCTGATGCGACTAAATATCGCAGCGTTTACAAGCGTTTGCACGCGTTTTTTTAATGCGCTTCATGTGCGCTCGAAACGCAGCGCAAAAAAACGCAAGTGTGAAAGTAGCCTAAGAGAGGGTCGGGGGCAAAAACCCTAAACTGCAGGGACATCAAGGGTGATATCCAAAACTGCAGGGGCATGGGGGGTAGGAATGTAATACCCAAAGCTGCAGGGGCACCATTGGTAATACATACCAAAAGCTGCAGGGACATTGGGGGATAATTACCGAAGCAGCAGGGGCACCGGGGGCTAATACCCAAAGCCTCAGGGGCACAGGGGGTAACACCCAAAGCTGCAAGGGTGCAGGGTGGTGGGGGTGAGGTATAAGGCCAGAGTCACACTACTAGCGAGAAATACGGACGAGTGCTATGCGAGAAAGAAAATTGCTTAACACTCGGACCAATGTTAATCTATGAGGCAGATCCCATCATCCGATTTTTTCTTGGCCGTATTATACATGCTGAGGAAATCGCAGCATGCTGCGATTTGCACTGTATTACGCCCGAAAAATACCAATGCAAGTCTATGGGTGCAAGAAAAACTCGCACACCACACGGACCATGCATGTGACTTGCAATAAATACGCACCGGTGTACTTAGAAAAGCCAGCAATTCAGTGCGCTATACTGTAAAATCACACTGACAGGTTAAAATAGATAAGAATACATGTATACACATAGTATAGATGTGTATGTATGTATACATATATATATGCCATTGACACATATATATATATTTATATTTCATAGAGAGGTAGATAGCAGAATAGGTGAAAATTCAATTGTCGGCATCAGTAAAATCATTACAGAACCCGACAGGATATGAGACATGGGTTACATACAGTAAACCATTGCATATCAGTTATTTTTTTTTATATGTCCCTCACTAATAATGTTAGTAGTGTCCGTGTGTAAAATTTTGGAGCGGTGTTAAATTAAAGGATTAATTCACGGAAAAAACTTGTGGGCTCCCGTGCAAATTTCTCTGCCAGAGAGGGCAAGCCAGTAAATGAGGGCAGAAATTAATAACCTAGAGAGGGACCATTGTTTTTGGCCCCCCCGGCTAAAAAAAAACTGCCCCCAGTCACCCCAGAAAAGGCGCATCAGTAAGATGCACCTATTCCGGCACTTACCCGCTCTCTTCCCACTGCCGTGTAGCGGTAGCATATAGGGTAATAAGGGGTTAATGTCACCTTGCTATTGCAAGGTGACATTAAGCCTGGTTAATAATGGAGAGCTGTCAATAAGACAACTATCCATTATTAATCCATTAGTCTGAAAAGGTTAAATAAAACACACACACACATTAAGAATAAAGATTTTTACTGAAATAAACACAAATTTTTTCCATCTTTATTATACTCCTAATCCCATATCGAAGCCATCGTTCTCCTAGAAAAAATCTAAACTAAAAAAGTAACAATATACCCATACCTGTCTGCCGTACAGTTAAGTCCCATGCCGCAATCCATTTGAAGGGGTTAAATAGTTTACAACTGGGAGCGGTGCTAATGCGACCAGCCCGGCTGTAACCCACAGAGGAATGAAGGAAAAGCTGCCAGCGCAGCCTCCCAGCCTGAGCGGAGATGAACTGATTAGCGTGGGAAAGTTTCTGAACATTTTCCCACGCTGTCAGTTCACCGCGGGTCAGGCGGGGAGTATGCGCAGCCTCAGTGACTACCGCAGAGATGGGTAGATCCTGAGCATGCTCAGTGTGTGAGTGATCTGGACATCTGCCCTCAAACAAGGCCTACGTTTCTCTGGTGAGGGTGTGATCCGGGCCTAAGTGTATAAACAGGCTCACATGTAGAGAGAGAGGATGGTGGAGGAAGTCCCCGGAGCAACCACATACCAGACACTATTCTTTCTGGAAACATGGAAGCTTGTACTTGATTCCCAATTTGCAGCCAATGTGCATCTATCAGATTTGGGTCAGAGCTGTAAGTCCAGGTCACAGAAGGTCGCCTTGTGATCACATCATTAGGGGAAAGTGTTGTGAATAGGCTGGAAATGAGTTCTGAGCAGAAGCTCCCTCTGGTGGTTACAAACGGTACTGGACTGTCCAGTGAAGATTGTGAGGATTGGGAATCAGGTGTTACTGACTGGTCTTATATAAGGGAGTCGCCTTCCCATCAGGGTTGCCGGTATTCAATTGTTCTGGTCTCAATCCTTGATTCCTGTTTCCTTGGTAGCCTGCTGTGTCGTGTCTGAATCTCCTGCTAACAGATAAGACATTTTCTTCTTTTTGTGCTTGATTTTTGCATTTTGTCCTGCACTTCTGTGGGGGCCTTCAGGGTCCCCTCTGGGGGCTTTTGCCCTCTCAGTTCAGTTCAGCCACTGATGTTTGTACATTTGCTTTTTCCGGTTTTTTCAGTGGCTGCTGTTTTGTTTTTGGTTACACCAGAGAACTAATTTAGGTGGTAGAGGTCGTGTGATCTCAGGTGTTTTGAAATTAGTAGAGTTGGTGCTTTTCAGGGTTTTTTGAGATTGCAGTAAGTGCCCTTCCTATCCTTTTCTATTTAGTAAGTTTGGGCCCCAACGTTTGCTCATACTATTTTCTGTCTGTGTCAGTATTTCTTCTTGTCTAACCGCCATTACATGTTTGGGGGCTTTCTATGTTCTTTGGGGATCTGCTCCGGGGCAGATAGCTTTCCTCTTTCTATCTTTAGGTGTAGTTTCTCAGGCTGTGACGAGGCGTCTGTGTAGCCCTGGTGTTAGGCACACGCAGTACCCTGGAGAGTGTGTGGCGAGACAGCAGTTTAATGCTAAATACCCATTCACTCAACATACACTAGACACACCCTTAGGGTAGTGTAGTTACTTGTGAGGGAGTGGTCAGTCAGTCAGTGCCTGGACTTCATAGAGGAAGGTCTAGCCTGGACTGAGGAGAAGGAGATTAGTGCAGAAAGACTTCAGTCACCTGTCTCAAGGACAGTGAAAGGTTCAGAGACGTGCTCCTGCCTAGTGATAACTGAGCATCTGTAACTAACTTTGAAGAAAGTGAATGAAGGAAGTGACTACCCGACTTTATGCAAGTGTGAGTGTTTATGCTACCAGCGAGGACAAGGCGGAAGGCACAGTGGAAAGATTATTGGAAAAGTGCTTTTGGATTGAAGAAGTCCTGCACATTGCAACCGGTCACTGGGGACCGAAGGATCACTATTAGCTTCAAGCATAGTGGTAAGAAAACCAGGGATTTACCGGACCTTAGGTCGCGGCAAACAGCCCCTTATAGTCAGTACGTAACTGGGGTCAGGGGGAGTGAAGACTTTGAGCCTGATCAGCAATATAGGAATTCAGCTCTCTCGCAGGAAGGCTCCTACCACAAAACTGACTGGGCAGTACAGCTATGGATTAGCTGGAGTTATTGAGGGAACTACGCTTCAGGCTGGTTGTACTCGTTGTGTTGAAAGTAAAGGAGGCCCCTAACTTGTCCAGCTGCTGTCTCAAGATACACTCTCCTTGGATCAGCCTCCCTGGGACCTGCCTGAACATCTTACAAGTAAAGGTATGGAAAGACGCTGACTGTGTGAGACTGTGTTATTTACCTGCACCCGACTTCACTAACTTCATAGACTTTGAGGGACCAGTCCCACCTGTAGGGGACCCGACATCTAGCTGCCTCACCATCCCCTCAGAGATCTACAGCAGCGCTGGTACAACTTACCAGAAGACTACAGGTGGCGTCACGAACTGTATATAAATCTATCCCCTGTAAATATACCCCCCAACATACGCCAGACCGCCAGGGCCACAGACCGAGCCACAGCTACCTGTGACAAACCCCATAGACTTCCATGGGCTCGGCTCTGAGTACCCCATTGCCCTGGTAATCCACAATTGTGGTGGCGGGTCGACACAATTTGGCGTCACGAACAGGATGCGAAACTCGCAGAATTGCGAGCCCTGTGTGCCTAAGGAATTGTTTTTGTGAAAAAGGACTGTTTGCACTTTTGGCACCAAAATCGCCATTTTTGTCGCCATATTCGCGCCCTCAGGCGCTGGAGAAGAAGGTGGGCGTACCTTCGTGGGCGTCTACCCCCCTGTGGCGCGAAGAAAATGCCTGCCCTCTCAAAGTGCTATTACAACATGCGATCCTGCCCTACAGCAAAGGAGGTCCGCCTCCTCTTCACCTTCCCTGCGAGGAGGAGGAGACGCAAATCCAGCCTCCACGGAAGAGACCGGATGTCTCCGCAGGAAGAAGAAAGAATCTTCTGGAACATCATGGAAGCAGGACGTGTGCAGCCGAGCAGGGAAGCGGAGGAAGGCAGGCCCCGTGCCCCAGCCAAGCTGCCACCAGCACCGGAGTTATCCGTGGTCCTGCACCTGCAGCAGGCGTTGCTAGAGATTCAAGAAGAAAATGCACGCCTGAAGAAGATGGTCCAGTACCAACCTGGCTTTGAAGAGATCGAGAGACGCCGGCGTACCCTGGAGCAGCGGAGGCTGTGGGACACGGTGATCTCTCCCCTCAACGACCCCCCACGATTCCAGTTACCGAAGATTCTGCTGCCCAAGGCGAAGGAGCAACCGGAGGCTGCCCCCGAAAGTACCAATCCTGATCCCACCGGTGAAGCGGTGGAGGCAAAGGAGGTTGAGGAGGTATCGCCAGTTCCGGAACGCCCGCCCGGCCAGGAGGCCGCAGCAGATGATCGGTCCCCGGCAGGGACACCGGAGGGGTCCTGTCCGTCGTTACCAGACGTCGACTGGGACGAGATGGCGCGCCTGGATGACGTCGCCTACACCGCCCAGTGGGAATATGAGTGGCAGCGTCGTGAGGAGAAGCAGAAACGCCAGCAGGAGGAAGAGCGGGAAGCTCAGCGGAACCGTCAGCGACAACATGCAGAGCTGATCGCGGACAAAGAGAGTGTCCGAAGAGAGAAAGGTACCCTGAGGGAACCGCGGCGGCAGGGGTGTGTGACTGAGTTCCAGCTCCGGAAGGGCTGGGGCTTCATCCGTGAACCGGGCCTCTACCCAGGGGTCTTTGTCAGCAGGCGTGACGTAGAATCCCACCTACCGCAAGGCCATCCCGGGAGGGACTTAGTAAATGGAGACCTCGTCACGTACACACGGCATTGGGGAATGAAGGGATGGTATGCCCTTAACGTCACCATCGTCCGTGACCCCGTCCCCGACGCAGGTAACGTCACCACTACCGCAGCGTCCCCGTCTCCAGCTCAAGCAGTATCCGGCCGTGCCCCAGCATCGCCCCCTGCAAGTTCATCGCAAATTCAAGCCACCTCTGCATCGCAATATGCGACCCAGTCTCAATCGCAATCCATGACACGGTCCATATCGTTAACTGTGATTGAAACGCAATCGGTGTCACGTGAGGAGAATGTACCCGTTGCGCCCCTAGAGGTTCGCACGAGAACTGTGGCGACCCAGACCCTAATCGCAGCGCATGATTTGTTAGTCCTGGGATCTAGGGCCCATTGCATTGTTCCAGCCCCCGGGGTGGAAAGTGTATTAGAAGTAAATGAATAAATAGTAAAGAAGAATCGGTGAGATCCATATAGGGTCTACCATAAGTAATATTGTAGAAAGTTTGAGAATGTTTTACAAAATTTTGCATAAGTTGAAGAGTATAGCGTATATAATGCATATATATTTTGCTAACCGTAGAATGCCCGGCTGGGTAACCAGAAAAAGTTTTGCACTTTAGTATTATAATAATGTGATATTATATCTATGTCTTTGGTTTTACAATGGACTTTGAGGTTGAGGACTGTGCCAACCCAGAACTTATTTGTACATAGTTGCGCTTCGGTGCCTTATCTTGGTTTTACATAAAACCAGCACAACTACCTCTGAATACAAAAACCCGTGTGGTGTGGCACTGAGTGAGGTCTGCATTCGGATGTCCTGCAGCCCACCCAGGACCTACGTTGAAGGTTTGGTGCGGGTCCTTCACAAGAATGCTGTATATTTATTGAATGCTATTTAATACTTTTGTATTTCTATATATAATGTTATTGTTTGCAACGTTCAAGATATCCTCACCTCCCGGATGGGACGAATTAATGTTATTGTTAATGTTTTCATGCATAAACAAAATGTCTCTTTTGTATTTTACAGCCCGGGAGTGCTGTCTTTTACCATGGGGGAATGTGTAGCCCTGGTGTTAGGCACACGCAGTACCCTGGAGAGTGTGTGGCGAGACAGCAGTTTAATGCTAAATACCCATTCACTCAACATACACTAGACACACCCTTAGGGTAGTGTAGTTACTTGTGAGGGAGTGGTCAGTCAGTCAGTGCCTGGACTTCATAGAGGAAGGTCTAGCCTGGACTGAGGAGAAGGAGATTAGTGCAGAAAGACTTCAGTCACCTGTCTCAAGGACAGTGAAAGGTTCAGAGACGTGCTCCTGCCTAGTGATAACTGAGCATCTGTAACTAACTTTGAAGAAAGTGAATGAAGGAAGTGACTACCCGACTTTATGCAAGTGTGAGTGTTTATGCTACCAGCGAGGACAAGGCGGAAGGCACAGTGGAAAGATTATTGGAAAAGTGCTTTTGGATTGAAGAAGTCCTGCACATTGCAACCGGTCACTGGGGACCGAAGGATCACTATTAGCTTCAAGCATAGTGGTAAGAAAACCAGGGATTTACCGGACCTTAGGTCGCGGCAAACAGCCCCTTATAGTCAGTACGTAACTGGGGTCAGGGGGAGTGAAGACTTTGAGCCTGATCAGCAATATAGGAATTCAGCTCTCTCGCAGGAAGGCTCCTACCACAAAACTGACTGGGCAGTACAGCTATGGATTAGCTGGAGTTATTGAGGGAACTACGCTTCAGGCTGGTTGTACTCGTTGTGTTGAAAGTAAAGGAGGCCCCTAACTTGTCCAGCTGCTGTCTCAAGATACACTCTCCTTGGATCAGCCTCCCTGGGACCTGCCTGAACATCTTACAAGTAAAGGTATGGAAAGACGCTGACTGTGTGAGACTGTGTTATTTACCTGCACCCGACTTCACTAACTTCATAGACTTTGAGGGACCAGTCCCACCTGTAGGGGACCCGACATCTAGCTGCCTCACCATCCCCTCAGAGATCTACAGCAGCGCTGGTACAACTTACCAGAAGACTACAGGTGGCGTCACGAACTGTATATAAATCTATCCCCTGTAAATATACCCCCCAACATACGCCAGACCGCCAGGGCCACAGACCGAGCCACAGCTACCTGTGACAAACCCCATAGACTTCCATGGGCTCGGCTCTGAGTACCCCATTGCCCTGGTAATCCACAATTGTGGTGGCGGGTCGACACACGTCTAGGACCAACGTAGGAACGCTCCACGGCTGCCTCTAGTTGTGGTGGTTAGTCAGGGTACTGCAATCTCATAGTTTCCAACTGCTCTGGTGTATTTCCTTTTTTGCCTGCTCTCCTCAGCTACCAAATCATAACAGTATCACCGGCCTAAACTAAAATTATATGGTACTCACAGAAGGGAAAAATATTGTGGAAAGAAAAAAAAAAAATTGTCAGAGTTGTCAGAGATTTTTTTTTTTCTGTTTGTTGCATTTTTTTTTCCCTCTGTATCTCTGGGTGCTGAGGAGGATTTTTTTTTCTCTCTCAATGGAGTTTGCACAGTTGTCTGGCCGTGTGGATCAGCTTGCCACTGAGGTTCGGAGTATTGCTACCTATCTTGCTAGGTTGCCTGTTGTGGAACCTAGGATTCCCATGCCAGATTTGTTTTTAGGGGATCGAGCTAAGTTTCTGAATTTCAAAAATAACTGTAAATTGTTTTTTGCCTTAAAGTCTAAGTCCTCAGGGAACGCAGCGCAGCAGGTTCAAATTGTCATCTCTCTCCTGCGCGGCGACCCTCAGGATTGGGCTTTTTCCCTGACACCTGGGGATCCTGTTTTGAGTGATGTTGATGCGTTTTTTCAGGCTTTGGGGTTATTGTACGATGAGCCTAATGTCACTGATCAAGCTGAAAAAACTTTGTTGGCATTAAGTCAGGGGCTTGAGGACGCTGAGTTATACTGTCAGAGATTCCGTAGGTGGGCAGTCCTGACCAAATGGAATGACGACGCTTTGGCGGCTCTTTTTCGGAAGGGACTGTCAGATAATGTAAAGGATGTTATGGTGGGATTCCCTGTTCCCTCTGGTCTCAATGATTCTATGTCATTAGCGATTCAAATTGACAGACGTTTGCGTGAGCGGAAAGGTATGCGTGGAATAATGTTGCCTTGTGAACCTGCTTCTGAATCCATGCAGTGTGATAGAGTGGTTTCTGGGGCACAGCGTCATGAATTTCGAAAGCGCAATGAGTTATGTTTCTACTGTGGTGATGCCTCTCATGCTATTTCAGTCTGCCCTAAGCGGGAAGACGTTTTGCACGCTCAGTTGTCTTGGGTAGTGTTCAGACTAAGTTTTTATTAACTGTTACCCTGATATGCTCTCTGTCCTCATTTTCTGCTCAGGCTTTTGTTGATTCTGGAGCAGCTATTAACCTGATGGATTTTGATTTTGCTAAACGTTGTGGTTTCCCTTGATACCCCTACGGAAGTCTATTCCCCTACTGGGGATCGATTCTACCCCTTTGGCTGAGAATAAACCTCAGTTCTCTACTCAGGGATAATGAGGGTAGAACCTGATCATCAGGAGAGTTGCAAATTTTTGGTTCTGTATAATCTGCATGACATTATCGTACTGGGTTTCCCTTGGTTACAGTCTCATAATCCTGTTTTGGATTAGAAATCTGTGTCTGTTACCAGTTGGGGCTGCCAATGTGTTAATACCAACACTCCTGTTTTTTCTGCCTCTCCCCAGGCTCAGGATGTTCCTGACTTTTTGATTGATTTTTCTGATGTGTTTAGCGAAAGTAAATCTGCATCCTTACCTCCCCATAGGAGCTATGACTGAACTATTGAATTAGTGCCTGGTAGTAAATTCCCTAAAGGTCGCCTTTTTAACTTGTCTGTACCTGAACATGACGCTATGCGGTCTTATATCAAGGAGTCATTGGAGAAGGGTCATATCAGACCATCCTCTTCACCCTTAGGTGCCGGTTTTTTCTTTGTGGCCAAAAAGGATGGTTCATTAAGGCCGTGTATTGATTATCGTCTCTTGAACAATATTACTGTAAAATATCAATATCCTTTACCCTTGATCTCTGATCTGTTTTCCAGGGTGAAAAACGCTACTTGGTTTACCAAGCTTGACCTCAGGGGGGCATATAACCTTATTCGCATTAAGCATGGGGATGAATGGAAGATGGCATTTAATACCCCTGAAGGGCATTTTGAGTACCTTGTGATGCCCTTTGGGCTCACTAATGCTCCTTCTGTCTTCCAGTCCTTCATGAATGACATTTTCAGGGATTTTGTGGATAGATTTCTGATTGTTTATTTGGATGATATCTTGATTTTTTCCAATGACTGGGACTCTCATGTAAAACATGTTCGGACTGTGTTCCAGATTTTGAGAGAGAATGCTCTGTATGTGAAGGGATCAAAGTGTCTTTTTGGCGTTCAGAGGATCTCATTTCTGGGATTCATTTTGTCCCCATCTGTTATTGAAATGGACCCGGTCAAAGTTCAGGCCATCTGTGATTGGGTTCAACCTACTTCATTAAAGGCTCTTCAAAGATTCTTGGGTTTTGCCAATTTTTATCGTAAATTTATTGGTAATTTCTCTGTTACTGTTAAACCATTAACTGATTTGACCAAGAAGGGTTCTGATGTGGTGAATTGGCCTCCTGAGGCAGTCTCTGCATTTCAGGAACTTAAGCAGAGATTCACTTCTACTCCTGTTCTACGGCAGCCTGATGTTTCTCTTCCATTTCATGTGGAGGTTGATGCCTCTGAAATTGGGGCAGGTGCCGTTTTGTCCCAAAGAGATCCAGAGACCTCTAAAAGTAACCCTTGTGCCTTTTTCTCTCGAAAATTTTCTCCCACTGAACGTAATTATGACGTGGGTAATCGGGAGTTATTGGCCATGAAGTGGCTTTTGAAGAGTGGAGACATTGGCTGGAGTGTTGTGAATGGGTTTGAGATGAGTTCTGAGCAGAGGCTCCCTCTGGTGGTTACAAGCGGTACTAGTGAGGATTGTGAGGACTGGGAATCAGGTGTTACTGATTGGTCTTATGTAAGGGAGTCATTTTCCCATCAGGGTTGCCGGTGATCAATTGTTCTGGTCTGAATCCTTCTTTCCAGTTTCCCTTGTAGCCTGCTGTGTCGTGTCTGCATCTCCTGCTATCAGATAAGACAATTTCTTATTTTGTGTTTTTACTATATTTTTGCATTTTGTCCTGCACTTCTGTGGGGGCCTTCAGGGTCCCCTCTGGGGGCTTTTGCCCTCTCAGTTTAGTCCAGCCACTGTGTTTTGTACTTTTGCTTTTTCCAGTTTTTTTTCGGTTGCTGCTGTTTTGTTTTTGTTACACCAGAGAACTAATTTAGTGGTAATTAGGTGGTAACTAATTTCGTGTGATCTCAGGTGATTTTGAAATTAGTAGAGTTGGTGTTTTTTCAGGGTTTTCTGAGATTGCAGTAAGTACCCTTCCTATCCTTTTCTATTTAGATAGTTTGAGCCCCAGCGTTTGCTCATACTATTTTCTTTCTGTGTCAGTATTTCCTCTTGTCTAACCGCCATTACATGTTTGGGGGCTTTCTATTATCTTTGGGGTTCTGCTCCGGGGCAGATAGCTTTCCTATTTCTATCTTTAGGTGTAGTTAGTTTCTCAGGCTGTGACGAGGCGTCTAGGACCAACGTAGGAACGCTCCACGGCTGCCTCTAGTTGCGGTGGTTAGTCAGGGTACTGCAATCTCATAGATTCCAACTGCTCTGGTGTATTTCCTTTTTTACCTGCACTCCTCAGCTACCGTAACATAACAGTATCACCGGCCATAAAAATTGTATGGTACTCACAGAAGGGAAAAAATATTTTGAAGGAAGAAAAGTTGTCAGAGATATTTTTCTGTTTGTTGCATTTTTTTTTTTTTTTCCCTCTGTATCTCTGGGTGCTGGGGAGGATCTTTTCTCCTAATGGAGTTTGCACAGTTGTCTGGCCGTGTGGATCAGCTTGCCACTGAGGTTCAGAGTATTGCTGCATATCTTGCTAGGTTGCCTGTTGTGGAACCTAGGATCCCCATGCCAGATTTGTTTTTAGGGGATCGAGCTAAGTTTCAGAATTTCAAAAATAATTGTAAATTGTTTCTTGCCTTAAAATCTAAGTCCTCAGGAAACGCAGCGCAGCAGGTTCAAATTATCATCTCTCTCCTGCGCGGCGATCCTCAGGATTGGGCTTTTTCCCTGATACCTGGGGATCCTGTTTTGAGTGATGTTGATGCATTTTTTCAGGCTTTGGGGTTATTGTACGATGAGCCTAATGTCACTGATCAAGCTGAAAAAGCCTTGTTGGCATTAAATCAGGGGCTTGATGACGCTGAGTTATACTGTCAGAGATTCCGTAGGTGGGCTGTCCTGACCAAATGGAATGACGACGCTTTGGCGGCCCTTTTCCGGAAGGGTCTGTCAGATAATGTAAAGGATGTTATGGTGGGATTCCCTGTCCCCTCTGGTCTCAATGATTCTATGTCATTAGCGATTCAAATTGACAGACGTTTGCGTGAGCGGAGAAGTATGCGTGGAGTGGTGTTGCCTTGTGAGCCAGCTGCTGAGCCCATGCAGTGTGATGGAGTGGTGTCTGGGGCACAGCGTCATGAGTTTCGAAAGCGCAATGGGTTATGTTTCTACTGTGGTGATGCCTCTCATGCTATTTCAGTCTGCCCTAAGCGGGGAAGACATTTTGCACGCTCAGTTGTCTTGGGTAGTGTTCAGACTAAGTTTTTATTAACTGTCACTCTGATATGCTCTCTGTCCTCATTTTCTGCTCAGGCTTTCGTTGATTCTGGAGCAGCTATTAACCTGATGGATTATGATTTTGCTAAACGTTGTGGGTTTCCCTTGATACCCCTACAGAAGTCTATTCCTCTACTGGGGATCGATTCTACCCTTTGGCTGAGAATAAACCCCAGTTTTCTACTCAGGTGATAATGAGGGTTGAACCTGATCACCAGGAGTGCTGCAAATTTTTGGTTCTATATAATCTGCATGACATTATAGTGCTGGGTTTCCCTTGGTTACAGTCTCATAATCCTGTTTTGGATTGGAAATCTGTGTCTGTAACCAGTTGGGGCTGCCAATGTGTTAATACCAACACTTCTGTTTTTTTTGCCTCCCCCCAGGCTGAGGATGTTCCTGACTTTTTGTTTGATTTTTCTGATGTGTTTAGCGAAAGTAAATCTGCATCCTTACCTCCCCATAGGAGCTATGACTGCGCTATTGAATTAGTGCCAGGTAGTAAATTCCCTAAAGGTCGCCTTTTTAACTTGTCTGTACCTGAACATGACGCTATGCGGTCTTATATCAAGGAATCATTGGAGAAGGGTCATATCAGACCATCCTCTTCACCCTTAGGTGCCGGTTTTTTCTTTGTGGCCAAAAAAGATGGTTCATTAAGGCCGTGTATTGATTATCGTCTCTTGAACAATATTACTGTGAAATATCAATACCCGTTACCCTTGATTTCTGACCTGTTTTCCAGGGTGAAAAACGCTACTTGGTTTACCAAGCTTGACCTCAGGGGGGCGTATAACCTTATTCGCATTAAGCACGGGGATGAATGGAAGACGGCATTTAACACCCCTGAAGGGCATTTTGAGTACCTTGTGATGCCCTTTGGGCTCACTAATGCTCCTTCCGTCTTCCAGTCCTTCATGAATGACATTTTCAGGGATTTTGTGGACAAGTTTCTGATTGTTTATTTGGATGATATCTTGATTTTTTCTAATGACTGGGACTCTCATGTGAAACATGTTCGAACTGTATTCCAGATTTTGAGAGAGAATGCTCTGTATGTGAAGGGATCAAAGTGTCTTTTTGGCGTACAGAAGATCTCATTTCTGGGATTCATTTTGTCCCCATCTGTTATTGAAATGGACCCGGTCAAGGTTCAGGCCATCTGTGATTGGGTCCAACCTACTTCATTAAAGGCTCTTCAGAGATTTTTGGGTTTTGCCAATTTTTATCGTAAATTTATTGGTAATTTCTCGGTTATTGTTAAACCATTAACTGATTTGACCAGAAAGGGTTCTGATGTGGTGAATTGGCCTCCTGAGGCAGTCTCTGCGTTTCAGGAACTTAAGCAGAGATTCACTTCTGCTCCTGTTCTACGGCAGCCTGATGTTTCTCTGCCATTTCAGGTGGAGGTTGATGCCTCTGAAATTGGGGCAGGTGCCGTTTTGTCCCAAAAAGATCCAGAGACCTCTAAAAGTAACCCTTGTGCCTTTTTCTCTCGAAAATTTTCTCCTACTGAACGTAATTATGACGTGGGTAATC
Organism: Oophaga sylvatica; assembly: GCA_033576555.1. Taxonomy (NCBI): domain Eukaryota; kingdom Metazoa; phylum Chordata; class Amphibia; order Anura; family Dendrobatidae; genus Oophaga; species Oophaga sylvatica. Next base: position 41,878,919 of record JARQOD010000010.1, on the reverse strand, counting down.
GGGAGTTATTGGCCATGAAGTGGGCTTTTGAAGAGTGGAGACATTGGCTGGAGGGAGCCAAACATCAGGTGGTGGTCCTTACGGACCATAAGAATCTGGTCTATCTGGAATCTGCCAAGCGACTCAATCCTAGACAGGCCAGGTGGGCCTTGTTTTTCACACGTTTTAATTTTGTGGTTTCCTTTCTTCCTGGCACTAAGAATGTTAAGGCGGATGCCCTCTCGAGGAGTTTCCTTGCGGACTCTCCTGAGCTATCTGATCCCTCTGTTATTTTGAAGGAGGGTGTAGTTCTTTCCGCCATCTCGCCCAATTTGAGACTTGCTCTGGAGGGGTGTCAGGAGGATAGGCCCGAGCGCTGCCCTGTTGGAAAATTGTTTGTCCCGGACCAATGGAAAAAGAGTGTGATGTCTGAGATTCATTGTTCCGCATTGGCTGGGCATCCCGGAATTTTTGGTACCAGAGACTTGGTTAGTCGGTCCTTTTGGTGGCCTACCTTGTCTCGCGATGTCAGGGAATTTGTGCAGTCCTGCGGGACTTGCTCTCGCTCCAAGCCTTGCTCTCGCTCTAGTGGTTTGTTGATGCCATTGCCTGTGCCCAAGAGACCATGGACCCATATCTCTATGGATTTCATTTCCGATCTTCCTGTTTCTCAGAGAATGACCACCATCTGGGTAATTTGTGATAGGTTTTCCAAAATGATACATCTTGTGCCATTACCTAAGTTGCCTTCCTCCTCTGAATTGGTGCCGTTGTTCCTTCAGCACGTGGTTCGTTTACACGGCATTCCTGAGAACATTGTGTCTGACAGAGGAGTCCAGTTTGTTTCCAGATTTTGGAGGACTTTTTGTTCTAAACTGGGTGTTCAATTGTCTTTCTCCTCGGCATTTCATCCTCAGACCAATGGTCAAACTGAGAGAACAAACCAGACATTGGAGACTTATCTGAGATGCTTTGTGTCTGCTGATCAGGATGACTGGGTCTCTTTTTTGCCTTTGGCTGAGTTTGCTCTTAATAATAGGGCTAGCTCTGCCACTTTGATGTCTCCGTTTTTCTGTAATTCTGGGTTTCACCCTCGATTTTCTTCAGGACAGACGGAGGCTTCTGTCTGTCCAGGTGTTGACTCTGTTGTTGAGCGTATGCAGCAGATTTGGGACCAGGTAGTGGAGAGGTTGTCCCTCTCTCAGGAGAAGGCCCAGCGGTTTGCTAACCGGCATAGGACTGATGGTCCTCGGTTTAAAGTGGGGGACTTGGTCTGGTTGTCCTCAAAGAATATTCCTATGAGAGTAGCATCTCCTAAATTTAAGCCTAGGTTCATTGGACCTTATAAGATCATGGAGATTATTAATCCTATTTCTTTTCGTTTGCTTCTTCCAGGGACATTTAAGATCCATAACGTGTTCCACAAGTCCTTGTTGAAGAGGTTTGTTGAGCCAGTGGTTCCTGCTGCTGTGCCTCCTGACCCTGTTTTGGTTGAGGGCAATCTGGAGTATGTGGTTGAGAAAATATTGGATTCTCGTTTTTCTAGACGAAGACTCCAGTATTTGGTTAAATGGAGAGGTTATCGTCAGGAAGACAATTCTTGGGTGTTTGCTTCGGACATCCATGCTAGGAGACTTATCCGTGCGTATCATAGAACTCATCCTGACCGACCTGGTTGCTCAAATGAGGGTTCGGTGACCCTCCTCAAGGGGGGGTACTGTTGTGAATGGGTTTGAGATGAGTTCTGAGCAGAGGCTCCCTCTGGTGGTTACAAGCGGTACTAGTGAGGATTGTGAGGACTGGGAATCAGGTGTTACTGATTGGTCTTATGTAAGGGAGTCATTTTCCCATCAGGGTTGCCGGTGATCAATTGTTCTGGTCTGAATCCTTCTTTCCAGTTTCCCTTGTAGCCTGCTGTGTCGTGTCTGCATCTCCTGCTATCAGATAAGACAATTTCTTATTTTGTGTTTTTACTATATTTTTGCATTTTGTCCTGCACTTCTGTGGGGGCCTTCAGGGTCCCCTCCGGGGGCTTTTGCCCTCTCAGTTTAGTCCAGCCACTGTGTTTTGTACTTTTGCTTTTTCCAGTTTTTTTTCGGTTGCTGCTGTTTTGTTTTTGTTACACCAGAGAACTAATTTAGGTGGTAATTAGGTGGTAACTAATTTCGTGTGATCTCAGGTGATTTTGAAATTAGTAGAGTTGGTGTTTTTTCAGGGTTTTCTGAGATTGCAGTAAGTACCCTTCCTATCCTTTTCTATTTAGATAGTTTGAGCCCCAGCGTTTGCTCATACTATTTTCTTTCTGTGTCAGTATTTCCTCTTGTCTAACCGCCATTACATGTTTGGGGGCTTTCTATTATCTTTGGGGTTCTGCTCCGGGGCAGATAGCTTTCCTATTTCTATCTTTAGGTGTAGTTAGTTTCTCAGGCTGTGACGAGGCGTCTAGGACCAACGTAGGAACGCTCCACGGCTGCCTCTAGTTGCGGTGGTTAGTCAGGGTACTGCAATCTCATAGATTCCAACTGCTCTGGTGTATTTCCTTTTTTACCTGCACTCCTCAGCTACCGTAACATAACAGTATCACCGGCCATAAAAATTGTATGGTACTCACAGAAGGAAAAAATATTTTGAAGGAAGAAAAGTTGTCAGAGATATTTTTCTGTTTGTTGCATTTTTTTTTTTTTTTTTCCCTCTGTATCTCTGGGTGCTGGGAGGATCTTTTCTCCTAATGGAGTTTGCACAGTTGTCTGGCCGTGTGGATCAGCTTGCCACTGAGGTTCAGAGTATTGCTGCATATCTTGCTAGGTTGCCTGTTGTGGAACCTAGGATCCCCATGCCAGATTTGTTTTTAGGGGATCGAGCTAAGTTTCAGAATTTCAAAAATAATTGTAAATTGTTTCTTGCCTTAAAATCTAAGTCCTCAGGAAACGCAGCGCAGCAGGTTCAAATTATCATCTCTCTCCTGCGCGGCGATCCTCAGGATTGGGCTTTTTCCCTGATACCTGGGGATCCTGTTTTGAGTGATGTTGATGCATTTTTTCAGGCTTTGGGGTTATTGTACGATGAGCCTAATGTCACTGATCAAGCTGAAAAAGCCTTGTTGGCATTAAATCAGGGGCTTGATGACGCTGAGTTATACTGTCAGAGATTCCGTAGGTGGGCTGTCCTGACCAAATGGAATGACGACGCTTTGGCGGCCCTTTTCCGGAAGGGTCTGTCAGATAATGTAAAGGATGTTATGGTGGGATTCCCTGTCCCCTCTGGTCTCAATGATTCTATGTCATTAGCGATTCAAATTGACAGACGTTTGCGTGAGCGGAGAAGTATGCGTGGAGTGGTGTTGCCTTGTGAGCCAGCTGCTGAGCCCCTGCAGTGTGATGGAGTGGTGTCTGGGGCACAGCGTCATGAGTTTCGAAAGCGCAATGGGTTATGTTTCTACTGTGGTGATGCCTCTCATGCTATTTCAGTCTGCCCTAAGCGGGGAAGACATTTTGCACGCTCAGTTGTCTTGGGTAGTGTTCAGACTAAGTTTTTATTAACTGTCACTCTGATATGCTCTCTGTCCTCATTTTCTGCTCAGGCTTTCGTTGATTCTGGAGCAGCTATTAACCTGATGGATTATGATTTTGCTAAACGTTGTGGGTTTCCCTTGATACCCCTACAGAAGTCTATTCCTCTACTGGGGATCGATTCTACCCCTTTGGCTGAGAATAAACCCCAGTTTTCTACTCAGGTGATAATGAGGGTTGAACCTGATCACCAGGAGTGCTGCAAATTTTTGGTTCTATATAATCTGCATGACATTATAGTGCTGGGTTTCCCTTGGTTACAGTCTCATAATCCTGTTTTGGATTGGAAATCTGTGTCTGTAACCAGTTGGGGCTGCCAATGTGTTAATACCAACACTTCTGTTTTTTTTGCCTCCCCCCAGGCTGAGGATGTTCCTGACTTTTTGTTTGATTTTTCTGATGTGTTTAGCGAAAGTAAATCTGCATCCTTACCTCCCCATAGGAGCTATGACTGCGCTATTGAATTAGTGCCAGGTAGTAAATTCCCTAAAGGTCGCCTTTTTAACTTGTCTGTACCTGAACATGACGCTATGCGGTCTTATATCAAGGAATCATTGGAGAAGGGTCATATCAGACCATCCTCTTCACCCTTAGGTGCCGGTTTTTTCTTTGTGGCCAAAAAAGATGGTTCATTAAGGCCGTGTATTGATTATCGTCTCTTGAACAATATTACTGTGAAATATCAATACCCGTTACCCTTGATTTCTGACCTGTTTTCCAGGGTGAAAAACGCTACTTGGTTTACCAAGCTTGACCTCAGGGGGGCGTATAACCTTATTCGCATTAAGCACGGGGATGAATGGAAGACGGCATTTAACACCCCTGAAGGGCATTTTGAGTACCTTGTGATGCCCTTTGGGCTCACTAATGCTCCTTCCGTCTTCCAGTCCTTCATGAATGACATTTTCAGGGATTTTGTGGACAAGTTTCTGATTGTTTATTTGGATGATATCTTGATTTTTTCTAATGACTGGGACTCTCATGTGAAACATGTTCGAACTGTATTCCAGATTTTGAGAGAGAATGCTCTGTATGTGAAGGGATCAAAGTGTCTTTTTGGCGTACAGAAGATCTCATTTCTGGGATTCATTTTGTCCCCATCTGTTATTGAAATGGACCCGGTCAAGGTTCAGGCCATCTGTGATTGGGTCCAACCTACTTCATTAAAGGCTCTTCAGAGATTTTTGGGTTTTGCCAATTTTTATCGTAAATTTATTGGTAATTTCTCGGTTATTGTTAAACCATTAACTGATTTGACCAGAAAGGGTTCTGATGTGGTGAATTGGCCTCCTGAGGCAGTCTCTGCGTTTCAGGAACTTAAGCAGAGATTCACTTCTGCTCCTGTTCTACGGCAGCCTGATGTTTCTCTGCCATTTCAGGTGGAGGTTGATGCCTCTGAAATTGGGGCAGGTGCCGTTTTGTCCCAAAAAGATCCAGAGACCTCTAAAAGTAACCCTTGTGCCTTTTTCTCTCGAAAATTTTCTCCTACTGAACGTAATTATGACGTGGGTAATCGGGAGTTATTGGCCATGAAGTGGGCTTTTGAAGAGTGGAGACATTGGCTGGAGGGAGCCAAACATCAGGTGGTGGTCCTTACGGACCATAAGAATCTGGTCTATCTGGAATCTGCCAAGCGACTCAATCCTAGACAGGCCAGGTGGGCCTTGTTTTTCACACGTTTTAATTTTGTGGTTTCCTTTCTTCCTGGCACTAAGAATGTTAAGGCGGATGCCCTCTCGAGGAGTTTCCTTGAGGACTCTCCTGAGCTATCTGATCCCTCTGTTATTTTGAAGGAGGGTGTAGTTCTTTCCGCCATCTCGCCCAATTTGAGACTTGCTCTGGAGGGGTGTCAGGAGGATAGGCCCGAGCGCTGCCCTGTTGGAAAATTGTTTGTCCCGGACCAATGGAAAAAGAGTGTGATGTCTGAGATTCATTGTTCCGCATTGGCTGGGCATCCCGGAATTTTTGGTACCAGAGACTTGGTTAGTCGGTCCTTTTGGTGGCCTACCTTGTCTCGCGATGTCAGGGAATTTGTGCAGTCCTGCGGGACTTGCTCTCGCTCCAAGCCTTGCTCTCGCTCTAGTGGTTTGTTGATGCCATTGCCTGTGCCCAAGAGACCATGGACCCATATCTCTATGGATTTCATTTCCGATCTTCCTGTTTCTCAGAGAATGACCACCATCTGGGTAATTTGTGATAGGTTTTCCAAAATGATACATCTTGTGCCATTACCTAAGTTGCCTTCCTCCTCTGAATTGGTGCCGTTGTTCCTTCAGCACGTGGTTCGTTTACACGGCATTCCTGAGAACATTGTGTCTGACAGAGGAGTCCAGTTTGTTTCCAGATTTTGGAGGACTTTTTGTTCTAAACTGGGTGTTCAATTGTCTTTCTCCTCGGCATTTCATCCTCAGACCAATGGTCAAACTGAGAGAACAAACCAGACATTGGAGACTTATCTGAGATGCTTTGTGTCTGCTGATCAGGATGACTGGGTCTCTTTTTTGCCTTTGGCTGAGTTTGCTCTTAATAATAGGGCTAGCTCTGCCACTTTGATGTCTCCGTTTTTCTGTAATTCTGGGTTTCACCCTCGATTTTCTTCAGGACAGACGGAGGCTTCTGTCTGTCCAGGTGTTGACTCTGTTGTTGAGCGTATGCAGCAGATTTGGGACCAGGTAGTGGAGAGGTTGTCCCTCTCTCAGGAGAAGGCCCAGCGGTTTGCTAACCGGCATAGGACTGATGGTCCTCGGTTTAAAGTGGGGGACTTGGTCTGGTTGTCCTCAAAGAATATTCCTATGAGAGTAGCATCTCCTAAATTTAAGCCTAGGTTCATTGGACCTTATAAGATCATGGAGATTATTAATCCTATTTCTTTTCGTTTGCTTCTTCCAGGGACATTTAAGATCCATAACGTGTTCCACAAGTCCTTGTTGAAGAGGTTTGTTGAGCCAGTGGTTCCTGCTGCTGTGCCTCCTGACCCTGTTTTGGTTGAGGGCAATCTGGAGTATGTGGTTGAGAAAATATTGGATTCTCGTTTTTCTAGACGAAGACTCCAGTATTTGGTTAAATGGAGAGGTTATCGTCAGGAAGACAATTCTTGGGTGTTTGCTTCGGACATCCATGCTAGGAGACTTATCCGTGCGTATCATAGAACTCATCCTGACCGACCTGGTTGCTCAAATGAGGGTTCGGTGACCCCTCCTCAAGGGGGGGTACTGTTGTGAATGGGTTTGAGATGAGTTCTGAGCAGAGGCTCCCTCTGGTGGTTACAAGCGGTACTAGTGAGGATTGTGAGGACTGGGAATCAGGTGTTACTGATTGGTCTTATGTAAGGGAGTCATTTTCCCATCAGGGTTGCCGGTGATCAATTGTTCTGGTCTGAATCCTTCTTTCCAGTTTCCCTTGTAGCCTGCTGTGTCGTGTCTGCATCTCCTGCTATCAGATAAGACAATTTCTTATTTTGTGTTTTTACTATATTTTTGCATTTTGTCCTGCACTTCTGTGGGGGCCTTCAGGGTCCCCTCCGGGGGCTTTTGCCCTCTCAGTTTAGTCCAGCCACTGTGTTTTGTACTTTTGCTTTTTCCAGTTTTTTTTCGGTTGCTGCTGTTTTGTTTTTGTTACACCAGAGAACTAATTTAGGTGGTAGAGGTCGTGTGATCTCAGGTGATTTTGAAATTAGTAGAGTTGGTGTTTTTTCAGGGTTTTCTGAGATTGCAGTAAGTACCCTTCCTATCCTTTTCTATTTAGATAGTTTGGGCCCCAGCGTTTGCTCATACTATTTTCTTTCTGTGTCAGTATTTCCTCTTGTCTAACCGCCATTACATGTTTGGGGGCTTTCTATTATCTTTGGGGTTCTGCTCCGGGGCAGATAGCGTTCCTATTTCTATCTTTAGGTGTAGTTAGTTTCTCAGGCTGTGACGAGGCGTCTAGGACCAACGTAGGAACGCTCCACGGCTGCCTCTAGTTGCGGTGGTTAGTCAGGGTACTGCAATCTCATAGATTCCAACTGCTCTGGTGTATTTCCTTTTTTACCTGCACTCCTCAGCTACCGTAACATAACACTGGAGGGAGCCAAACATCAGGTGGTGGTCCTTACGGACCATAAGAATCTAGTTTATCTGGAATCTGCCAAGCGACTTAATCCTAGACAGGCCAGGTGGGCCTTGTTTTCACACGTTTTAATTTTGTGGTTTCATTTCTTCCTGGCACAAAAAATGTTAAGGCGGATGCCCTCTCGAGGAGTTTCCTGGCGGACTCTTCTGAGTTATCTGATCCTTCTGTTATTTTGAAAGAGGGTGTAGTTCTTTCCGCCATCTCGCCCAATTTGAGACTGGCTCTGGAGGGGTGTCAGGAGGATAAGCCCGAGCGCTGCCCTGTTGGGAAATTGTTTGTCCCGGACCAGTGGAAAAAGAGTGTAATGTCTGAGATTCATTGTTCCGCGTTGGCCGGTCATACCGGAATTTTTGGTACCAGAGACTTGGTTAGTCAGTCCTTTTGGTGGTCTACCTTGTCTCGTGATGTCAGGGAGTTTGTGCAGTCCTGCGGGACTTGCTCTCGCTCCAAGCCTTGCTCTCGTTCTAGTGGTTTGTTGATGCCATTACCTGTGCCCAAGAGACCATGGACCCATATCTCTATGGATTTCATTTCCGACCTCCCTGTTTCTCAGAGAATGACCGTCATCGGGGTGATTTGCGATAGGTTTTCCAAGATGATACATCTTGTGCCATTACCTAAGTTGCCTTCCTCCTCTGAATTGGTGCCTTTGTTCCTTCAGCACGTGGTTCGTTTACACGGCATTCCTGAGAACATTGTGTCTGACAGAGGAGTCCAGTTTGTTTCCAGATTTTGGAGGACCTTTTGTTCTAAAATTGGTGTTCAATTGTCTTTCTCCTCGGCGTTTCATCCTCAGACCAATGGTCAAACTGAGAGAACAAACCAGACATTGGAGACTTATCTAAGATGCTTTTGTCTGCTGATCAGGATGACTGGGTCTGTTTTTTGCCTTTGGCTGAGTTTGCTCTTAATAATAGGGCTAGCTCTGCCACTTTGATGTCTCCATTTTTCTGTAATTCTGGGTTTCACCCTCGATTTTCTTCAGGACAGACGGAGGCTTCTGTCTGTCCAGGTGTTGACTCTGTTGTGGAGCGTATGCAACAGATTTGGGACCTGAAACCACACAAAGAACCTTGCAGTATACCGTGCCACTTTTAAACATCAATAGAGTCAAAAAAAGACAATCACTTAGTAGAAAACATCACATAGATATTTGTAGTACAAAATTCAACAGGCTGCTGCCATCTAAAAATAGGGACTAATAACCCTCACCAATACCTATACATCTAATGTATCCCAGTGCAAAATATATTGCTGAAAATACCCAATGATTATCCTGCTGGACTGAAACCAGCTATATGATGTACCATCGGCGTAAGCCTTGCCATAAGGAAGAGACGAAACGCACGTTGAGGCGCTTGGGGGACACCACACCTGACCCACCTCTCATGTAAGTGTAGTTTATGGCAAGGCTTACGCCGATGGTACATCATATAGCTGGTTTCAGTCCAGCAGGATAATCATTGGGTATTTTCAGCAATATATTTTGCACTGGGATACATGAGATGTATAGGTATTGGTGAGGGTTATTAGTCCCTATTTTTAGATGGCAGCAGCCTGTTGAATTTTGTACTACTAAATATCTATGTGATGTTTTCTACTAAGTGATTGTCTTTTTTTGACTCTAATAAAAAATTGATGTTTAAAAGTGTCACGGTATACTGCAAGGTTCTTTGTGTGGTTTAGTCATATATCAGTTTATGTGCCTTTTGATATATACATGTTAGGGATAAGCTATTAAGATTTGGGACCTGGTAGTGGAGAGGTTGTCCCTCTCTCAGGAGAGGGCCCAGCGGTTTACTAACCGGCATAGGACTGATGGTCCTCGGTTTAAAGTGGGGGACTTGGTCTGGTTGTCCTCAAGAAATATTCCTATGAGAGTGGCATCTCCTAAATTTAAGCCTAGGTTCATTGGACCTTATAAGATCATGGAGATTCTTAATCCTGTTTCTTTTCGTTTGCTTCTTCCAGGGACATTTAAGATCCATAACGTGTTCCACAAGTCCTTGTTGAAGAAGTTTGTTGAGCCAGTGGTTCCTACTACTGTGCCTCCTGACCCTGTTTTGGTTGAGGGCAATCTGGAGTATGTGGTTGAGAAAATATTGAATTCTCGTTTTTCTAGACGGAAACTCCAGTATTTGGTTAAATGGAGAGGTTATGGTCAGGAAGACAATTCTTGGGTGTTTGCTTCGGACATCCATGCTAGGAGACTCATCTGTGCGTATCATAGAACTCATCCTGACCGACCTGGTTGCTCAAATGAGGGTTCGGTGACCCCTCCTCAAGGGGGGGTACTGTTGTGAATAGGCTGGAAATGAGTTCTGAGCAGAAGCTCCCTCTGGTGGTTACAAATGGTACTGGACTGTCCAGTGAAGATTGTGAGGATTGGGAATATATATGGTCTTATATAAGGGAGTCGCCTTCCCATCAGGGTTGCCGGTGATCAATTGTTCTGGTCTCAATCCTTGATTCCTGTTTCCTTGGTAGCCTGCTGTGTCGTTTCTGAATCTCCTGCTAACAGATAAGACATTTTCTTCTTTTTGTTTTTGTGCTTGATTTTTGCATTTTGTCCTGCACTTCTGTGGGGCCTTCAGGGTCCCCTCTGGGGGCTTTTGCCCTCTCAGTTCAGTTCAGCCACTGATGTTTGTACATTTGCTTTTTCCAGTTTTTTCAGTGGCTGCTGTTTTGTTTTTGGTTACACCAGAGAACTAATTTAGGTGGTAGAGGTCGTGTGATCTCAGGTGTTTTTAAAATTAGTAGAGTTGGTGCTTTTCAGGGTTTTTTGAGATTGCAGTAAGTGCCCTTCCTATCCTTTTCTATTTAGTAAGTTTGGGCCCCAACGTTTGCTCATACTATTTTCTGTCTGTGTCAGTATTTCTTCTTGTCTAACCGCCATTACATGTTTGGGGGCTTTCTATGTTCTTTGGGGATCTGCTCCGGGGCAGATAGCTTTCCTCTTTCTATCTTTAGGTGTAGTTAGTTTCTCAGGCTGTGACGAGGCGTCTAGGACCAACGTAGGAACGCTCCACGGCTGCCTCTAGTTGTGGTGGTTAGTCAGGGTACTGCAATCTCATAGTTTCCAACTGCTCTGGTGTATTTCCTTTTTTGCCTGCTCTCCTCAGCTACCAAATCATAACAGGAAAGGAAACCATAAAATCATAATGGTCTCCAAGATAATGGCGTCCGCTCCATACTACGGGCTTCAGAAAGATGGCTACGACGTCAGCACACTAGAGGAGGTGTCACTCCCAAAAAGATCTTCAAGAAAATGGCGCTGGTCTTATACTTTGGACTCCTTCAAAATGGCTGTGACGCCTGCTCAATGTGATCGTCTCAAAAGTCTTCAAAAAGATGGCACTGGTCTTATACTTATACACCAGGGGGGTTGGTAATACCTGACGCTGCAGGAGCACCGGGGGGGTAATACCTGACGCTGCAGGGGCACCAGGGGGGAGTAATACCTGACGCTGCAGGGGCACCAGGGGGGGGTAATACCTGAAGCTGCAGGGGCACCAGGGGGGTAATACCTGACGCTGCAGGGGCACCAGGTGTCATGTATAGTTTACAGTTCCTATAGCGTCTTGTGCTTGGGTGCGAGGAAAACACAGGAGACATAGGTTGAAATGAAATGACTTGTATTACTTCATACAAGCATGCTGAAAAGGTCACACAGTTTGCAGGAAACAGAGGCAGAAGACACAGCAGGCCAGAGTAACTTCAAGCACTACAATAAATCTCCAAAGCAGGTTCAGGATCTCTTCTCTGTACCGTAATTCCTCTGCAAACATGGATTCACCAAACAGCAGGTTTCCAGAGTCAAAAAGTGTTCCAAGGTTCCTCAGTAGGGAATAGCTGGAGTACAAGTCCAAGGCTTCCAGGAGTCAGGTCACAGACTGACTGAGGCTTGATTCAGGAGCACTGATTGTTCAGCTGAGGCTGCCCAAGAAGCAAGAGGGAAGAATCAGGGCGGGAACATGAAAACTGGAAACTCCATATTAACTGAGGGCAAGAGCTGCGAAAGACAGAAAGCAAAATGGCCGACAGAAAACTGAGTTTCAAGGAACATGTCAACAGAGACAAAGAACCTTACATTACCCCCCCTTAGGGACAACCTCCGGATGACCTCAGACCAGGCTTGTCAGGGTACCTCTGATGAAACTGGCGGAGCAGGCGAGGAGCATTTACATTATTGACTGGTTCCCATGAGTTGTCCTCCACTGGGTAGCCCTGCCATTTAATCAAATATTGCAACTGATTTCTGTGCAACCTGGAATCTAGAATCCTTTCCACCATAAATTCTTCCTGACCATCGACCAGCACTGGGTCAGGGCAAGGAGAAGAACGTCCAGGAAACGTATTGGGTGTTGCAGCCTTTAGTAGGGATACATGAAAGACAGGGTGGATTCTCATAGTTCTGGGCAGTTGAAGACGACAAGCAACAGCACTTATAATCTTATTGATCTTATAAGGTCCAATGTACTTATGTCCCAATTTAGATGATGGAATCTTTAATTTAAGATTTCTGGTTGACAGCCAGACCAAATCTCCTACCTTGAAAGCTGGTGCAGGTTTACGAAATTTATCTGCTGCTTTCTTGTACCTTTCCTGAGCCAATTCTAGATTTTCCTTTAGAAGATCCATATTCTTTTGTAAAGAAGTGATTCTTTCAGCCACTGCCGGCAAGGGCGTATCTATGGGAAATCGAGGAAGAATGTTAGGATGATAACCTAGATTGGAGTAAAAAGGAGACTGCTTAGTGGAGGCGCTCTGAGAGTTGTTATAAGAGAACTCAGCCAGTGGAAGTAGATCCACCCAATCATCCTGTAGGTGGCAGATAAAACAGCGGAGATACTGCTCCAGGGTCTGATTGGTTTGTTCTGTCTGTCCATTAGTCTGGGGATGAAAAGCAGAAGAAAGGTTTACTTTAATGTCCAATGCTGCACAGAAATTTTGCCAAAACCTTGAAGTGAATTGCACCCCTCGATCCGAAATGACCTCATCCGGTACTCCATGTAAGCGAAACACATTCTTAATCATCAAGTCTGATGTCTGTTTTGCAGTGGGTAAGCCGACACAATAAAATGAGCTGCCTTTGTTAGACGGTCAACCACCACTAGAATGGTGTTCTTCCCTTGAGAGGTTGGTAACTCCACAATGAAGTCCATAGAAATGGATCCCCACGGGCGGGACGGGGTGGGAAGAGGTTGCAACAGACCAGTTGGTGAGGAGCGAGGTGTTTTGCATCTTGCACAGACTTCACATGAAGTGACATAGTTTAAGACATCTTTCCTGTAAGTGGGCCACCAAAAGAAACGAGAAAGAAATTCTTGTGTCTTTAGAATTCCCCTATGCCCGGCTATCTTGGAATCGTGGATGAGTTGCAATACTATTAATCTGACTGTTTCAGGTATATACAAACGTTGTCCCTGAATCCACACACCATTCTTAACCCCTCTCTGACATTAGACATACTATCCCGTCCATAAAACCTGTGCCATTCTGCCCATGGACGGGATAGTACGTCATAGGCGATCAGCTGCGCTCCTGAGGGGAGCGCAGCTAATCGCCGCCGGGTGTCAGCTGATTATCACAGCTGACACCCGTGACTGTGTGTCAGGAGCGGTCACGGACCGCTCCCGGCACATTAACCACTAGCACACCGCGATCAAACATGATCGCGGTGTACTGGGGGCACAGGGGAGGATCGCGCAGGGTGTGGGCTCCCTGCGCGCCCCCCTGAGACCCTCAGACCAGCGCGATGTGATCGCGCTGTTCTGAGGGCTTCCTCCCTCCCAGGACCCGGATCCAAGATGGCGCCGGGGTCCTGGAGGGAGGCGGCTTCCTCAGTGCCTGCTGAGAGCAGGCACTGAGAAGCCTGCTGCACTGCCTGAGCGATCGCTGGTGTGACAGTGTGCTGTGCACACTGTCACACCAGCGATCTGATGAAATACAGTGATGTCCCACCCTGGGACAAAGTAAAAAAGTTAAAAAAATAAAAATAAACATGTTATAAAAAAAAATCCAAAATAAATAAAAAAAAAAATATTCCCCAATAAATTCATTTCTTCATGTAAATAAAAAAACCAAAACAATAAAAGTACACATATTTGGTATCGCCGCGTCCGTAACGACCCCCCCTATAAAACTGTCCCACTAGTTAACCCCCTTAGTGAACCCCTTAAAAAAAAAAAAAAAATGAAGCAAAAAATCAATGCTTTATCATCATACCGCCGAACAAAAAGTGGAATAACGCGCGATCAAAATGACCGATATAAATAAACATGGTACCGCTGAAAACGTCATCTTGTCCCGCAAAAAACGAACCGCCATACAGCATCATCAGCGAAAACATAAAAAAGTTATAGCTCGCAGAATAAAGCGATGCAAAAATAATTATTTTTTATATAAAATTGTTTTTATTCTATAAAAGCGCCAAAACATAAAAAAATGATATAAATGAGGTATCGCCATAATCGTACTGACCCGAAGAATAAAACTGCTTTATCAATTTTACCACACGCGGAACAATAAAAACGCCTCCCCCAAAAGAAATTCATGAATTGCTGATTTTCGTTCATTCTAACCTCCCAAAAATCGAAATAAAAAGCGATCAAAAAATGTCACGTGCTCAAAAATGGTACCAATAAAAACGTCAACTCGTACCGCAAAAAATAAGACCTCACATGACTCTGTGGGCCAAAATATGCAAAAAATAGGTATTATACCTACCGATAATTCGGTTTCCAGGAGTCCATCCTGACAGCACTATGGACATCCTCCTCCTCCTTACAGGGACAGGAAGCACACGAGAGGTTAAAAGGTCCCACTCCTCCCCCTATACCTCAGTGATTTGACAAGTACCATACCATGGATCAATACAAGTGACAAAATGTAATTACTTAAACATATTACATCATATGAATTAGCATATACATGAACATAGACAAGGGAGGGAACTAACGGTGCTGTCAGGATGGACTCCTGGAAACCGAATTATCGGTAGGTATAATACCTATTTTCCAGGACGTCCCCCTGACAGCACTATGGAGAGTACCAAAGAAACCCTCCTAGGGTGGGACTACGGCCTGTAATACTTTTCTACCGTATGCCGTCTGTTGTCCTGCTAGCACATTATTATTATTATTATTATTATACATTTATATAGCGCCATTTATTCCATGGCGCTTTACATATGAAAAGGGAAAAATATAGACAGATACAATAAACATGTGCTAGACAAGGGACACACAAGTACAGAAGGAGAGAGGACCCTGCCCGCGAGGGCTCACAGTCTACAGGGAATCTAGTTTGTAGTGCCTGCAAAATGTATTTATCGTAGCCCAAGAGGCTGCCTTACAAATCTGTTCTAATGATGCTCCTGCTCTTTCTGCCCATGAGGCTGACAATGCTCTGGTAGAATGGGCTTTTATTTTTATGGGACAAACTACACCTTCAGATCTGTAAGCTTTTATGATTAAGGTGGTAATCCATCTTGCGATGGAAGGCTTAGAAGCTTTTTTACCCCTATTTTTACCTCCATATAAAATAAACAAATTAGGGTCTTTTCTTCAGCCCCCAGTGGCCTCTAGGTAATCGATTACTGCCTGTCTAACATCCAAGGAGTGTAAAGCTTGTTCTTTAACATTTGAAGGTTTTTCACAAAAGGATGGAAGTATTATTTCCTGATTGCGATTTTGCAAAGAGGCTACCTTGGGGATGAAAGCAGGGTCTAGTTTTAATACCACATGATCCTCTCTGATCTGCATATATGGGTCCTTAATGGATAACGCCTGGATTTCCCCTACTCTTTTGGCTGTGGTAATAGCTACCAAGAAGGCTGCTTTCATAGATAGGAGAGAAATAGGCAAATCCTTATTTGGAGTGTAAGGAGTTTTACAAAGTGCCCCCAGAACTAGATTTAAATCCCAGGGGGGAGACAATTGCCTTATAGTGGGCCGCAATCTTTGGATTGCTTTGACGAATCTAATTACCCAAGGATGTGAAGCTAAAGGGTAATCCATGTAAGTACTCAAAGCTGAGATCTGTACTTTAAGTGTACTAGGCCTAAGACCCATATTAAATCCTGTTTGAAGAAAATCCAGTACTCGCGGAACATCCGGGACTCTGGCTACAACATCAGACCTGCCACCTTCCAGACAAAACTTCTTCCAGATCTTATAATATATTGCTGAAGTTACAGGTTTTCTGCTGGCCTGAATCGTTGTTATCACTTGATCTGAAAGACCACGAGCTTTCAGAATGTCCCGTTCAGGATCCAAGCTGACAGGTGCAATCTTTCTGGGTCCTGGTGTAGAACTGGTCCCTGGTGCACTATGTCCTTCCACTGGGGAAGCTCGATTGGGTCCTCTCTGGTCATGGCCCCCAGTAGAGGAAACCAGCTCCTCCTTGGCCAGTACAGAACTATTAGTACCACTGACGCACCGTCTTCCCTTATCTTCCTCAGAACTGCTGGTATTAATGCTATTGGCGGAAATGCATAATTTAGAGGTTCGTTCCACCTCTGACTCAAAGCATCTACTCCTTCCGGATTGTCTGCTGGGTTCAGTGAAAAAAACCTTGGTAGTTTTGCATTTTTTCTTGTAGCAAATAGGTCCACTTGAGGTGTTCCCCAACGTTGACATAATAACCGGAAGACCTTCTGGTTTAACTCCCACTCTGTCGGGTAGATCTTTTGTCTGCTCAAGTAATCTGCCACTAGGTTTTGTGAACCCTCCAGATGAACTGCAGTTATGGAAAGGATCGTTCGTTCTGCCCATACAAATATCTTCTCTGCAAGATCCTGCAGTGTTCTGTATCGAGAGCCTCCTTGATGCTTGATGAAAGCTACTGCTGTCATATTGTCTGATAGAATCTTGACGTGCTGGTCTCTTAAACGGTCCTGATTCCTTCTTAAGGATTCCCAGATCGCATACAACTCTCGGTAATTTGATGACATTCGTCTGATTTTCTCTGGCCATCTGCCTTGCAGAAACTTCCCTTCTAGATGGGCTCCCCACCCCCATGCTCTTGCGTCTGTAGTTATTACTATATATGGGGATGGAATCCAAAGAACTCCTCTTCTGAGATTTTTGCTTTGTGCCCACCAAAGTAACGACCTCTTTGCTCTTGCCGAGAGGTGGATCCTTTTGTCTAGGGATGACTGCTGACGATCCCACCATGATAGCACCTCTCTTTGTAGGGGTCTTGAATGAGCTTGAGCCCACCTGACGCATGGTATACATGATGTCATTACTCCCAACATTTGCATGGCTTTTCGAATGGTAACTTGGTTCTTTACCATCTCTATCACTTTCTTTTTTAAAGATCTTTGCTTGACCTCTGGCAGGAAAGCTGTTCTGACTCTTGAATCGAGGAGTACTCCTAAAAATATTCTTTTTGTACTGGGAGTTAGGTGAGATTTCTCCCGATTTATCACCCAACCAAGACATTCTAGTACCGCCATTGTTCGCTCTGTATGGTAATTTAGAATTTCTGCTGATTGAGCCACTAACAGAAAGTCGTCCAAGTAAGGAATTACTACAATTCCTTGATTTCTTAGATAGGCTACGACCTCTGATATTAGCTTCGTAAAAACTCTGGGAGCAGAAGCTAGTCCGAATGGCAGACCCTGAAACTGGAAGTGGCAGGTGGAATTTGGTAGGCTTACAGCAAATCTTAGAAGTTCCTGCGAGTCTGGATGGATGGGCACCTGATAGTAGGCATTTTTTAAGTCTAGGGTACACATTACCGAATTTTTGTCTATCAATGGAATTGTTGATTTTATAGACTCCATTCTGAATCTCTTGTAGCGAACATACTTGTTCAACGGTTTGAGATTCAGAATTGTTCTTGACTCTCCTGACGGTTTCATTATTGGAAAGAGAGAGGAATAGTGACCCGACTTTTCCTCTGACCCAACGACTGGTACAATGACTTTTGAAGAGATTAAGTCTTGGATGTCCTGAAACATTCCCCAATTTTTCTGAATCACAGTGGGAGAAATGTATCTCTGGGGCGGATAGGCTACCAGTTCTATTTTGTAACCTTCCCTTATAGTTTGTAGGACCCACTCGTTTTTGGTGACCTTCTCCCAGTTCTCTGCCGAGAACAAAAGTCGGCCCCCTATGTGCCTGGCGTCATTGCTTTCTAAATTTTGAGGAAGATCCAAACAGTGAGCTCCTATTTCCTCTATTTTGAGTATAGGAACCCTTATATGTTCCCCTGCTAGGTCTACCTGTGTCCTTATAAAACGGTTGTCTACGGAAGGCTGGTTTCTTCCGAAAGGACTGAAACTTTTTAGGCTTCTCCTCTGGAAATCCTTTTTTACTATCTGAAGCCTCCAGAATATCATCCAATGCCTGACCAAATACCTTTGATCCTGCAAATGGTAATGAACATAATTTATTTTTAGAGGCATTATCCCCCGACCAGGATTTCAGCCAAATAGCCCTCCGGGCTGCATTGGATAAAGAGCTATTTCTGGCAGAAAACCTGACTGACTCAGCCGAGGTATCAGCCAGAAAGGCTGTAGCTGACTTAATGAGAGGAAGAGATTCTAAAATTTCAGCTCTAGGGGTCTTATTAGCCAGTTGATCCTCCAACTGACTCATCCAGAAACACATAGACCTAGCTACCGAAGTAGCCGCAATATTTGTCCTTATTAAGGCCGCTGAAGACTCCCAAGCCCGCTTAAGGAGGATGTCCGCCTTGCGATCCATAGGATCTTTAAGACTTGAAGAGTCCTCAAAAGGAATCAAAGTCTTTTTAGCCACTTTTGCAATTGGCACATCCACTCTAGGTGTTTCTTCCCACAGCTTTGATTCCTCAGGATCAAAGGGAAGACGGTTTTTAAAGTCTCGTGACATTACCAGTCTCCGCTCTGCGTCCTTCCATTCACAGAGTATCATGGTTTTTATATGGTCACTAATAGGAAAAACTTTATCAATCTGAGCTGTAAGACCTCCAAACATCAAATCTTGTCTGGATTGGGGACGTGGAACGTCTTCCACATGCATAGTACTTCTTACAGCCTGGACCAAGTCCTCCGTATCTTCCACCGGGAACAGGTATCTCCTGGCCCTTTCTTGGACTTCCGTCTGAACTTCACCTTCTTCCTGCTCCGAATACTCCACGTTTTCTTCTGATTCCAGATCCGGTTCCTCTTCCAACTCCATTCTTGGCCTCTTACGGCTTGGACCCTGACTAGTGGGCTGCTGTTGTGTAGCTGATAATGATGCCTGCACTTCTTCCTTAATCAGGATCCTTAAGTCTGATAATAGCGAAGATCTTTCTTGCTCAAAGACTGCTGCTGTACAAGTACAACAGACCGCTTTTTTATAAGCGTCAGGAAGCTTCGTCTGACATGTAGAACAGCGATTAGTTTTCGCCGAGGCTTTGCCTCTCTTCACAGTCTGCAAAGGTGTAGATGAAGTATCCTTGTCCTAATTAATACAACAATATGTATACTTAGGATCGAGTCTGGATTATTTAGTGAGAGTGGAGCTTTTTGCGCCATGCGCACTTACCCCTGCCTCCTCTCTGGATTTCTCAGACTCCATGTCCATCCGCAGAAAAGGTTTTACTTTGCTGCCTGGGACTACTATGTTAGCTGCTGCACAATCTCTGTTACCAGATTAGCGATCAGCATTCAAACGCTACCTTTCGCGCTTTTTTATAGCGTTCTGCGACATCTTTGGCGCCGCCCATAATGCGTTCCACCTGGAACGCAAAAAAACCATGCGACGCGCTTTCCATACCTTTTTTGCGTTCTACTTCCGAACGCATGAAGTTTTGCGATACCTCTGAAACGCTTTCCGCCTCCTGCGATCAATTCCAGAACGCCCGCTGACCTCACGTTTTCGCGTCACTGGAAGTGACGCTCAGTTTCCGGTCGAGGCCTGTTCGGCGTTCCTCCCTGGACCAGGAGGAAGACGCCTGAGCCGAGAGCCTCCCAACGGAAGGAGCGGCTCTTACCCGGGAGCTCGTCCGCCCCCGGTCTTTGGAGCAGAGGGACTCCCAAGGAGGGAGTTTCGGCTCTGGACCTCTTGACAGGGGAAGGATTTGGACGAACCGCACGATCCCCCTAGGCCCGGTAAGTTACTGCGTCCTCGCAGCGATCTCTCGTGTGTCCCTCCATGCAGGGACAGGAAAAACACTGGGTATAGGGGGAGGAGTGGGACCTTTTAACCTCTCGTGTGCTTCCTGTCCCTGTAAGGAGGAGGAGGACGTCCATAGTGCTGTCAGGGGGACGTCCTGGAAATTATAGCTCTCAAAATGTGGCGATGCAAAAAACTATTTTTGCAATAAAAAGCGTCTTTTAGCGTGACAGCTGCCAATCATAAAAACCCGCTATAAATAGTAAATCAAACCCCCCTTTATCACCCCCTTAGTTAGGGAAAAATAATAAAATTATAAAAATGTATTTATTTCCATTTTCCCATTAGGGTTAGGTTTAGGGTTGCGGCTAAAGTTAGGGTTAGGGTTGGCGCTAAAGTTAGGATTAGGGTTAGGGTTGGGATTAGGGGTGTGTTAGGGTTAGGTTTGTGGTTAGGGTTGGGACTAGGGTTAGGGGTGTGTTGGGGTTAGGGTTGGAGTTAGAATTGGGGGTTTCCGCTGTTTAGGCACATCAGGGCTCTCCAAATGTGACATGGCGTCTGATCTCAATTCCAGCCAATTCTGCATTGAAAAAGTCAAACGGTGCTCCTTCACGTCTGAGCTCTGCCATGCGTCCAAATAGTAGTTTATCCCCACATATGGGGTATCAGCGTACTCTGGACCCCAAGAGTTATTGTGCAATTTGTCCTATTTCTTCTGTTACCCTTGGGAAAATAAAAAACTGGGGGCGAAAATATCATTTTTGTACAAAAAAAATTATTTTTTTGTTTTTACGGCTGTACATTATAAACTTCTGTGAAGCACTTGGGCTTCATAGCGCTCACCACACACCTAGATAAGTTCCTTGTGGGGTCTATTTTCCAAAATGGGGTCACTTGTTGGGGATTTCCACTGTTTAGGCGCATCAGGGGCTCTCCAAATGCGACATGACGCCCCCAGACCATTCCATCAAAGTCTGCAATCCAAAACGTCACTACTTCCCTTCCAAGCCCCAACGTGTACCCATACAGTAGTTTTCTCCCACATATTGGGTATCAGCGTACTCAGGACAAATTGGGCAACAACTTTTGGGGTCCAATTTCATCTGTTACCCTTGTAAAAATAAAATATTGGGGCGAAAAAAATCATTTTTGCAAAAAAAAAAAATGGATTTTTTATTTTTACGGCTGTGCGTTATAAACTTCTGTGAAGCACTTCGGGGTTCAAAGTGCTCACCACAGATCTAGATAAGTTCCTTGTGGGGTCTATTTTCCAAAATGGGGTCACTTGTGGGGGGTTTCCACTGTTTAGGCGCATCAGGGGCTCTCCAAATGCGACATGGCGCACCCAGACCATTCCATCAAAGTCTGCAATCCAAAACGTCACTACTTCCCTTCCGAGCCCTGACGTGCGCCCATACAGTAGTTTTCTCCCACATATTGGGTATCAGCGTACTCAGGACAAATTGAACAACAACTTTTGGGGTCCAATTTCTCCTGTTACCCTTGTGAAAATAAAGTATTGGGGGCGAAAAAATCATTTTTGTAAAAAAAAAAGGATTTTTTATTTTTACGGCTGTGCGTTATAAACTTCTGTGAAGCACTTCGGGGTTCAAAGTGCTCACCACACATCTAGATAAGTTCCTTGTGGGGTCTATTTGCCAAAATGGGGTCACTTGTGGGGGGCTTCCACTGTTTAGGTGCATCAGGGGCTCTCCAAATGTGACATGACGCCCCCAGACCATTCCATCAAAGTCTGCAATCCAAAACGTCACTACTTCCCTTCCGAGCCCCGACGTGTGCCCATACAGTAGTTTTCGCCCACATATTGGGTATCAGTGTACTCAGGACAAATTGGACAACAACTTTTGGGTTCCAATTTCTTCTGTTACCCTTGTGAAAATAAAATTTTGGGGGCGAAAAAATCATTTTTGTAAAAAAAAAAAAAAAAAGATTTTTTATTTTACGGCTGTACGTTATAAACTTTAGTGAAACACCTGGGGTTCAAAGTTCTCACCACACATCTAGATAAGTTCCTTGAGGGGTCTAGTTTCCAAAATGGTGTCATTTATGGGGGTTTCCACTGTTTAGGCAGATCAGGAGCTCTCCAAACACGACATGGCGTCCAGCCAATTCTGCGTTGAAAAAGTCAGACGGCGCTCCTTCCCTTCCAAACTCTGCCATGCACCCAAACAGTGGTTTACCCCCACATATGGGGTATCAGCGAACTCAGGACAAATTGCACAATAACTTTTGGAGTCTTTTTACCCTTGGAAAAATAAAAATTGGGGTGAAAAGATCATTTTTGTGGAAAAAATATGATTTTTAAATTTTACGGCTCTACGTTATAAACTTGTGTGAAGCACTTGGGGGTTCAAATTGCTCATCAAAAATCTAGATAAGTTCCTTAGGGGGTCTAGTTTCCCAAATGGGGTCATTTGTGGGGGGTTTCCACTGTTTAGGCACATCAGGGGCTCTCCAAATGCAACATGGCATCCAAACTCAATTCCAGCCAATTTTGGTTGGAAAAAGTCAAATGGTGCTCCTTCCATTCCGAGCTCTGCCGTGCGCCCAAACAGTGGTTCCCCCCCACATATGGGGTATCAGCGTACTCAGGACAAATTGTACAACAACTTATGTGGTCCAATTTCTCCTGTTACCCTTGGGAAAATAAAAAATTAGTGACTAAAAGATAATTTTTGTGGGAAAAAAATAGGATTTTTATTTTCATGCCCGGGCATTATAAACTTGTGTGAAGCACTTGGGGGTTCAAAGTGCTCACCAAAGATCTAGATAAGTTCCTTAG
Organism: Oophaga sylvatica; assembly: GCA_033576555.1. Taxonomy (NCBI): domain Eukaryota; kingdom Metazoa; phylum Chordata; class Amphibia; order Anura; family Dendrobatidae; genus Oophaga; species Oophaga sylvatica. Next base: position 41,856,363 of record JARQOD010000010.1, on the reverse strand, counting down.
GGGGTCTAGTTTCCAAAATGGGGTCACTTGTGGGGGGTTTCCACTGTTTAGGCTCATCTGGGGCACTGCAAACGGAACATGACCCCCATTAACGTCTGCATTCCAAACGTTACTACTTCCTTTCCAAGCCCTGCCGTGCCCCAAACAGTTTCCCCCCCCCACATATGGGGTATCAGCGTATTCAGGACAAATTGGACAACAACTTTTGGGGTCCAATTTCCTTGGGAAAATTCAAAAATTTGGGACTAAAAAATCATTTTTGTGGAAAATTGATTTTTTTTTTTTCACACCCAGGCTTTATAAACTTTTGTGAAACACTTGAGGGTTCAAAGTGCTCATAACAGATCTAGATAAGTACCTTAGGGGGTCTAGTTTCCAAAATGGTGTCACTTGTGGGGGGTTTCCACTGTTTAGGCGCATCAGGGGCTCTCCAAACGCGACATGGCATCCAATCTAAATTCCAGCCAATTTTAGTTTGAAAAAGTCAAACGGCGCTCCTTCCCTTACGAGCTCTGCCGTGTGCCCAAACAGTGGTTTTCCCCCACATATGGGGTATTGGCGTACTCAGGAGAAATTGCATAACAATCTTATCTGTCCATTTTCTCCTTTTACCCTTGTGAAAATAAAAAAAAAAGTTTGTAAAAGATAATTTTTGTGGCTAAAAAGTAAAATATTCATTTTTTCCTTCCACGTTGCTTTAGTTACTGTGAAGCACCTGAAGGGTTAATAAACTTCTTGAATGTGGTTTTGAGTACCTTGAGGGGTGCAGTTTTTAGAATGGTGTCACTTTTGGGTATTTTCTGCCATATAGACCCCTCAAAGTGACTTCAAATGTGAGGTGGTCCCTAAAAAAAATGGCTTTGTAAATTTTGCTGTAAAAATGAGAAATCGCTGGTCAACTTTTAACCCTTATAACTTCCTAACAAAAAAAAATTTTGGTTCCAAAATTGTGCTGATGTAAAGTAGACATGTGGGAAATGTTATTTCTTAATTATTTTGTGTGATATATTTCTCTGTTTTAAGGGAATAAAAATTCAAAGTTTGAAAATTGCAAAATTTTAAAAATTTTCGCCATATTTGCGTTTTTTTTTTCAAAAATAAACGCAAGTTATATCGAAGAAATTTTACCACTAACATGAAGTACAATATGTCACGAGAAAACAATCTCAGAATCGCGAAGATCCGTTGAAGCGTTCCAGAGTAATAACCTCATAAAGAGACAGTGGTCAGAATTGTAAAAATTGGCCAGGTCATTAACGTGCAAACCACCCTTGGGGGTGAAGGGGTTAAAGACAAGACTTACGTCCCTTGGGGGTTGAGCCAACAAAGAATCCGCATGGTATGCTTCCTTGATGTCCTTAAGTAGGTCTTGATTATGAATCACTCCCAGGAATCTAGAGTCAGGAAGAATAGTCTTAGGAGGAGTAAGTGGACGTGTCTCTGCTGAATGAATCCTAGAGAGTGCATCAGCCTTTCCATTGCGCGATCCTGGTCTATAAGAAATGACAAAATTAAATTGGTTTAGGAAAAGATTCCAGCGAGCCTGGCGAGGAGTCAGGCACTTAGCCGACCTGATAAATTCAAGGTTACGATGGTCTGTCAGGACGACTATTTGCTGTGCAGCTCCCTGAAGAAGGTGTCTCCATTCCTTGAAGGCGGCAATAATGGCCAACAATTCTCTATTGCCCACATCGTAGTTCCTCTCAGCCGAAGACAACTGCTGGGAAAAGAAGGCACAGGGATGCAAGACATTCTTCTCACCTGTTCTCTGAGAGAGTATAGCTCCAACGGCACAGTCTGAAGCATCCACCTCTATTATGAAGGCAAGCTCGGGGTTGGGATGTACTAAGATAGGTGCGGTGGTAAATTTATCCTTTAAACAGGAAAATGCTTCCTGAGCTTGCGGGGTCCAGGAGAACCTAGACTGTTTCCGGGTAAGTTGGGTGATAGGTGACACTACCTCAGAAAAATTCTTAATGAAACGTCTATAGAAGTTGGCAAACCTGATGAAACGCTGCACCTCCTTCACATTTCTAGGAATTGGCCAATCCTTGATGGCTTGGGTCTTGCTTCCATCCATACTAATCCCTTGCGTAGATAGTACATCCCCCAGAAATTGAATTTCGGTCCTATGGAATTCACATTTTCAAGTTTGATGTAGAGATGGTTTTGTCTTAGGCGTTCTAAGACCATTCTCACATGTCCATGATGTTCCTCTGTGGAGTTAGAAAAAATTAGAATATCATCCAGATAAATCACCACAAATGTATCTAGGAGATCCCTGAAGATATCATTCACGAAGTGTTGGAAAGTGGCTGGGGCGGTACTCAGACCAAAAGGCATAACTAGATATTCAAAGTGTCCATAGCGTGACCTGAAAGCAGTCGTCCATTCATCCCCAGGTCTAATACGGACCAAGTCATAGGCCCCACGGAGATCCAGTTTAGAGAAAATTTTGGCATGCCGCACTCTCTTCAACAATCAGGGATTAAAGGCAATGGATAACGGTTTCTAATAGTAACCTTATTGAGTTCCCTATAGTCTGTGCAGGGTCTCAGAGATCCATCTTTCTTCTTCACAAAGAAGATGGGTGCACCTGCGGGAGATGAAGAGGGGCGTATGAAGCCCTTGGCTAAATTTCATCTATATAATCCTTCAAAGCTTTTAGCTCGGGCCCCGCTAGGGGTAGATCTTACCAAAAGGTATCTCGGCTCCGGCAATAATTCAATTGGACAATCATATGGACGGTGAGGAGGAAGCTGATCAGCGTTCTTCTTGTCACATAAATCCACATAGTCCTGGTATACAGCTGGTAGTTCAGGGACTGACATGGTTCCTTTAGGAACAGAGCAAGCTGAAACTCCTTGACTCATCTGTTTCTCCGGAAAGTGTAATTCCTTGGTCTCCCAGTTAATCGTAGGATTCTGCGCCTGCAGCCATGGTAGCCCTAGAATAATGGGAAAGTGGGGAGAAGAGATAAGCATAAAAGACATTTTCTCCTGATGATCTTTACCCATAAGGACCCTCAAAGGCTCTGTTTCTTGATCCACTGGTTCAGAAGTCAGTAGAGAGCCATCCACAGTCTCCATCTGTACTGGAGTAGCCTTCTTCACTGAACGTATCCCCTGTTTCAGAGCAAAGGAGACATCCATAAAATTCCCACTTGCCCCTGAGTCGATCATAGCAGAGCTAGACACCCAGACTGAGTCAACCCAGAGTTTGATGGAAAGGAAGCAATGAGAATTGTTTCTTTTACAACTCAGCTGGGACACCGCTGAGGAAACTTGAAAAATTGCAGCGTTTATACCGTCATCGTCCCCAGAACTAACAGAGTTTAAGTCCGAGAAATCAAGATCTCTTGCAGCAGATCTCTCTGGAGCCTGAGGCTCGGACATGACAGAGCTCCTCTCGCAACACTCACAGTGAATGACTGCTGCAGTAGTCTTACGAGAACGGCTGGGGCAGTTTATAATGAAGTGCCCTGACTTACCACAGTAGAAACATAGATTTTCCTTTATACGATGTTCTTTGCGTGCATCACTAACCCGTCTTTGTAAAGAGTCCACCTGCATGGGTTCAGGTTCTGGTTCCCTTGTGATCCTACTCAAAGGTTCCTTAGCTGAGGAGGGAGGTAGTAAAAGGTTAGTGCGATTATTTCGAACCATCTCTCTTGTCTGCGTTCAGTCAGACGAGCATCAATACGGATACAATAGTTAATAAAGTCACCTAACGCAGTGGGAGGGTCGGCACGAGCAAGTTCATCCTTAATCAGTGGAACAACCCTTTCTGAAAAATAGATTTTTTAGCGGAAGTGTCCCAAGTGGTATCAAGAGCCCATCTCCTGAAATCCAGGCATATTCGGCTACTGAACGCTTACCTTGGCGCAAAGTTAACATGGCTGCTTCAGCTGTTGCACCTCGATTGGGGTCATCAAACACCTGCCCCATGGCTGAAATAAAAGCATCAAGGTGATTCAAACAATCATCCTCAGTCTCAATCAGAGGGTTTGCCCACATCAAAGCCTTATTGGTAAGCAACATGATTATAGTAAGCACTTTGGATCGTTCAGTGGAAATTGTGAAGCATGTGCAGAGAAAAATAAATTGCATTGATTAATAAATCCCCTGAATTTCTCACGTTCACCGCCAAAACGAAAAGGAGGTAATTTGGGATCCCAGAACTTGGGGTTATGGCAGGAGCCTGGGCTCGTTCCTCTAGAGCCTCAATCCTGGCTCGCAATTCCTGGGTAGTCTGTCCAAACACTTGCAAATTATGATTAGTGAGGTCCTGTAGGCTTGCAAAACGGGTTTTTAAAGTCTGTACATCTGAAAGGATTGTATCAGTCACTCCGCAAAGTTCCTTTATGCGGGCCTCCATCTTCCAGATCTTTTAAGGCAGAAGTGCTGGAAGAGGAAAGGAAAAAAAAAAAAAAACAATAGTGTTTACCTGTGGTAACACTCCAGAGTAACATTTAAGGGAATGCGCTCACCTGGAATGGTTGTGAGAAGTCACAACCACTGTCATCACATAAGGTATTAAACGGACATCTGATATCCACAGTCACAGCAGAAGGCTTTCCCAGACCCAGCAGACACTAAACATTGGCTCCTGAATCTTGTCATGTATAGTGTACAGTTCCTATAGCGTCTTGTGCTTGGGTGCGAGGAAAACACAGAGACATAGGTTGAAATGAAATGACTTGTATTACTTCATACAAGCATGCTGAAAAGGTCACACAGTTTGCAGGAACAAACGACAGGAGACACAGCAGGCCAGAGTAACTTCAAGCACTACAATAAATCTCCAAAGCAGGTTCAGGATCTCTTCTCTGTACCGTAATTCCTCTGCAAACATGGATTCACCAAACAGCAGGTTTCCAGAGTCCAAAAGTGTTCCAAGGTTCCTCAGTAGGGAATAGCTGGAGTACAAGTCCAAGGCTTCCAGGAGTCAGGTCACAGACTGACTGAGGCTTGATTCAGGAGCACTGATTGTTCAGCTGAGGCTGCTTAAGAAGCAAGAGGGAAGAATCAGGGCGGGAACATGAAAACTGGAAACTCCATATTAACTGAGGGCAAGAGCTGCAGAAAGACAGAAAGCAAAATGGCCGACGGAAAACTGAGTTTCAAGGAACATGTCAACAGAGACAAAGAACCTTACACCAGGGGGGGTAATACCTGACGCTGCAGGGGCACCAGGGGGGGTAATACCTGACGCTGCAGGGGCACCAGGGGGGTAATACCTGACGCTGCAGGGGCACCAGCGGGGGGTAATACCTGACGCTGCAGGGGCACCAGGGGGGGTAATACCTGATGCTGCAGGGGCACCAGGGGGTAATACCTGACGCTGCAGGGGCACCAGGGGGGGTAATACCTGACGCTGCAGGGGCACCAGGGGAGGTAATACCTGACGCTGCAGGGGCACCAGGGGGGGTAATACCTGACGCTGCAGGGGCACTAGGGGGGAGTAGTACCTGACGCTGCAGGGGCACCAGGGGGGTAATACCTGACGCTGTAGGGGCACCAGTGGGGGGTAATACCCGACGCTGCAGGGGCACCAGGGGGGGTAATACCTGACGCTGCAGGGGCACCAGGGGGGTAATACCTGACGCTGCAGGGGCACCGGGGGGGTAGTACCTGATATGCAAAACTGCAGGGGCACCGGGGGGGTAATACCTGACGCTGCAGGGGCACCAGGGGGGAGTAATACCTGATGCTGCAGGGGCACGGGGGGGTAGTACATGGTATGCAAAACTGCAGGGGCATGGGGGACGGCGGGGGGTAATACCTGACGCTGCAGGGGCACCGGAGGGGGGCCTTGTGCACCATGAGGAGCTATACTGAGGCTTCACAGGGGCCCCTTCTGTCTGTGGTTTATGATTTGTTTTCCCCCTTTATTTTCTACGTTTTGATGCAAATTTAAAGCTTTTTTTTATATTTTTTTTAGTACAGAAAAGCTTCAGTTCTGCACGGAACTAAATTGCATTTTTATCGCTCCACATAGAAGCCAATAGGGAAAAATGCATAAAAAAAAAAATCAACCTTCATTTTTTTAAACAGAGTTCTGATTTTTTTTTAGTCACTGAAATAAAAAAACAAAACATAAAAAGCGACACAAGTTTGGTATCGCCATAATCGTAGTCTCCTGGAGAATGGCGTTCTCCGGTCATTTTACCGCACAATGAACGACATAGAAACAATGGAGAAGTCGCGCAGTTTTAGACTTTGACAGAAAAGTAATAAAGTCATGGGCTGGCTCTTGGGAGAAAATAATGAAACTGCAAAACAAAAAAAAAATCAGGTCATGAAGGGGTTGAATGACATTTATCGTGCACTGGGGACCTGAGGGATAAGTGTGACGCGTTTAATGTCCGTCCGGTGTACAGATTATGCGTCTGCTCCTCTGTCACACGCCATGTTACCTCACAGCCCGGCAAACCGGCCATTACACCGTGTCTCTATGGGGGGGAAATATGCATTTTTATGACAAAATCTCCCATGTTTTCTGCTTTTCCTCACTGGCTGATGCTGCAGATACAAGAATCAGCCTCAAAGTGAAAAAAATGAGAAACTTTTACCTCAGAAATCATCAAAATACTGAACGGTTTCCACAGCCCGCCGGCGAGCGCGGATCCGTCCCGCCGGACTCCATTTCCCAGCATGCACAGGCTTCCTCCCCGACAAACAAGCAGCCGTGTGTGAGGGGAGACTCAAGAGTGATTTCTGAGGTAAAATTCTGCTAATAATGGGTTTTATTGCCTATTTCTGTGTAGGGGTTACATTAACAATATTTCTACATGTTTTTTTCGCCTTCATTCCCCTTTTTAATTGCATTTTTTGCTGCCCTTCTTCCAAGAGCGCAAACTTCAACATTTCTCTGTCTCCATCACCGTATAAGTAACGTTTTTACATAATAAACTGAAAAATAGTAAAAAAAAATTCCAAGTGCGGCGAAATAACGGAAAAAAATTAATTCCACCGTTGTATTTGGTGTTTTTTCTTTGATGTCGTTCACGGTAAGGTAAAAATGACCTGGAAACGCCATTTTCTAGGTCGGTACCATTACAAAAATACTGAAATTAGTCGATTTTTTAGTAAGTTGCTAAAATAATTCCAAAATTTTGCAAAAAAAGAAAATTGGGGCTTTTTATTTATTTTTTTCTGCTGATGGAACGTGGGAGGTCTGTTTTTTTTTGTTTTTATAGGTTTATTTTTGGTTACTTACAATGTTTTTATTGCATTTTTTTGGTTC
>JARQOD010000010.1:41808982-41849015 GCA_033576555.1 Oophaga sylvatica | reverse complement strand
GGACCCACGTTGAAGGTTTGGTGCGGGTCCTTCACAAGTATATTGTATATTTATTGAATGCTATTTAATACTTTTGTATTTCTTTATAATGTTATTGTTCGCAACGTTCAAGATTTCCTCACCTCCCGGATGGACGAACCAATGTTAATTGTTTAATGTTTTCATGCATAAACAAAATGTCTCTTTTGTATTTTACAGCCCGGGAGTGCTGTCTTTTACCATGGGGGAATGTGTAGCCCTGGTGTTAGGCACACGCAGTACCCTGGAGAGTGTGTGGCGAGACAGCAGTTTAATGCTAAATATTCATTCACTCAACATATACTAGACACACCCTTAGGGTAGTGGAGTTTACTCTTGAGGGAGTGGTCAAGGCGTATGTGTTAGAGTGATTTTAGTCAGTGTCCAGACTTCAGAGAGAGAGGTCTAGAGGTCTGTGTCTGGACTTCAGAGAGAGAAGACGTCTGGAGGGAGGAAGCAGTCCAGATTGCTCTATCATCAGTTCGGAAAGTGGAGTCTAGTATAGGTGCTTTAATTCACCTTAGCCTAGTCAGAGCTGTACCTCATCAGCATACACTGGAAGGAAAGAAGAAGTTTAGTGCAGAAAGTCTTCAGTATCCTGTCTAAAGGACGGTATAAGGTTCAGAGACGTGCTCCTGCCTATTGATAACTGAGCATCTGTAACTAACTTTGAAGTGAAGGAAAAGAAAGAAGTGACTGCTCGACCCTTGGCTAGTGTGAGTGCTTATGTTACCAGCGAGGACAAGGCGAAAGGCACAGTGGTTTATTGGAATAGTGCTTACGGATTGAAGAAGTCCTGCACATTGCTACCGGTCACTGGGGACCGAAGGATCACTACTGTTTCAAGCATAGTGATAAGAAAACCAGGAATTTACCGGACCTTAGGTCGCGGCAAACAAGCCCCTTATAGTCAGTACGTAACTGGGGTCAGGGGGAGTGAAAGACTTTGAATCAGTGCACGATAAGATAAGAATTCAGCTCCCTCGCAGGAAGGCTCCTAACACAAAGCTGACTGGGCGGTACAGCTATAGATTAGCTGGAGATATTGAGGGAACTACGCTTCAGGCTGGTTGTACTCATTGTATTGGAAGTAAAGGAGGCCCCTAACTTGTCCAGCTGCTGTCTCAAGATACACTCTCCTTGGATCAGCCTCCCTGGGACCTGCCTGAACATCTTACAAGTAAAGGTATGGAAAGACGCTGACCGTGTGAGACTGTGTTCTTTATCTGCACCCGACTTCACCAACTTCATAGACCTGAGGGAAGAGTCCCACCTGTAGGGGACCCGACATCTAGCTGCATCACCATCCCCTCAGAGATCTACAGCAGCGCTGGTACTAATTACCAGAAGACTACAGGTGGCGTCATGAACTGTATATAAACCTATCCCTGTAAATATATCCCCAACATACGCCAGACCGCCCGGGCCACAGACCGAGCCACAGCTACCTGTGACAAATCCCATAGACTTCTACGGGCTCGGCTCTGAGTACCCCATTGCCTGGTAATCCACAATTGTGGTGGCGGGTCGACACACAGTAAATATAAGAATACTGACAACCTAGAACAGCAGAGCTGAGTTGGTAGTGCTGGGTGTGAGAATAGCTCTCAGGAGCATCTGAGTAGAATAATTGGGCATCTGGCTGTAGAAGAACCAAGTGAGATGTGTGGCCTGACTTCTGGAAAGCACATGGTAGCTGCTTGCACTAGTGCTACCTGAATATTCTGGAAGCATGCAGCTGCCTGAGTTGGCCATACATGGCCTTGGATGATAACATCATAAATGCATGCCTGTTTACCGTAAAAACAATGGCGTGGACTAGCAAAAGAGAAGGAAGAAGCAGAGCCCAGAGCTGGAGCCGACAACCCAGCCCTCCTGAAGCATTGATGTGGATTTAATGCATCATATTAAGAGTCCTGACAATATTAATGCAGAGTAATATATACACATTTATCACTTCCTATAATTAGTGATTATCACGTTGCACTTTTTTCTTACCTTAGTTAGGTACAAGGGGAACGTTCCTTTATAATTTTCAGGAACTTGTATTTTTTTTACATAGGTGGAAGAAATGGTGATCTGGGTTGTAGGAAATAAGCACAGAAAAGATCATACATCTCATTAACGCAAGCAAACGTGAACATAAATGGGAGTTTCTTTTCTCATTCGAGAGCCCATAAATGTATCTTCCTTAACCTGAAACCTCCTCATACCAGGAGCAGAAGACGAGGAGCCTCCTGTGGTTTCTAGACCGGTGTAGGAAATTTATATCCGGATTTTAAGTCACTGATCTCTGCAAAGTAAACTTTTCTATGACCATCCAGCAATCCTGAAAGTTTGGTAATCTGCAATTATTTGCTATGATTGTTGCTGGATTTAAGGGAATATTATCAAGTTTAAAGGTGATCTAACTTTTGGCTAGGGGATAACTTTCCGATTGCTGGAGGTCAGACTGCGAGGGATCACCGACAATGCCGAGAACACTGAAGAACCCTGTGTGAATGAAGTAGAGGCCGATCATGTGAACTGATGCTACATTCACTGTTAATGGTGCTGCAGAGTGCAGTGTTTGGCTGGTCTTCAGCACTGCCATTAGAGTGAATGGAGGGGCTGTATGCATGATCGACCATCGCTCCCCTGACCCGGGGGTCTACAGAGCCCCAGTTCCTAGGATTTCTGAAGGTCACAGCATTCAGACCCCCCCAGCGATTGCTCCTGTGATGGGGATAATTTCCCAACTTGAGAATACCCCTTTTTAGGAGTTTTAAGGTACTGCCACACTTAGCGATCTCGTTAGCGATCTCGATAACGACGCAATCGTTGGTGTGATCTCTTTTAGGTCGCTAGTAGCTGCCAAACAGGAGATCTCATAAACGACACATCAGCGGTCAGCGATCTCTTTAACGACTTTGGCGGTCGTTAGGATCTGTCATTAGCATGTACTGAGCGCTTCTGATTCATAGGAATTTCCAGCATCGCTCCTGCTCTCTGCGTCCTGCTAGCCTGCTTTACAACTTCTGCGATCCTCTCTGTGACGCAAAAGAGAACTTACATATATTGCGATCCACTCCGTGACGCAAAACAGTCATATGCGTCACAAACGAGGTCGCTCGTCGTTCGCAAAAGGTGCCAAACACAGCAATTCAGGCTCACCAGCGGGACGCCAACGATCAAAAAACGGTCCAGAACTCTAGTGAACGATCAGCGACATCACAGCAGGGGCCACATCGCTGCTACATGCCACACACAACGAGGTCGCTAACGAGATCGCAAAATAGTGACGTTTTTAGTGATCTCGTTAGCGATCTCGTTTAGTGTGGCATACCCTTTACTGTATCACTATATGGTAAATGTCAAACTCATGTTATGTTGTTGCCCCCCCCCCCGAAAAAAAAAACTGTCTAAGATCATTCCTATAAAATAGATCAATTACTTAAGCCACCCCAAACCACCAGGACTGTGTCTCACTCCTCAAACTTTCCATCAAGTCCTATCTCTTATGTTTGGGATGGGGCCAAATAACTTGGTGCTTCCATCAGCAAAGCATTTACCTGTATACCTGGTCACTAAAAGAAATAATGTAAAAAAATATATACATTACCTGGATAGATGCAGACAGGACGGTTATGAGATATAATCCACGCATCGTCTCTGTAAGAAAAATATACTCTGTACTGTCACATCTGGGGTGTTAAGGAGGTGGGATGTCACATTGGGACCCCAAAACATGTCTTCTCAGCTTTCAGTTATCACCCAATCCATAACCTTTCAATCACTGGGGTCCAACTGCGATCCTGAAAACCTGCAATGATCAGAAAGTTTTCCCCTTTCCCATGGATTAAGTGATAACTTTTAAACCTGAAAATACCCATTTAATGCAACAATGGTAAATTCAAGTTTTCGGTTATTTTTGTATAAAATGACTAATTATTGGTTCAATGATAAATTAATCGTGTATTCGCCTGTGTCGACATTCCTGGCCTCATGTTGGTCATTGAGGTTTCGTTGTATTTTTGCGTTGATTTATAGCCCTGGGTAAGACACAAGTCTGTATTGTTCAATACCTTTTGTATCGAAATCGCGAAAAAGGGGCAATCCTCTCACCTGTCGGAGCACGGCAAAATACTACAGTAATAGCAACAGTCGTTAAGATAGTCGGGACTTGCAGCTTCTTAAAATAATTAATGTATTGATCCAGTAGTAAAAGCAAAAAATGGTTGATCACAACTGTACAAAAATTAAAAAGGCAGAAAAGAGATTTCAGCTGCGCTCCTAAGCAACATGGTTCAGACCTGCATGGTCCTTTGTCAAGCCAGAGAACCATGCTGGTGTGAAACATGTTGCCTGGGAGCGCAGCGGATATTTATTTTCTAAAGTATTTTCTTGTATAGTTTTATTAGAAATTTTAAATTGGCTTGGAAAAACAGTAGGGGTTAAGTCAGCAGGGTGGACAGTCGGGTCAAAGGACCACTCAGATGTTGGTATATACAGGGTGCTGCTATACTACGTGGGATAGTTATGACGAACTGATATATGAACAGTATATGGGACGTCTTGGGAACCCACCAGTTACTCTCCCTTGAAATCGGTCTAAATATTTCCATCTCTGATGGGCTACAATAAATGCTGAGCCCCCATCACTGATGAGCTACCATAACTGCTGAGCCCCCCTTCTAATGGTGCGAGACATCCACCTAAACCGACATTTGCAGAAAAAGAAGCTGCTTTTATTTAAGAAAAGCCATTTGACAACAGAAAGCAGAAAAGTTCCTTACCTGACCTGATGCGTGAAGGACGAAAATCCAAATTAGTAGTTTGATATAACAAAAACCTCTTATAGTTAATAAATAACTCTTTAATTAGAAACGCACCAATCACTGCAAGGATGGAGATCAAGCGGCCGAAGCCCGGAGCTGCCATTACACTGAGCTGGAGCAGGATGCCAAGATGGTGTGTATATTATATACCTTTGTGGACACATTACTGTACAGCTACATCCATGGACATTAATATGGCTTCGCCCCTCTGCAGCTATAACGGCTCCTGCTCTTCTGAGTAGAATCTCTATAACATTTTGGCGGCGTCTGCGGGAATATTTGCCAATTTATTCAGAAAAGTATTTGGGAAGATAGACCCTGATGTTGGGAGAGGCCGAACAAATTTACTAAAATGGCGCATGTTGCATGAATAAATACAACAAAGTTATAAATTGCAGCAAAACGTGTTGCACGTCTTTCAATAATTTGGGGGCATTTTGCAGCCCCTCTTTCTCTCTGTGTGGTGCATGCCATGTACTTTTTTGCAATTGGATTTACAAAATACGAATCCATTTCAGACCTCCTATACCTAACTGCTGCTGTGGTTTTGCCACATATAAAAACCCTTTAAAGCTGCACCCTTAGCCAGACCAAAAGTGCACCGATGCACCGGCACGCCCTAATTCCAGTGCTCGATCTTTGTAAGGGTTAATATTCCTACGCTGACTATTGCTGGACATTAATACAGAATTAATGGAATGCTGAATCCGATCTCCAGTTAATCAGTTTAACTCTGGAAATAATTAATTGAAGATGTGCCGTGATTAAAAGCAGAAGGATTGCCAGATACACTCAACCCAAATAGTAAAACTTCAGCAGGACGGATGCTCCCTGAATCCCCCGAGAACCATGAAAATTAAACATGGCTGCGCCTTTGTGAGATACCACTATTGTATCTAGCTGAGACCAACGGTAGCTACTTTTGGCATGGGCAGAGTCACAGCGCTCTCAACTCCAAGGTTCCGACTACTTGCTTCTCCACTCCTGGCATGGTGTTGTTCATTTATTAGAGGAAGAAATATACTCTAAAGACATCATCTCTGTCCGTATTTGGGCTCGCAATCTAGATTCCATATCAGTATTTCTGTATAGGGTAGGAGGAAACCAAAGGACCTGGAGGAAACCAAAGGAACCTGGATGGGGAAACCAATGGACCTGGGTGAAGACCCAAAGGACCTGGGGAAACCAAAGGACCTGGAGGGAACAGAAGGAAACCTGAGGACCTGGAGATAACCGACACAAACATAGGGAGAACATACAAACACCTTTAGAGAGGTTGTCCTTGATGGGATGTGAACTCAGGACATGCAAAGCAACCGTGCTGACCACTGAGCCACCGTGTTAACAGAGGTTCCATTTTATACTTTTTCACAAGGCCCTTCTCTACAGCTCAAGGTCAGAAGTGGAAAATAAATGAATTACCACCACCATCTGCATGGCATGGACTCTTATGGCTCTGTGTGAGTCTTCTCTGATCCAACAATTGCCAAGTGCGGATTTAGCTTTTGGTTCTACTGCTAAAGTGGAAATGACACAAAACCAAAGGTTTCCTGTAAAGATTAGAATCGCCTCATTAATAAAGCCTGTGATTAGGGCTGCAGATGGAAAATCCCTTTAATTCTGCTTTAATAACGAGACACTGATCCAGCGCAGGTTTATTTAAACATCAGATTTTATTAAAGCAGGAGAACGTCTCTGGTGAGTGAGGATTCCCCTCCACCTCTTTATAAATAGAGCAGAAACGTAAGCGGCAATTACTTTCCATATGGTTCTTCTGGCTGCACCGCCTAATCTGCTCTTTGTACCACAGAATATTAACCCTGCAGCTTCTGGACAACTTTGTGACGTGACAAGGACATTTAATGTACAGCCCAGGTCCATCCACAATGTTTACGCTTCATCTACCGATCCACTGCCAGAACTCTACAAAGCTCCAGTTTAGGACCCACTTAGACGTCCATGAATCCCCTTCATGTTTTACCCTTGAGGACATGCACTCATTAAACTTTGGTGACTTTTTTTCTTATTTAAATGCATATATTTGGGTTTGTTGGAAAATACCATGTTCACCATGTTTAGCCTCTATGAAGCACTATCTATTCCTGGCTGCAGAATGGGTTAACAGAGAATCCAGCAGTGAGCTCATTCTGAATTTCTCACTCTTTTTATTACTTCCCTCAGCTGATTCACCACCACAGACCAAATCAAAGCTGAATGAGCAGGAAAACAAAATGCCTGAAAAAAAAAAGCAAGCAATGCAACATTTTTAGTGAAACCGAATAACAAATGTACACTGCTCAAAAAATAAAGGGAACACTTAAACAACAGAATAGAACTCCAAGTAAATCAAACTTCTGTGAAATCAAACTGTCCACTTAGGAAGCAACACTGATTGACAATCTATTTCACATGCTGTTGTGCAAATGGAATAGACAACAGATGGAAATTATTGGCAATTATCAAGACACACTCAATAAAGGAGTGGTTCTGCAGGTGGGGACCACAGACCACATCTCAGTACCAATGCTTTCTGGCTGATGTTTTGGTCACTTTGAATGTTGGTTGTGCTTTCACACTTGTGGTATCATGAGATGGACTCTACAACCCACACAAGTGGCTCAGGTAGTGCAGCTCATCCAGGATGGCACATCAATGCGAGCTGTGGCAAGAAGGTTTGCAGTGTCTGTCAGCATAGTGTCCAGAGGCTGGAGGCGCTACCAGGAGACAGGCCAGTACACCAGGAGATGTGGAGGGGGCCATAGGAGGGCAACAACCCAGCAGCAGGACCGCTACCTCCGCCTGCCAGAGCCCTGCAAAATGACCTCCAGCAGACCACAAATGTGCATGTGTCTGTACAAACGGTTAGAAACCGACTCCATGAGGATGGTCTGAGTGCCTGACATCCATAGATGGGGGTTGTGCTCACAGCCCAACACCGTGCAGGACTCTTGGCATTTGCCACAGAACACCAGGATTGGCAAATTCGCCACTGGCGCCCTGTGCTCTTCACAGATGAAAGCAGGTTCACACTGAGCACATGTGACAGACGTGACAGAGTTTGGAGACGCCATGGAGAGAGATCTGTTGTTCAACATCCTTCAGCATGATCGGTTTGGCAGTGGGTCAGTAATGGTGTGGGGTGGAATTTCTTTGGAGGGCCACACAGCCCTCCATGTGCTTGCCAGAGGTAGCCTGACTGCCATTAGGTACCGAAATGAGATCCTCAGACCCCTTGTGAGACCATATGCTGGTGCAGTTGGCCCTGGGTTCCTCCTAATGCAGGACAATGCCAAACCTCAGGTGGCTGGAGTGTGTCAGCAGTTCCTGCAAGATGAAGGCATTGAAGCTATGGACTGGCCCGCCCGTTCCCCAGACCTGAATCCGATTGAGCACATCTGAGACATCATGTCTCGCTCCATCCACCAACGTCACGTTGCACCACAGACTTTCCAGGAGTTGGCGGATGCTTTAGTCCTGGTGTGGGAGGAGATCCCTCAGGAGACCATCCGCCGCCTCATCATGAGCATGTCCAGGCATTGCAGTGAGGTCATATAGGCACGTGGAGGCCACACACACTACTGAGCATCATTTTGACTTGTTTTAAGGGCATTACATTCCACTTTAATTTTGTGTGTGACTCCAAATCCAGGCCTCCATTGATTAATAAATTTGATTTCCATTGATGATTTTTGTGTGATTTTGTTGTCAGCACATTCAACTTTGTACAGAACAAAGTATTCAATGAGAATATTTCATTCATTCAGATCAAGGAAGTGTTATTTGAGTGTTCACTTTATTTTTTGAGCAGTGTATTTGGGGCTAAAGATAGTTGTTGTTTTTTTAAAGTAAAAATAACATGACCCCAATTAAAATAAATATGATCAGATCTCCTGTATCAGTGCCATTCTAGAGACATAGGTGCCAATGTTCCTGAAAAGTGACTTGACTTGTCATATGCAGGCTACAGCCAATCACCGCTTGTCAGCAGCAGCCGGTACTATATTATCAGTGAAAACGTAATTTGAATGTGCTGCAGCCAAGTAGTGATCACTCATTGGCTGGTGCATCACATTACTGATCCTGAGTTACCTCCTGTATTATACCCCAGAGCTGCGCTCACTATTCTGCTGGTGCAGTCACTGTGTACGTACATTACATTACTGATCCTGAGTTACCTCCTGTATTATACTCCAGAGCTGCACTCACTATTCTGCTGGTGCAGTCATTGTACATTACATTACTGATCCTGAGTTACATCCTGTATTACACCCCAGAGCTGCACTCACTATTCTGCTGGTGCAGTCACTGTGTACATACATTACATTACTGATCCTGAGTTACATCCTGTATTATACCCCAGAGCTGCACTCACTATTCTGCTGGTGCAGTCACTGTGTACATACATTACATTACTGATCCTGAGTTACATCCTGTATTATACTCCAGAGCTGCACTCACTATTCTGCTGGTGCAGTCACTGTATACATACATTACATTACTGATCCTGAGTTACATCCTGTATTATACTCCAGAGCTGCACTCACTATTCTGCTGGTGCAGTCACTGTGTACATACATTACTGATCCTGAGTTACATCCTGTATTATACTCCAGAGCTGCACTCACTATTCTGCTGGTGCAGTCACTGTGTACGTACATTACATTACTGATCCTGAGTTACCTCCTGTATTATACTCCAGAGCTGCACTCACTATTCTGCTGGTGCAGTCATTGTACATTACATTACTGATCCTGAGTTACATCCTGTATTATACTCCAGAGCTGCACTCACTATTCTTCTGGTGCAGTCATTGTACATTACATTACTGATCCTGAGTTACATCCTGTATTATACTCCAGAGCTGCACTCACTATTCTTCTGGTGCAGTCACTGTGTACATACATTACTGGTCCTGAGTTACATCCTGTATTATACTCCAGAGCTGCACTCACTATTCTGCTGGTGCAGTCATTGTACATCACATTACTGATCCTGAGTTACCTCCTGTATTATACCCCAGAGCTGCGCTCACTATTCTGCTGGTGCAGTCACTGTGTACATACATTACATTACTGATCCTGAGTTACCTCCTGTATTATACTCCAGAGCTGCACTCACTATTCTGTTGGTGTAGTCACTGTGTACATACATTACTGGTCCTGAGTTACATCCTGTATTATACTCCAGAGCTGCACTCACTATTCTGCTGGTGCAGTCACTGTGTACATACATTACTGATCCTGAGTTACATCCTGTATTATACTCCAGAGCTGCACTCACTATTCTGCTGGTGCAGTCACTGTGTACATACATTACTGATCCTGAGTTACATCCTGTATTATACTCCAGAGCTGCACTCACTATTCTGCTGGTGCAGTCACTGTGTACATACATTACATTACTGGTCCTGAGTTACATCCTGTATTATACCCCAGAACTGCACTCACTATTCTGCTGGTGCAGTCACTGTGTACATACATTACATTACTGGTCCTGAGTTACATCCTGTATTATACCCCAGAACTGCACTCACTATTCTGCTGGTGCAGTCACTGTGTACATACATTACATTACTGATCCTGAGTTACCTCCTGTATTATACTGCAGAGCTGCACTCACTATTCTGCTGGTGCAGTCACTGTGTACATACATTACATTACTGATCCTGAGTTACATCCTGTATTATACCCCAGAGCTGCACTCACTATTCTGCTGGTGCAGTCACTGTGTACATACATTACATTACTGGTCCTGAGTTACATCCTGTATTATACCCCAGAACTGCACTCACTATTCTGCTGGTGCAGTCACTGTGTACATACATTACATTACTGATCCTGAGTTACATCCTGTATTATACCCCAGAACTGCACTCACTATTCTGATGGTGCAGTCACTGTGTACATACATTACTGATCCTGAGTTACATCCTGTATTATACTCCAGAGCTGCACTCACTATTCTGCTGGTGCAGTCACTGTGTACATACATTACATTACTGATCCTGAGTTACATCCTGTATTATACTCCAGAGCTGCACTCACTATTCTGCTGGTGCAGTCACTGTGTACATACATTACATTACTGGTCCTGAGTTACATCCTGTATTATACCCAGAACTGCACTCACTATTCTGATGGTGCAGTCACTGTGTACATACATTACTGATCCTGAGTTACATCCTGTATTATACTCCAGAGCTGCAC
Organism: Oophaga sylvatica; assembly: GCA_033576555.1. NCBI lineage: Eukaryota > Metazoa > Chordata > Amphibia > Anura > Dendrobatidae > Oophaga > Oophaga sylvatica. The sequence goes on along the minus strand of JARQOD010000010.1, from coordinate 41,837,974 downwards.
TCACTATTCTGCTGGTGCAGTCACTGTGTACATACATTACATTACTGATCCTGAGTTACATCCTGTATTATACTCCAGAGCTGCACTCACTATTCTGCTGGTGCAGTCACTGTGTACATACATTACATTACTGGTCCTGAGTTACATCCTGTATTATACCCCAGAACTGCACTCACTGTTCTGCTGGTGCAATCACTATGTACATATAGTACATTACTTCAGCTAGTGTTCATGTTATGAACTGCACTCACTGGGTCTCAGGCTTTCAGAGCAGACATCTCCTATCATCTCCTGCTTGCTTACTCTTTGCACACAGTTGGGGCTGGTGATTTGTTTAGCAGAAGAGTGGTGTTTTGGTGTTTAGGTTTTGTATTGTCATTTGATGAATCAGAGGCACCGTGTCCCTCTGTATAGTTGCATAAGTCTCCTGTTATGGGCTGCCTTAACATACCTGGGACTTAAAGCAGTTGTCCATTACTTGGACAACTTCTCACACCCCTCACTTGGCCCCCATAAAATAATAAAGCTTATACTTGCCTCCCGTGCTGGCATAGTTCCCACGGTGTCGGTGTTCTGTCTCCCGGGGCTCCCGTGCTGTTGTGACATGTGACGCCGCCAACCAATCAGCCCTGGCGTCACTGTCCCCACCTCCCGTCGAATTGAGAAAGACATCCGAGATCAGCTGCGGCCAGACTTCCTCTTCATGTTCGCAAATGACAATGACGCCAGCGCTGATTGGGTGCCGGGGTCAGCTGTCATAAGAGCAGCATCGGAGCCCCGAGCCTATGAGTGCCAACACTGCGGGAAAGGCGCCAGCATGGGAGGCAAGTATGATTATTATTTTATGGGGCCAAACATTTTGATTAAGAAAGGGTTCTCCTAGTAGTAGACAACGCCTTTAAAGGGGTTCTTCAAGAGTGAAATAAAATGATCCCATCACGTAATTCAGTCTGTTTTAATCACATGTAAGGACGGGTTGCAGTCTATAGAAACACTGTGTCTGACACCAGCGTCTCAACTGTCAGAGGAGCTGTATCGTAAGCATGCATGCTAGAACTGCCAGAGAGGAGGACAGGAAAAAAAACCTAAATCATGGTATGCATGTCTATAATATTACATTAACATGGACGTGCATAAATATACTGTGGCCAATGCACAATCTCATATGGTATATTGCTATATTTGGGGAACAATTTTTTTTTTTTTTATCAAAAACGGTTACAGGTGCAATTGTTCTAGTGACTCACATCTCCATGGCCCAGACAGGCCTCGAATAAAATGAGTACGAGATAGGAATCAAACTTGGCTCGTAGCTCATAATGAAACCTTTCTTGCAAAGCTGGGTGGATGATGAGGCACAGCGCTGGAGGGGGCCTCCCTCTCCAATACAATAACCGAAAGAAGGGGCCACACATCTTTAGCATTACATTAATTTGCAATTGCGCAAAAACTATATGATCGATACATACACACAAAATGACAGGCGCTGGAATAAATCTCGGCAGACTGAGCGCAAAGGATTTTTTCTCCAACCTCAGTAGAGGTGAAGATTTATTTCATATCCTGTCATATCGTTTGTATGTACACATGAATAACCATTTTTATTTTTTGTAAATTTCTTCTATCCCAGCGGTTTTTTTTTTGCAGCTCTGGCTTTTATAGACACGATACAGCTCCGATGAACGGGCTGGCATTTGAATAACCAGACAGTGGCCATTTTAGAACATTACAACCCCTTTTACATATTTCAAACCACTTTTCATACGTTTATGGTTTGTATCCTATGGGTCTTCTACTGTATTGAAATTACAATTACAATTATACCACACCAGGTTACCAAACTGATGTAGACCCGGTGTTAACTCTTGCGTCTCCGTCTCGTCATGTAGGACGCCAGAATCTGGGGTTTATAACAGTAAATAGTTTATTATAAAATATTTCCCGTAAACAAATAATAAATTGATAACAATTCATCTGAGTGCAATACAGTTCAAAAAATGTCGTAGCCTACAACGTCATCACTGCAGAGGTCTCAGTGCCAATGTGATCACATGAACATGAACCTGCAAGGTAAAAACAGGAGTGGGGTGTACGAGCCAGCGTACAAAAATTCAAGTTTTAACACAAAAGTAGATAATGAGATTTTTCTCTCTTCAACTCCAAACCAACTGGTTGCAATCGGACACAGAGGAGGCACGAAGTCGCTGACTGCCGATTTAATCCTTGCACAAAACGTTCCAATGTCCCAACGCCACGTTCCAGTCCAGCTTATTAAGGCATAAATTAGAAATGAAAATCTGAGTTCTAGATTGGTTTAAATCTACGTCTCCATTTCAAAGAAAGTCAAGTATTTCCTCCAGGGGTCCGGCCACCTCTTCTCAGCTCTTCAGAGGACAGATAAGTCGTGGCAGGATTTGGATTTCTGCTTGAACGCCATCTTCTTGTTATTTTTGGCTACGATCTTCCCCAGGAATCTCTTGGCTTTTTTCCCTATGCTTTCCCTCCTTTTGCTGCTGGCCATTCTCCTTGCATTGTCTTCTTTGCTGTCTTTGCGGAGTCTGATCTGGCGCACGATTCCCTCGAAAAGGTCCTTGACGTTGTGGTGGAGGGAAGCCGAGGTTTCGATAAACTTGCAATCAAATACCACAGCGCACGCTCGACCCTCTGGAGGAGGAAATAAGAGGAACGTTAAAAGAACAGGAAAGACCTCCACGGTCTGAGTATGAACTAGACAAGGTATAAGAAGTCCCTTTAAGTAATGAATTAATAATGGCTGTATTACTGCACAGCCCCTATTATCTGGCCATCTCTGCTCACCTTCTACAGAGACCTCCCGTGACCGCACCAGATCGCTCTTATTTCCCACCAGAATAATGGGGATGTCCTCTGACTGCCGAGCTCGGCGCAGCTGGATTCTGAGCTCGGACGCTTTCTCGAAGCTGGCCTTGTCTGTCACCGAGTACACGATGACATAAGCGTCTCCCATTTTCATGCACTGATTGTGCAGCCAGTGGTTGTCATCCTAGAAGCGCAAACGTGAAATGTTAATTACCACCAAATCTGCAGCGATTATCACACATCAGTCACTTAGGGGTAATTATTTATGCAAATGAGATGCATGCATTACAAGCACATTGTCTACGGAGCTTTCATTTTTATTTGTATCTTTTTTTTTTTGCATCTGAAGCTTATGATCTAAGCGAATATTATATTACAGGGTCTAACTGAGGTCTATGTCGAAAAATTGGGCCCCCTGGTGGTCAGTAGTAGAAATAACAATAAGAAAAAATGGGGTATTACTACATATAAAAAGATGGGGCATTTAGGACTCCTGTGAAAGGAGTGATAAAATGCTGGAATTCACTAATAAGGAACCACATGAGAAATAAAAGCCTCACTGCACCTATTAACATCCTATGTATAATCTACAGTTACAGTTTGCATTATACTCCAGAGCTGAATTTATCATTCTGCTGGCTTTTATTAAAGAAAAAAAAACAAACATAACAGCATAGTTCTTATATTGGATATCCAGCGCTTGATGTTTCCAGAATGCAGTCTCTGGGTAGGCATCGAACAAGCAAGGGATGCTGGAAGATTTCAGCTCTGAGGCTGCAGTACAGTGAGTGCAGCTCTGGAGTATAATATGTGCTGTAATTGCATTTACTAAGTGACTTTTTCTGTGCATTCTGTAAAGAGTCACCAGAGATGTGAAGGAAATAGGAGGTAACATACCTGCTCCCAAATATCGAAGACTAAGAGACTCGCTTCTTCCCCGTCTACCACAATTGATCTGTCATATGTGTTTCCTAGAAAAAAATGAAATTGTTTTGATCAGAGAAATATATAAATACAAAATTGACATTCTAAAATAGAAAAATATTACATCTGTACATAATGAGGGTTGTAGTTCTTTCCAGAGTGTGGAGGGTTAAACTATAGCGCTAAATAACAAACGGCTGTAGTTTCCAATCAATTGTATCTAAATATAACCAGAATCAGGAAGGATTGTGTCATCTTGTCAAGAAGGGAGCACTAATTCCACTAAATGAATATTATGCACGTTGGGAGCTCACGGCAACACGCGGCGAGATCCATCCAGTATTCCTATACTAAGCAGGTATCCAGCGTTGTGGCGAATCGGTATCCAGCATTGTGGCGAATCTAATGCCAAACCTTGCGGAAAGGATGAACGGACCCTGGGGGTCTACAGATAGCACCCCAACACTGACAGCGTATAGCCCGGCCATCTAAGCATCCAAGATTCCAGAGGTGGCACAACTATAGGGGCAACTACCATAGGGCATCGCGGAGGACATTATTATGGGAGACTGTGGAGGACATTATTATAGGGCGCCGCCTGGGACATTATTATAGGGCACCGCGGAGGACATTATTATAGGGCATCACGGAGGACATTATTATAGGGCATCCATATCAGAGCCACGTTATCATCTCTGAGAGACTTTACCCCCCACATAGGTAATTGTCAAGCATCATGCCTAGTTCTCCAATGGATGATCCCAGAGAAGGAAAGCTCAAGCGCTTCACTTCCTTTGAACCTTTTTGCTTGCATATTTTAATTTAGGAAGTTTTGTAGTAAGATCTTGTTTTTGGTGGCTTACCTGCCTCCTCTACATCCTGCAGATCCTCCACTCCACCGAAAATCCTTGCCAAGCTGGACTTGCCCACCCCGTGTTCACCCAGCAGGATGACTTTAAAGAGCTGATCTTCAGAGTCGCTTCCAGAGGAGATGACAGAGTCGGAGGAATCGGAGGTCCAGCTCTCTCGCTGCTCATCTCCGGGGTTGTAGGAGGGGCAGCGCATCAGTTTGGCCAGTTCGCTGGCTTTAGAGCCTCCATGTAACTCCTTGTCGTCCACCGGCATGCTCCTCCGGTGGAGCTGCTGGTGCACCGCGAATGGCATGCTCCCTCGTCTCTTCTCCAGGCTCTTGATCCGGTCGCTGCGGTTCAGGGTCATGTCTTAAAGGGAAAAAAGAAGACGGTTATGAATGTTATACGCAGTCGTATAATTCCGCAAGAACCCCTTCATGGATTCATTTTTATGATATAACCCAGTTCAGCTTTCTGCTACTTTTCTTCCACCTACATCATCTGTCAGTTAACCAGTCTCCGGTCGTTACATTATTAACTCTTCTCTTACAAAACAAATATAAATCTGAAATCGGAGACGTTTGCATTGATTTGCAGCCCTAATGTGCCGGTCTATGGAGCAGTCGCGTGGCACAGTTCTGCACAACTTTAATTGTAAAGTAATAGGCAAATATATTGCAATAAATGGCTTACTTACTTTCTGCACTGGGTTCACAGATGAGCGGAGACGAGGGCTAAGTCCCTGCAGTAATCCTAGAGGTTGGACTGAGCTGCGCCTGAGTCTCAGGAGTTGCTCCTCTGTTGATCATGCCGGTAGCTGGGCTCTTATGTATGCCTAGGGGGCTAGCACCCTCCGTGACGTCACTGCCAGCCCAGCATATGAGAGCCCTGTACCCTCCCTACTTCCATATTAGTCCACCGTGTGACATCACAGGCTCCATGCTTAGTCAGGCTCTCGTGCATTTGCAACGTTACCGCTCCTACCTTGTGGCACAAAAGGATTGACATGCCAAGACCCGAACATCTGCCCCCGGCATGCCAAGACCCCGAACATCTGCCCCCCTCCATGAACTGGCGTGTTAATTTGGCCATATTGAAAGGCAATAATATTAATGTAGTCCAAGACAATGCATTAGTACGGATTTTTGCACCGACCTAGTGCAATCATATTAACCCTTTGTAACAAGCGGTCATACGTTTTTGGATTATTTTTTAATTGGAGGATGCAGTAATGAGTTGTAATTTGATTGACAGTGATCCAGCTTTCACATTGACTTCTTTTGTGATTGAACGACTAATTTTTCGAGCAGGGTGCATTACAGATGCCTCGTCTGTGCAGTGCAGGGAGGAGAACTTGACTCCATTAGTAGCACAGACAGTGACGTCCCGGATTGGGTTACAGCTGAGCCAAATGTAGAAGCTGAAAGTCATACTAGGTGACTAGGCAGTGCCTATAGGTTGGATGCGGTATCCCCACAGCTGCCCCGGTGACGTGTCCCCCCCCATGACAGGTGCAGCTCAGGAAGTGATACTGTATCACTCCAGAAGCCTCTGTCTCCAAAACAAACTATCAATATGATCACCAGCAGGATTCATCCACTGACTGCACAGCGTGTCAATGTCATGAATTCACAGGGTGCCTGGGTGTGTGATACCACCGCTCCATAAATCAGGGACCCCAGAGGTTATAGGGGGAATTTAGCGCTCAATATCATTACCATCTGCAAGTCCCAGTAGGTGGTGGAGAATGCGGGCACACGTGGAAATGATGATTAATAATTTTATGTCTCAAATACATCCAAAATTAAAAATGAAGCTACTTCATTGATTAAAAACCTATTCACATTCTATGTACTCAGCTTCTGCACTAAACATCTCTATAGGAATAGACTACAAAATAAGTTCTTGTGAAGGTGCCGGGCGGACGTCGACATCGACTTGTACATTTTATATTTTTATCTTGACCAATCAATAAATGTGATTACACGATTCGCAAGAAATAATAGCAGTGGTCTGTCATGTAGACAGAATATTAGGTAGTCGCGAGTTCCTCTGTCCACAACCAACTTTACGTTATAAGTCACTATATAATCAGTATATAAATTCATCTATACATATACATGTATATGTTTATCTGAACAGAACATAGCGGGGAGCTTCCTGTTACCATTGTTATTTTCTTACATGTTTCCAGTAAGTCGCTGTACACAATTCTCAGTCTTATCTCCTGTCTCTTCAAAGGGTAAAATAAGTACTGATCTTCCTGTAAAGTTTCTGCCCTATTAATAACAACAACACTCTGCCCTCCGATGCCGGTAACTACAGACCAGGCACTTACATTACTTACTGCAGGAGCGAAAAGTGCATCTAGTTTATCCTACTGTGTACTGGCTGTTATTTACAGTGTATACCATATATATGGATAAAGAGCTTCATGTGTCCTGATACAGACTAATATGAAAATGGCTGTCAGTATAGCAAAATGGAACAAGTATTATAGTAGTTATATTCTTGTACATAGGAGCAGTATTATAGTAGTTATATTCTTGTACATAGGGGCAGTATTATAGTAGTTATATTCTTGTGTATAGGGGCAATATTATAGTAGTCATATTCTTGTACATAGGGGCAGTATTATAGTAGTTATATACTTGTACATAGGAGCAGTATTATAGTAGTTATATTCTTGTACATAGGGACAGTATTATAGTAGATATATTCTTGTACATAGGGGCAGTATTATAGTAGTTATATTCTTGTACATAGAGGCAGTATTATAGTAGTTATATACTTGTACATAGGAGCAGTATTATACTAGTTATATTCTTGTACATAGGGACAGTATTATAGTAGATATATTCTTGTACATATGGGCAGTATTATAGTAGTCATATTCTTGTACATAGAGGCAGTATTATAGTAGTTATATTCTTGTACATAGGGGCAATTTTTATTGTAAAAACCAAACAAATACAAATATACTGACATTCCTCCAGTAATACAAAACTAAATTCACTTGGATTGTACATTCACTACATATCCGGATTATACATATAAAATTATCTTAAAGAGTCCATACACCTGGTTGGAAAAAAAAAAAAAAAACATCATATTTCAACCCAGTGACACATCCTTCCATAACTTAACATTTCCTAATGATTTTATCTATCTGGGCTCGGACATTATGTGGTTGACAGCGTCACAGATCTGAGTCGGAGTTATTCTGGTCACCACCGGTCTCCATTTCAGACTCTACCCGAGAGCCCTCAGGTAATGGCTTCCGCTTGGGCGGAGGACAGTCCTCTACGTCCCTATCAAACTCTGCGTCAATTCTTCTAAGGTCATCCTCAAAATCACCGTCAGACTCAGACAGAACACCAAACCTATTAGATAAGTCCATTACACCTGCAGAACTCTGGACCTTCTTCCTGGCTCCTTGGCCAGTGTCATACTTCTCAGGTTTACGGGAGGTCTTGTCCTTTTTCTTTCTTTTAGTCTGAGACACAGATGGTAGTACTGAAGTAATGCTTCCCTGTGACTGCTGCCCCTGAGGGACAACCTCCATACTTCCCTGTACACCCTCTGAACCCTGCTGCTCTGGTGTCACCTGAGTAGACCCCTGGTGGGCCTCCGGGCTGGACAGTATTTCCCCTGACAGTAAAGCTGCCTCCTCCAGAATCTCTGCCCCTTCCACCAAATCCTCATCAGGATAGTCCTTACAGATATTGTGCCAGGCATCAGGACAGTCCCTGTGAGGTGACCGATCTTCCCACAGAGGTTGCACCTGATGTTCTGGCAGTCTGCAGCCACATGGCCGACCTCCCCACACAGGTTGCACTTCACCACAGTACACGTATTTGCCAGGTGACCTGCCTTGCCACATTTGAAGCACTTACGAGGCTGCCCAGGATAGAAACACACACACCCCTCTCCCTCCCAATAAAGAAGGAGTTGGGTAAGTGGGCAGTGATATTATCGCACTGGCGCAGTTTCACCAAAACCCTCCACCCTCCCGTCCAGATACCATCATTGTCTCTGCTTTTGGTGAGGTCAGAGACCAGGTCACAATGCCTCCGGAGCCACACCACAATGTCCTGCGGGGGAACAGACTCATTCCAGAAGATGAGATTTACCGTAACGGTATCTGGCTTAGAGATAGGAATAAAGCTGAACTTACTCCAGCCCTCAGAGTCTCTAAACTTGGGGAAATTAGACCAGAACCTGTCCAGGTCACTCATGAGCTTAAAGCTGACGTCATAGCCCTGCCTGTCTGGAAGATTAATCACCGCCAAGATGCTGACTGGCGCAAACCCCATCTGGCGACACAAGAGCTCCCTGACCACAAACCTTCTATCTGGCAGATCCTCCTTGGCACCTCTGTGCCGGAAACGCACGACATTTCTCCGTTTAAACGCCTGGCCGGTATAATTGGCACCAGAGGTGAAGGACGGAGCGCCACGACTCCAGGCATTACTGGGGGGAACCTGCGGGGTCACACTAGGCTGACTGACGGGGTGAGGGTCTGCAGCAGGGGGGGCTTCTACACCTTGTGTGCTCGGAATTAAAGGGGGGAAATCACAGACATCATCATGCACATTGTTATCATCAACATCAATGTCACTATCAGACTGCGCAGCGTCCAGCAAAGATACTGTGCTCCCCCAAACCCCCGACCCCTCAGATACAGCGTGGTTATCCCCAGCATCAGAGCCCTGCTGGGCACCATTAGGAACTACCGGCACATGTCCACTGCCCAACTGTGGAGCATGGCATTCTGAGACTTGTAGTCCCTCTACTGAAAAATGTCCATGCTGCTGCTTGGAATCTGCTGCAGGCGGCTGTGCTGGGCATTCTGCGACTTGTTGTACCTCTACTGGAATGTGCCCTTCATGCTGCTGCTTGGAATCTGCTGCAGGTGTTGTGCTGGGCATTCTGTGACTTGTTGTACCTCTGCTGGAATCTGCACTACATGCTTCTGCTTTGGATCTGCTGCAGGCAGTTTTGCTGGGCATTCTGAGACTTGTGGTACGTCTGCTGGGGTCTGTACTACAGGCTGCTGCTGGTGCGGCATTTGCCCCTTTTGGAAGCAGAAACTTGCAGGCTGCAGCACTGGCCGCACCTGCTTCTGGGGTCCACCTGGGACAATGTCTGACCTGGAACCTGCAGAGTTCTGCTTCTGTGAATTAAACAGTTCCTGGTTCCTATAAGTCTCCGCCAGGGGCCCCATCCTCTCTAGGAAGCAGTCCATGTCCCTCACCACTTTTGCCAGCAATACACCCAGTGTGTTCAGAGTCTCATCATAAAAATCATGACTCCCGGGATTAATAGCCTTTAGCTTATAGCAAGTGTCTATCTGCATCTGTAGTGAGTCTTTCTGCTGCTGTAACTCACCGAACTTCTTGACCAGTCCTGGGATCTCCTCTGCGAGCTGAAGCTCAGGTGCACGCGGCGTCTGCTCCTGGGATCCTGCATTCAGCGATGTCCCCGGCTGCTTGAACCCAGACGTCTCCTTAATTTTCACCACCGCTGGTTTCATGGCTCCAGGCTCCACAGCACTTTTACTGCTGCCACCTGACTGCGACCGTGTGCGTCCTGACCGCGCCATACTGCCATGCTGCTGTAAGTTCTCCTGGATGGTTTGTCTTTCCAAAGACGTCCGTCTCTGCCTGGGAGCAGGAGAGGTGATCTGCACAGCTGGGGCTGATCTCACCTGTGCACCCGGCAGGAGCTGCTTGCTGACTGGGGAGTTACCTGACTTCACATTGTGCTGTAACCCATCACTGACCGACACTTTTCCTTCTTGCTTCTTTGCTGGACTTGGAGAAGGTTTTCCTCCCAAAACTTTACTGACGGCTTTTTCCTCCTTCACAGAACTGCTGCAGCTTTGGCTCGCTGCATTCACTGCTCTGACAGTGGCTCTGGGATTAACATTCCCATTAGGAGAGGCCTGGGAGGCTTGTCCCAGTGTAGGCCGGGAAGCCTGGGCCTTGCCTGGGGAGCTTCCCCGCCCAGGGTGGCCCCTCCCTGGGCTTGCTCCAGACATCAGGAGAGCTACAAACACACAACCTCTCAGCTAGGAGGCAGTATTATAGTAGTTATATTCTTGTATATAGGGGCAGTATTATAGTAGTTATATTCTTGTACATAGGGGCATATTAAGTAGTTATATCTGTACATAGGGCAGTATTATAGTAGTTATATTCTTGTACATAGGGGCAGTATTATAGTAGTTATATTCTTGTACATAGGAGCAGTATTATAGTAGTTATAGTCTTGTACATAGGACAGTATTTAGTAGTTATTCTTGTACATAGGAGCAGTATTATAGTAGTTATGTTCTTGTACATAGAGGCAGTATTATAGTAGTTATATTCTTGTACATAGGAGCAGTATTATAGTAGCTATATTCTTGTACATAGGGCAGTATTATAGAGTTATTTTGTACATGAGCAGTATTATAGTAGTTATATTCTTGTACATAGGGACAGTATTATAGTAGTTATATTCTTGTACATAGGTGACAGTATTATAGTAGTTATATACTTGTACATAGGGGCAGTATTATAGTAGTTATATTCTTGTACATAGGAGGCAGTATTATTGTCAGGAGTCGAACCCAGTACCTCTTGTCCACTGGCCAGCAGCTCTACCATCTGAGCTATTCTGCTGGCTGCAAAGTTCCTTGCTGAACCCAGATACCATTGACTGTTCTTCCTGATTGGCTACACCTAGTGCTCTCTTGATTGGGCCTCTGATTGCCAATTACACACCCTATATAAACCTGGCCCTGTGGGTGTGTCATTGCGAGATTATTGTGCTTCCAGCCTTTAGTCAAGCTCTTTCTCCTGCTGTTCCTGCTGTTACAAACACTGCTCTCCTGTGTACCGACCTCCTGCTGCCACCTGACTACGTTATCTGCCTGCTCCTCTGCTACCGAACTGCCTTTCCTGTGTACCGACCTCCGGCTGCCACCTGACTACGTTATTTGCCTGCTTCCCTGCTACAAACACTGCTTTCCTGTGTACCGACCTCGGCCTGCCCTGACTACGTTACCTGCCTCTGCTTTCCCTAGTGTTTGCAGTAACATCGGCTCCAACCCAGACGGGATCCTGACAGAATAATCTCGCACCAAAATGGAGTCCGCTGTGAACACCCTGAGGCGGCAAGTTACGGAGCTTCAAAGTTTTTGTACTGACTCTCAAGGAAAATATGCCAAGTTACAAACTGATTTCACGGCGATACAACAGGAAGTAATTGAGCTACAAAAACAACTACTGGACGTGCGCAATTCAGGGTCCGAATCAAATGCGCGGCTGCCGCTGCCTGCAAAGTTCAGTGGGGATCGCAAGCAGTACCGAGGATTCCTCAATCAATGCCGCATATACTTCCAGATGCAACCTGCTCCCTTTACCAGTGAGAGGAAGAAAGTTTTTTTCATGATAAATCTCCTGACGGATGAAGCTCTTGCTTGGGCTTCACCTTATGTAGAAAAGGACTATGCCCTCCTTAATGACCTGGAAGCTTTCATCGCAGCTATGAATCAAGTTTTTGATGACCCAAACCGCTGTGCCACAGCAGAAACCAAATTACATAATTTGCGCCAAGGACGTCGCTCTGTTGCGGAATATACATCGGAGTTCCGTCGCTGGGTGGCCGACACCACCTGGAATCCAGCGGCCCAGAGAAGTCAATTTCGACGAGGGTTATCAGAACCAGTGAAAGACGAGCTTGCCAGGGTTGAGACCCCTGACCAGTTGGAGGACTTTATTCAACTATGTATCCGGATTGACCAGAGACTTACTGAAAGGAGAAAGGAGAGACTGCGAGCACTTGGGAATAGCCCTGGCTTCTCATTTTCAGCATCAGACCACCAAGAAAAGACGCAAGTTGTGTCTGAACCGATGCAGATCGACGTCATCCGAAGACCACTCTCTGCACAGGAGAAGGAGAGGCGACGTGCAGAACATCTCTGCCTCTATTGTGGGGACCCTGGACACTATGCCATCAACTGTCCTAACAAAAGGACTATAGCCTTTACCAACAACAGGTCTGCCAGCAATACGGACCTTTCTCAGCAGTCGGATTCCATCTTGCAGACTATCTCATCAGTAACGCCAGAAATAGACAAAATACATACCACATCATCTCATTTTGTAATCCCCATTCAGGTTGTAATGGGCACCCAAAAAATACAATGCTCTGCCCTGTTGGATTCGGGAGCAGGAGGAAATTTTATGGACTTAAAATTTACACGTGATAATATTTCCAGTAGGACCAAATCCACACCAATTGAAATGGAAACTGTGGATGGATCACCTTTGTCTTCTGGACCTGTCACGCATGAGACAATCGAACTGGAGATTTGTATTGACCCGGATCATCATGAAGCTGTCAGTTTCCACCTTATTTCATCTCCGAAATTTCCGGTTATTCTAGGGATCCCCTGGTTTTCAGTCCATAACCCTTCTATCAACTGGGCATCAAGGACCATCACCTTTCCATCTGACTACTGTAAGAATATTTGTCATAAGGAACCCCCTGTTCTCCAACAAGTCCAAATCTCTGAGATTTCGCATGAGAAGGAAGAGAAACTACAACCTCAATATCAGCAGTTCCCTGATGTCTGCAGTAAGAAGAAAGCAGATCAATTACCTCCTCACCGTCCTTATGACTGTCCCATTGAGTTGCTGCCAGGAGCAACCATTCCATTTGGACGGATTTACAATCTTTCTGAACCTGAATTGAAGGTATTAAGAAAGTTCCTGGATGAAAATTTAGAGAAAGGCTTTATTCGACCTTCCACATCTCCAGCTGGGGCACCCCTGTTCTTTGTTGAAAAGAAAGACTCCACTCTGCGGCCATGTATTGACTACAGAGAGATGAATAATATCACTGTCAAGAATCGCTACCCGCTACCCTTGATTCCTGAACTATTTGAGAGACTCCGTTCTGCGAAAATCTTTACGAAGCTGGATCTTAGAGGGGCTTACAACCTCATACGGATTCGCCCAGGAGATGAGTGGAAGACCGCCTTCAGAACGAGATATGGACATTTTGAATCTCTTGTTATGACCTTTGGCCTTAGCAATGCCCCAGCCACCTTTCAACATTTTATTAATGATGTATTTCGAGATTTCTTGGACCAATTCGTTGTGGCTTATCTCGATGACATTCTTATATTTTCAGACACCTTGGAAGAGCATCGCAGGCACGTCCAGTTAGTCTTGGAACGACTACAGGAGAACCATCTCTACATTAAACTTGAAAAATGTGAGTTTGAACAAACCAGTATCCAATTTCTGGGATATATCATCTCCCCAGAAGGTCTGAGCATGGATCCCGGCAAAATCAATGCTGTAGTGGACTGGCCTGTTCCAAGAAATTTAAAAGACGTCCAGCGTTTCATAGGATTTGCAAATTTTTACCGAAAATTTATAAAGAACTTTTCATGGATCATACTACCAATTACTACACTAACAAAAAAGACAAAAGCATTTTTCTGGTCTCCAGAGGCACAGGAGGCTTTTGACAAGTTGAAAACTCTTTTTACGTCTGCTCCATTGTTAGTACACCCAAATCCTGAATTGCCATTTACTGTCGAAGTGGACGCCTCGGACTCTGCAGTGGGAGCTATTCTGTCTCAGCGAGTTGGGGACAAGATGCAACTTCACCCATGTGCGTTTCTTTCCCACACCATGTCATCTGCAGAAAAGAACTACGACATTGGTAATAAAGAACTGTTAGCCATTAAAGTTGCCTTCTCCGAGTGGAGACATCTTCTGGAAGGTGCCAATCACCCTGTGACTGTCCTCACGGACCACAAGAATCTTGAATTCCTCCGTACAGCAAAAAGATTGTCTGCAAGACAAGCACGATGGGCCTTATTTTTGTCACGCTGTATAGCAGATATATATGAGATGTCTGTAATCTATATCAAAAAGGGCAACATACTATATAACATGCACATAGATATATTATAACATGGATTTACCTGACAGAATGTCCACTGGGTCAAAACGGAATCCGTTATACGCTGTCTCCGGCTAGAGGGTGACCGGGGTCTAAGCTGACCCTGAACTGGGGTCCTAACTAATCCCTCAACCTGGAGGTACTGTTAAAGGTACAGAGGTCCAGGCCACCAGCGTAAACCCTGTCTCCTATCAATCCCTGCCAACTGTAATCTAGTCCTAAGAAGGACCCTGAATACCACCAAAGGGAATGAACAGGTAACGGTTAATGAACAGAAAGACATACAAGAAAGAGAAGGAATAAAGTAAATAAAGTCTTACATACAACACTCACACACAGTAGGAACACCTAAGGTCTCAGAGATTTAACTATAAGCTGTAAGAGTAAAAACACCTAATGAACTCTTAGCTTCAATATTCTCAGAACCGATCCAGTCTGCTGAACTACATGAATGCTTTCACCGGCATCCAACACCCAGACTGGCAGGAATATAAAGGAAACTAATTAGAACATAATCCAAAGCAGCCGGGCGAGGCTGAACCTAGTCTTAGCAAAGAGCTAGGTAAAATTAACTCTCTCATTACCAAAACACAAAGAAACAGCAGCTCAGCTGTGAGAAGTCAGAATGTGCAATCGCGACGATCTTCGTGGCGATGCACCCATGACAGTACCCCCCCTTCTACGAGGGGCCTCCGGACCCTCATGACCAGGTCTGTCCGGGTAAGTTGTGTGAAAGGTCCGTCCACGTTATCATTGACCACCACTGAAGGAGGTAGAGGTGACGGTATGACTGGTGCCACATACTTTTTAAGTAATGACTTGTGAAACACATTATGAATTTTAAACGTAGGAGGGAGGTCCAGACGAAATGCCACAGGATTAATTATGGAGCTGATCCTGTACGGCCCGATGAATCTGGGACCCAACCTCCAGGAGGAAACTTTAAGTTTAATATTCCTGGTAGACAACCACACCAGATCATTCACCTTCAGATCTCGACCAGAAACTCTCCTCCTATCAGCCATCCGTTTGTAACGGTTCTCCGTAACCTTCAGTCTTAACTGATCTGGAACTATCAGTCTCCCTGGAAGTCCCACAGGGGCGTCCCCCTGAGCCCCCAATACCTCCCCCTCAAGCTCAGAGCATACAGCTGACACTACAACTCCCTCCTGAGGAATAGGAACCGGATCATCCATCCTCCCGGTCCCTGGGAAAGTACGAGATAAGGCATCAGGAAGCAACTTTATTGAGCAGTCATATGCGCGATGAGGAGGTAACTCTTTACACCCCTCCTCTGAGAACATCTCCCCAAAGTCCTCCAGAAAAGGAGGCAAAGTCCTAGGTACAACCGCACCGATGACCGTGCTCATGCAGTTATTCTTGCAAAATTCACCCCACTGGCTAATCTTTCTGGATTGCCAATCAATCACTGGGTTATGTTTAGCCAACCAAGGAAGTCCCAACACAATAGGAGTAGGTAGACCCTCCAACACATAACAAGACAATTGCTCTTTATGTATTGCCCCTACTCGAAGATCTATGTTATGAACAGCTTGTACCAAGCTACCTTGACCGAGAGGTCTAGAATCAATAGAGACTATAGGGACTGGTTTGGCCAATACACTCAGTTGCATACCATGCACCTGGGCAAACCGAGCGTCCACAAGATTAGCCCCGGACCCACTATCAAGAAAAACAGAAATCCTCTCAGTTCTAGTACCAATCACCACCTCCGCAGACACGATAAACGGAGAGGGATTTGGGGACGAAATACAGACTCCCAGGTTAACTCCTTGGGTCAAAGAGGTCCGGGATGGACAACCCCCAACAAAATGTCCCCTCTCTCCCGCAAAAGAAACACCTTCTAGTCTTGCGGCGCACCGCCGATTCCCTCCTACAAAATGATGTCCCTCCCAACTGCATGGGTTCCTCAGAACAGACCAGGGGAACCTCAGTATAAGGGACTTTAGTAGTAGGTGGAGTCATCATGGGGGGTGGAGTTACCTCGCGTCTTCCCCGAAGTCGTCTATCAATGCGAATAGCGAGGGCCATAGCAGCCTCCAGTGATGGAGGAGAATCATACTGAGCCAACACATCTTTTAATTTGTCAGACAACCCTTGACAAAACTGGCTCCTAAGAGCTGGGTCATTCCACTGAGTATCTGTTGCCCATCTACGGAACTCAGAAGAATATTCCTCCGCTGGACGATTTCCTTGCCGTATTTTACGTAACTTTGTTTCAGCAAGGGAAACTCGATCCGGATCATCATATACCAGACCCAAGGCAGTAAAAAATCGATCCACTGACTGGAGATCTGGGGAGCCTGGAGGAATAGAGAACGCCCAAGATTGAGGGTCCCCTTGTAAGAGCGAGATAACAATTCCCACCCTCTGCTCTTCACTCCCAGATGACCGAGGCCGCAGCCGAAAGTACAATTTACATGCCTCCCGGAAAGTAAAAAATTTGTCCCGCCCACCAGTGAACCTGTCTGGGAGAGCAACCTTAGGTTCAGATCTGGCTTGCTCTGGGAGGGACAAAACCTTGGACTTAATGTCTGCAAATTCCATGGACAACCCCTGCAACTGCCGGGCCAGCTGGGCTACTGGATCCATGACAGCTGGGGAGAATCTTTAGTTTGGGCCGGTGAAAATGTCACGCTGTATAGCAGATATATATATGAGATGTCTGTAATCTATATCAAAAAGGGCAACATACTATATAACATGCACATAGATATATTATAACATGGATTTACCTGACAGAATGTCCACTGGGTCAAAACGGAATCCGTTATACGCTGTCTCCGGCTAGAGGGTGACCGGGGTCTAAGCTGACCCTGAACTGGGGTCCTAACTAATCCCTCAACCTGGAGGTACTGTTAAAGGTACAGAGGTCCAGGCCACCAGCGTAAACCCTGTCTCCTATCAATCCCTGCCAACTGTAATCTAGTCCTAAGAAGGACCCTGAATACCACCAAAGGGAATGAACAGGTAACGGTTAATGAACAGAAAGACATACAAGAAAGAGAAGGAATAAAGTAAATAAAGTCTTACATACAACACTCACACACAGTAGGAACACCTAAGGTCTCAGAGATTTAACTATAAGCTGTAAGAGTAAAAACACCTAATGAACTCTTAGCTTCAATATTCTCAGAACCGATCCAGTCTGCTGAACTACATGAATGCTTTCACCGGCATCCAACACCCAGACTGGCAGGAATATAAAGGAAACTAATTAGAACATAATCCAAAGCAGCCGGGCGAGGCTGAACCTAGTCTTAGCAAAGAGCTAGGTAAAATTAACTCTCTCATTACCAAAACACAAAGAAACAGCAGCTCAGCTGTGAGAAGTCAGAATGTGCAATCGCGACGATCTTCGTGGCGATGCACCCATGACAATTTTTCTCAAGATTCAATTTTATAATCTCTTACCGGCCTGGTTCAAGGGAATGGCAAGGCTGACGCCCTGTCCAGGATGTGTTCGGAACCTCAGGAGAGGTCTAGTAATGATAATACAATTCTAGGCCCTAAAAATTTTTTGGGAATATTGCACTCTAGAGGACTAGGTAATAGAATTAAAGATGGATATCAAGAGGACTCTTTCCTTAACCATCCTTCGGAAGACGTCGATCTTTCATTCAAAGAGGGGTTTTGGATGCAGAAACACCAAATATATGTACCTGAATCTTCTCGCCTTGAAGTCCTCAAAAGTGTCCATGATTCTAAACTGGCAGGACATCCTGGAGTTGCAAAAACACAAGACTTACTACTTCGTTTCTTTTGGTGGCCTAATTGTAGGAAGGACGTGAGGAAATATGTTTCAACCTGTTTAACATGCGCACGAAACAAGACCCCACGATCGTCTCCTCTAGGACTCTTGCAACCACTCCCAGTTCCATCCAGGCCTTGGGGATCTATTTCCATGGATTTTATTGTGGAACTACCCCCTTCCAAACAGATGACCGTCATCCTTGTCATAGTGGACCGACTCACAAAAATGGCCCACTTTATTCCAACTGAAGGAATTCCTACTGCTGAAAAAACTGCAGAACTGATGATCAAAGAAGTATTCAGGTTACATGGAATTCCTGACAGCGTGGTGTCTGACAGAGGCGTTCAGTTTACGTCAAAATTTTGGAAGAGTTTCTGTACAGCCTTGGGAGTCACGGTGAATCTTTCTACCGCTTTCCATCCTCAGTCCAATGGCCAGACGGAGAGAACGAACCAGACTTTGGAGCAATACCTCCGTTGCTTCATTTCCTATCTTCAGGATGACTGGGTGGACTATTTACCAACAGCAGAGTTTGCCTACAACAACTCCATACATAGCGCTACATCTCAAACCCCATTTTTTGCTAATTATGGAGTACATCCAGTATTTATCCCTAATCTGCCAGTGAACACTCCCATTCCTGCTGTTAATGACAGGCTTACAAAATTACAGGAATCCCAGAAGGAATTATCAGAGATATTTCTCAAGACCCAGGAAGAATATAAGGAAGCAGCAGATAAACATCGGAGAGTGCCCCCTGCTCTTCAGGTTGGAGACAAAGTTTGGCTGTCCACTAAAAACCTTAAGACACATGTGCCATCCTCCAAATTGGGTCAGAAATTCATTGGACCTTTTCAAATTTCTGCAAAAATTAACCAGGTTGCTTTTCGTTTAAAACTTCCCAACAATCTAAAGATTCATCCAGTGTTTCACATATCCTTGCTCAAACCCTTCTGTGAAAACCCGTTTCCAGGAAGAATTCAGCCACCTCCTCCACCAGAAAGGATCCGTGGTGAAGAAGAATACATTGTGGATAAGATTCTGGACTCCCGAAAATTCAGAGGTAAACTGCAGTATCTGGTGCAGTGGAAGGGTTACGGACCAGAGGAAAATTCATGGGAACCAAGGGACAACGTCCATGCTCCTAGACTAACAAGAGCCTTTCATCAAAGGTACCCGGATAAGCCAGCTCCTGAGATGTCCAGAGGCCATCCTGGAAGAGGGGAGTACTGTCAGGAGTCGAACCCAGTACCTCTTGTCCACTGGCCAGCAGCTCTACCATCTGAGCTATTCTGCTGGCTGCAAAGTTCCTTGCTGAACCCAGATACCATTGACTGTTCTTCCTGATTGGCTACACCTAGTGCTCTCTTGATTGGGCCTCTGATTGCCAATTACACACCCTATATAAACCTGGCCCTGTGGGTGTGTCATTGCGAGATTATTGTGCTTCCAGCCTTTAGTCAAGCTCTTTCTCCTGCTGTTCCTGCTGTTTACAAACACTGCTCTCCTGTGTACCGACCTCCTGCTGCCACCTGACTACGTTATCTGCCTGCTCCTCTGCTACCGAACTGCCTTTCCTGTGTACCGACCTCCAGCTGCCCTGACTACGTTATTTGCCTGCTTCCCTGCTACAAACACTGCTTTCCTGTGTACCGACCTCGGCCTGCCTTCTGACTACGCTACCTGCCTCTGCTTTCCCTAGTTTTGCAGTAACATCGGCTCCAACCCAGACGGGATCCTGAATTATAGTAGTTATATTCTTGTACATAGGAGCAGTATTATAGTAGTTATATTCTTGTACATAGGAGCAGTATTATAGTAGTTATATTCTTGTACATAGGGGCAGTATTATAGTAGTTATATTCTTGTACATAGGAGCAGTATTATAGTAGTTATATTCTTGTACATAGGAGCAGTATTATAGTAGTTATATTCTTGTACATAGGGGCAGTATTATAGTAGTTATATTCTTGTACATAGGGGCAGTATTATAGTAGTTATGTTCTTGTACATAGGAGGCAGTATTATAGTAGTTATATTCTTGTACATAGGGGCAGTATTATAGTAGTTATATTCTTCTACATAGGAGGCAGTATTATAGTAGTTATATTCTTGTACATAGGGGCAGTATTATAGTAGTTATATTCTTGTACATAGGAGCAGTATTATAGTAGTTATATTCTTGTACATAGGGGCAGTATTATAGTAGTTATATTCTTGTACATAGGAGCAGTATTATAGTAGTTATATTCTTGTACATAGGGGCAGTATTATAGTAGTTATGTTCTTGTACATAGGAGGCAGTATTATAGTAGTTTTATTCTTGTACATAGGGGCAGTATTATAGTAGTTTTATTCTTGTACATAGGGGCAGTATTATAGTAGTTATATTCTTGTACATAGGAGCAGTATTATAGTAGTTATATTCTTGTACATAGGAGCAGTATTATAGTAGTTATATTCTTGTACATAGGGGGCAGTATTATAGTAGTTATATTCTTGTACATAGGAGTAGTATTATAGTAGTTATATTCTTGTACATAGGAGCAGTATTATAGTAGTTATATTCTTGTACATAGGGGCAGTATTATAGTAGTTATATTCTTGTACATAGGAGCAGTATTATAGTAGTTATATTCTTGTACATAGGTGCAGTATTATAGTAGTTATATTCTTGTACATAGGGGCAGTATTATAGTAGTTATATTCTTGTACATAGGGGCAGTATTATAGTAGTTATTTCTTGTACATAGGAGCAGTATTATAGTAGTTATATTCTTGTACATAGGAGCAGTATTATAGTAGTTATATTCTTGTACATAGGGGGCAGTATTATAGTAGTTATATTCTTGTACATAGGAGTAGTATTATAGTAGTTATATTCTTGTACATAGGAGCAGTATTATAGAAGTTATATTCTTGTACATAGGGGCAGTATTATAGTAGTTATATTCTTGTACATAGGAGCAGTATTATAGTAGTTATATTCTTGTACATAGGGGCAGTATTATAGTAGTTATATTCTTGTACATAGGGGCAGTATTATAGTAGTTATATTCTTGTACATAGGGGCAGTATTATAGTAGTTATATTCTTGTACATAGGGCAGTATTATAGTAGTTATATTCTTGTACATAGGAGCAGTATTATAGTAGTTATATTCTTGTACATAGGGGCAGTATTATAGTAGTTATGTTCTTGTACATAGGAGGCAGTATTATAGTAGTTATATTCTTGTACATAGGAGACAGTATTATAGTAGTTATATTCTTGTACATAGGGAGCAGTATTATAGTAGTTATATTCTTGTACATAGGAGCAGTATTATAGTAGTTATAGTCTTGTACATAGGAGCAGTTTTATAGTAGTTATATTCTTGTACATAGGGGCAGTATTATAGTAGTTATATTCTTGTACATAGGGGCAGTATTATAGTAGTTATATTCTTGTACATAGGGGCAGTATTATAGTAGTTATATTCTTGTACATAGGAGCAGTATTATAGTAGTTATATTCTTGTACATAGGGGCAGTATTATAGTAGTTATATTCTTGTACATAGGGGCAGTATTATAGTAGTTATATTCTTGTACATAGGAGCAGTATTATAGTAGTTATATTCTTGTACATAGGGGCAGTATTATAGTAGTTATGTTCTTGTACATAGGAGGCAGTATTATAGTAGTTATATTCTTGTACATAGGAGACAGTATTATAGTAGTTATATTCTTGTACATAGGGGCAGTAATATAGTAGTTATATTCTTGTACATAGGAGCAGTATTATAGTAGTTATATTCTTGTACATAGGGGCAGTATTATAGTAGTTATATTCTTGTACATAGGGGCAGTAATATAGTAGTTATATTCTTGTACATAGGAGCAGTATTATAGTAGTTATATTCTTGTACATAGGGGCAGTATTATAGTAGTTATATTCTTGTATATAGGGGGCAGTATTATAGTAGTTATATTCTTGCATATATGGGCAGTATTATAGTAGTTATATTCTTGTACATAGAGGCAGTATTATAGTAGTTATATTCTTGTATATAGGGAGCAGTATTATAGTAGTTATATTCTTGTACATAGGGGCAGTAATATAGTAGTTATATTCTTGTACATAGTCGCAGTATTATAGTAGTTATATTCTTGTACATAGGAGCAGTATTATAGTATTTATATTCTTGTATATAGGGGCAATTTTTATTGTAAAAACCAAACAAATACAAATATACTGACATTCCTCCAGTAATACAAAAATAAATGCACTTGGATTGTACATTCATTACATATCCGGATTATACATATAAAATTATCTTAAAGAGTCCATACACCTGGTTGGAAAAAAAAAAAAAAAAAAAACATCATATTTCAACCCAGTGACACATCCTTCCATAACTTAACATTTCCTAATGATTTTATCTATCTGGCTCGGACATTATGTGGTTGACAGCGTCACAGATCTGAGTCGGAGTTATTCTGGTCACCACCGGTCTCCATTTCAGACTCTACCCGAGAGCCCTCAGGTAATGGCTTCCGCTTGGGCGGAGGACAGTCCTCTACGTCCCTATCAAACTCTGCGTCAATTCTTCTAAGGTCATCCTCAAAATCACCGTCAGACTCAGACAGAACACCAAACCTATTAGATAAGTCCATTACACCTGCAGAACTCTGGACCTTCTTCCTGGCTCCTTGGCCAGTGTCATACTCCTTCTCAGGTTTACGGGAGGTCTTGTCCTTTTTCTTCCTTTTAGTCTGAGACACAGATGGTAGTACTGAAGTAATGCTTCCCTGTGACTGCTGCCCCTGAGGGACAACCTCCATACTTCCCTGTGCACCCTCTGAACCCTGCTGCTCTGGTGTCACCTGAGTAGACCCCTGGTGGGCCTCCGGTCTGGCCAGTATTTCCCCTGACAGTAAAGCTGCCTCCTCCAGAATCTCTGCCCCTGCCACCAAATCCTCATCAGGATAGTCCTTACAGATATTGTGCCAGGCGTCAGGACAGTCCCTGTGAGGGTGACCGATCTTCCCACAGAGGTTGCACCTGATGTTCTGGCAGTCTGCAGCCACATGGCCGACCTCCCCACACAGGTTGCACTTCACCACAGTACACGTATTTCCCAGGTGACCCGCCTTGCCACATTTGAAGCACTTACGAGGCTGCCCAGGATAGAAACACACACCCCTCTCCCTCCCAATAAAGAAGGAGTTGGGTAAGTGGGCAGTGATATTATCGCACTGGCGCAGTTTCACCAAAACCCTCCACCCTCCCGTCCAGATACCATCATTGTCTCTGCTTTTGGTGAGGTCAGAGACCAGGTCACAATGCCTCCGGAGCCACACCACAATGTCCTGCGGGGGAACAGACTCATTCCAGAAGATGAGATTTACCGTAACGGTATCTGGCTTAGAGATAGGAATAAAGCTGAACTTACTCCAGCCCTCAGTGTCTCTAAACTTGGGGAAATTAGACCAAAACCTGTCCAGGTCACTCATGAGCTTAAAGCTGACGTCATAGCCCTGCCTGTCTGGAAGATTAATCACCGCCAAGATGCTGACTGGCGCTAACCCCATCTGGCGACACAACAGCTCCCTGACCACAAACCTTCTATCTGGCAGATCCTCCTTGGCACCTCTGTGCCGGAAACGCACAACGTTTCTCCGTTTAAACGCCTGGCCGGTATAATTGGCACCAGAGGTGAAGGACGGAGCGCCACGACTCCAGGCATTACTGGGGGGAACCTGCGGGGTCACACTAGGCTGACTGACGGGGTGAGGGTCTGCAGCAGGGGGGGCTTCTACACCTTGTGTGCTCGGAATTAAAGGGGGGAAATCACAGACATCATCATGCACATTGTTATCATCAACATCAATGTCACTATCAGACTGCGCAGCGTCCAGCAAAGATACTGTGCTCCTCCAAACCCCCAACCCCTCAGATACAGCGCGGTTATCCCCAGCATCAGAGCCCTGCTGGGCACCATCAGGAACTACCGGCACATGTCCACTGCCCAACTGTGGTGCATGGCATTCTGAGACTTGTAGTCCCTGTGCTGAAAAATGTCCATGCTGCTGCTTGAAATCTGCTGCAGGCGGCTGTACTGGGCATTCTGTGACTTGTTGTACCTCTACTGGAATGTGCCCTTCATGCTGCTGCTTGGAATCTGCTGCAGGCTGTTGTGCTGGGCATTCTGTGACTTGTTGTACCTCTGCTGGAATCTGCACTACATGCTTCTGCTTTGGATCTGCTGCAGGCAGTTTTGCTGGGCATTTTGAGACTTGTGGTACGTCTGCTGGGGTCTGTACTACAGGCTGCTGCTGGTGCGGCATTTGCCCCTTTTGGAAGTGTGTATCCCTGGTGGTAGGCACACGCAGTACCCTGGAGAGTGTATGGCGAGAAGGCAGCTTAATGCTCAATATTCATTCACTCTACACACACTAGACACACCCCTAGGGTAGTGGAGTATACTCTAGGGAGTGGTCAAGGTAGTAGGTGTTAGAGTGATTGTAGTCAGTCTAGTTCCTGTCTTTGGACAGTGAGGACGTGTGGAGTAGAGCTTAGACATCTGTGAGAAGACGTTTGGAGGGAGGAAAGAGTCTAGCCTGCTTCATCACCAGTTCATTTAGTGGAGTCTGGTATAGGTGTTTGGAATACACCTTAGTCTAGTCAGAGCTGGATCACCCTCTCAGCACCCACTGAAGAAAGGAGAAGTAATAGCACGGAAAGACTTCAGCATCCCTGTCTAAAGGACGGTATCAGGTTCAGAGACGTGCTCCTGCCTGTGATAACTGAGCATCTGTGGCTAACTTCATTGGAAGGAAAAGGAAAGAAGTGACTGCTCGACCCTGGGCTAGTAAGAGTGCTTATGTTACCAGCGTGGACAAGGCGAAAGGCAAGTGGATTATAGAATTAGTGCTTCAGGATTGCAGAAGTCCAGCACATTGATACCGGTCACTGGGGACCGAAGGGTCACTGTTGTTTCAGGCACGGTGATAGGAAAACCAGGAATCTACCGGACCCTAGGTCGCGGCAGACAAGCCCCTTATAGTCAGTACGTAACTGGGGTCAGGGGGAGTGAAGACTTTGGAGTTCTGCAGGACCACGTAAGAATTCAGCTCCTTCACAGGAAGGCCCCTAACACTAAGCTGACTGGGCAGGAACAGCTAAAGATTAGCTGGAGATTTGAGGGAACTACGCTTCAGGCTAGTTGTACTCGTTTATTGGAGTTAAAGGAGGCCCCTAACTTGTCCAGCTGCCGTCTCAAGATACACTCTCCTTGGATCAGCCTCCCTGGGACCTGCCTTATCATCTTGCAAGTAAAGGTATGGAAAGACGCTGACCGTGTGAGACTGTGTTCTTTATCTGCACTCGACTTCACTATTCACATAGACTTTGAGGGACCAGTCCCACCTGTAGGGGACCCGACATCTAGCTGCATCACCATCCCCTTAGAGATCTACAGCAGCGCTGGTACTAATTACCAGAATACTACAGGTGGCGTCACGAACTGAACATAAATCAATCCCCTGTAAATATATCCCCAACATACGCCAGACCGCCCGGGCCACAGACCGAGCCACAGCTACCTGTGACACAAACCCCATAGACTTCCATGGGCTCGGCTCTGAGTACCCCATTGCCCTGGTAACCCACAATTGTGGTGGCGGGTCGACACAACTTGGCGTCACGAACAGGATGCGAAACTCGCAAAATTGCGAGCCCTGTGTGCCTAAGGACTTGTTTTTGTGAAAAGGACTGTTTGCACTTTTGGCGCCAAAATCGCCATTTTTGTCGCCATATTCGCGCCCTCAGGCGCTGGAGAAGAAGGTGGGCGTACCTTCGTGGGCGTCTACCCCCCTGTGGCGCGAAGAAAATGCCTGCCCTCTCAAAGTGCTACTACAACATGCGGTCCTGCCCAACAGCAAAGGAGGTCCGCCTCCTCTTCACCTTCCCTGCGAGGAGGAGAAGACGCAAACCCCACCTCCACGGAAGAGACCGGATGTCTCCGCAGAAAAGGAGAATCTTCTGGAACAAGATGGAGGCAGGACGTGTGCAGCCGAGCGGAGCAATGGAGGAAGGCAGGCCCCGTGCCCCCGCCAAGCTGCCATCGGCATCGGAGACTTATGCGATCCTGCACCTGCAACAGGCGTTGTTAGAGGTTCGGGAGGAGAACTCACGCCTAAAGAAGATGTTCCAACCTGGACTGGAGGAGATAGAGAGACGCCGATGTAACCTGCTGAAGTGGCAAATGACGAACACGGCGTCCTCTCCCCTCAACGAACCCCCACGATTCAAAGTACCGAAGAGTCTGCTGCCCAAGGCGAAGGAGCAACCGGAGGCTGCCCCCGAAAGTACCGTTCCTGACCCCACCGGTGAAGCGGTGGAAGCGGAGGAGGTTGAGGAGGTACAGCCAATCCCGGAACGCCCGCCCGGCCAAGAGGCCGCAGCAGATTATCGGTCCCCGGCAGGGACACCGGAGGGGTCCTGTCCGTCACTACCAGATGTGGACTGGGACGAAATGGCGCGCCTGGATGACGTCGCCTACACCGCCCAGTGGGAACAAGAATGGCAGAGTCGTGAGGAGACAAGGAGGCGCCAGCAGGAGGAAGAGCGGGAGGCTCAGAGGAACCGCCAGCGACAATATGCCGAGCTGATTGCCGACAAGGAGACTGTCCGTCGCGACAAAGGTACCTTACGGGAACCGCGGCGGCGGGGGTGTGTGACTGAGTTCCAGCTCCGGAAGGGCTGGGGCTTTATCCGCGAACCGGGCCTCTACCCAGCGGTCTTCGTCAGCAGGCGTGACGTGGAATCTCACCTGCCGCAAGGTCATCCCGGGAGGGACTTAGTGAACGGAGATATAGTCACCTATACGCGGCATTGGGGAATGAAGGGTGGTATGCCCTGAACGTCGCCATCGTCCGCGACCCCGTCCCAGACGCAGGTATCGTCACCATTACCGAAGCGTCCCCGTTTCCAGCTCCAGCAGCATCCGGCCGTGCCCCAGCATCGCCCCCTTCAAAGTCATCGCAACTAGCGACCCAGAGTGCATCACGAATTAAAGTCACCTCTTCATCGCAACGTGCGACACAGTCTCGATCGCAATCCCTAACGCGGTCCATATCGCTAACAGTAATTGAGACGCAATCGATGTCATGTGGAGAGACTGTACCAGTTGCGCCCCTGGAGGTTCGCACCAGAACTGTCACAACCCAGACCCTGATCGCAGCACATGATTTGCTGGTCCTGGGATCAAGGGCCCATTGCGTTGTTCCAGCCCCGGGGTGGAAAATGTAGTGGAAAATGTATTTGCAGAAAATGAATAAATAAGTAAAGAGTTGGTGAGATCCATATCGGGTCTACCATCAGTACTATAGCAAAAAGTTTAAAATGTTTTTGAAAAAGTTTTGCACAGATTATATATATAGTGAATATATATTTCTAATTATAGAATGCCCGGCTGGGTAATTGTTAAATGATAGATGATAAACGATAAACAGTTGCACTTTGATAATGTGGTTTAATATAATATGTCTTCTCTTACAAATGGACTTTAGAGGTTAAGGACTATGCTAACCCAGAACTTAATTGTAAATAGTTGCGCTTCGGTGCCCTATCTTGGTTTTACAAAAACCATCCATAACTACCTCTGAAAAACAAAACCCGTGTGGTGTGGCACTGAGTGAGGTCTGCAACCGGACGTCCTGCAGCCCACCCAGGACCCACGTTGAAGGTTTGGTGCGGGTCCTTCACAAGTATATTGTATATTTATTTATTGAATGCTATTTGATACTATTTGTATTTTTCTATAAAGTTTTGCAACGTTCAAGATTTTTTACCTCCCGGATGGGAAGATGTTATTGTTAAATGTTATTGCATAAACAAAATGTCTTTTGTATTTTACAGCCCGGGAGTGCTGTCGTTTACCATGGGGGAATGTGTAGCCCTGGTGGTAGGCACACGCAGTACCCTGGAGAGTGTATGGCGAGAAGGCAGCTTAATGCTCAATATTCATTCACTCTACACACACTAGACACACCCCTAGGGTAGTGGAGTATACTCTAGGGAGTGGTCAAGGTAGTAGGTGTTAGAGTGATTGTAGTCAGTCTAGTTCCTGTCTTTGGACAGTGAGGACGTGTGGAGTAGAGCTTAGACATCTGTGAGAAGACGTTTGGAGGGAGGAAAGAGTCTAGCCTGCTTCATCACCAGTTCATTTAGTGGAGTCTGGTATAGGTGTTTGGAATACACCTTAGTCTAGTCAGAGCTGGATCACCCTCTCAGCACCCACTGAAGAAAGGAGAAGTAATAGCACGGAAAGACTTCAGCATCCCTGTCTAAAGGACGGTATCAGGTTCAGAGACGTGCTCCTGCCTGTGATAACTGAGCATCTGTGGCTAACTTCATTGGAAGGAAAAGGAAAGAAGTGACTGCTCGACCCTGGGCTAGTAAGAGTGCTTATGTTACCAGCGTGGACAAGGCGAAAGGCAAGTGGATTATAGAATTAGTGCTTCAGGATTGCAGAAGTCCAGCACATTGATACCGGTCACTGGGGACCGAAGGGTCACTGTTGTTTCAGGCACGGTGATAGGAAAACCAGGAATCTACCGGACCCTAGGTCGCGGCAGACAAGCCCCTT
>JARQOD010000010.1:41793947-41808882 GCA_033576555.1 Oophaga sylvatica | reverse complement strand
TTCTCCTCGAAAGGGCCGCTCCCAGCCAGGATCTCTGCCCTCCGGTTTTCCAGATCTGTAATTGACCGCTTCAGCCTCTGCACCGTGGCGGTGACCTCTGCTCTCCTTGAGGCAGGGAGCTTGTTCTTCGCCATGATGCGTGCTCCCTTCAACTCCTCCCGGAGTCTCCTTAGCTGTTTGGCGGCCTCCTCGTATTCGCAGAGGTGCGCGTGGATGCGGGAGCCATAGGTGGTGACAGGCTCCCCCGCTGCCTTGGAGCCCCAGATGTTGGGGGGCTCCACCACCGCACCTCCGCTGGCCGCCTCTCCTCCTCCGGAAGGAGTAACCGCCACGGTCCCAGCCTGGGGGGTCTTGGTTCCTGGGGTCTTGCGGCCCCCCGAGGGCTTTTTCCTCGCCATCTCCCCTGGGACCGGCTAGATGGTATGGCCTCCTGCTGGTATGTGAGGCCTCCCACCCCCAGCCGCCTTGCTGGAGGGTGGGAGCCGGCACACCGTCCCAGGGATAAGTGTCTCTCTGTGGGAAGGCAGGCAGGTGGACCAGGGAAAAAAAATCCTTCCTTTGCAGAGATCTTTCCAAGCAGCTGCAGACACCGAGCACACGTCAAGCTCCGCCCCTTCCTGTGTGAGACTCCAGAGCTGCACTCACTATTCTGCTGGTGCAGTCACTGTGTACATACATTACATTACTGATCCTGAGTTACATCCTGTATTATACTCCAGAGCTGCACTCACTATTCTGCTGGTGCAGTCACTGTGTACATACATTACATTACTGATCCTGAGTTACATCCTGTATTATACTCCAGAGCTGCACTCACTATTCTGCTGGTGCAGTCACTGTGTACATACGTTACATTACTGATCCTGAGTTATATCCTGTAGCTCTTTTTATTATAAAAAATATAAACAATACATACCATAATACATTTCTAACTGTACATAAATGAACATTGCTAAGATAAATAACAGAAACAAAAGAAACCAGCTTCAAAACAAAATTAAACCAAAAAGTCCAGAGTCCTTAGTCCTTTCTCTCCTTCAGAACTATTGCAGCTCCAAAGGACCCCCAGCAGGGACATTATCATTAAATAAAATTAAATATAAGACATAAAAGAAACATGCACACACACTCACACTGACACACAATCACGCACCTCCCCAAAAAAAAAGAAAAAAGGCCTCACCTGGCCATACATACAACACAACCTATATATAAACGCTACTATATACACTACTATATACACTAAGATATTTTGGAATTTTTTTTTTTTTTTAATTAATTTTTTTTTCTTTTTTTTTAAATTTTTTTTTCTTTTTTTTTTTTCCCTCACCACACCACAGGTCCATGAGTTCATGCCCTTTTCACAGCAAACTTGATGGGTCCATGAAAGTTTATGCCCTTAG
This sequence comes from Oophaga sylvatica, assembly GCA_033576555.1. NCBI lineage: Eukaryota > Metazoa > Chordata > Amphibia > Anura > Dendrobatidae > Oophaga > Oophaga sylvatica. Next base: position 41,807,479 of record JARQOD010000010.1, on the reverse strand, counting down.
AAAATTTTTCGGGTCCATGGCAGGTTCCATGCCCTCCCCCCACACAAACACCCCCACCCAACCTAAACTATACCCCCCCAAACATATAACTATTTACACTTATATACAAAACATTACATTAACAGACCTACCACACAAAACACTACATTACATTACTTTACCCACATTACATTACATTAACCACACTTTGCTTAAACCACAACATTATAAACATTTACACTGTACACTGACCACATAACTTGCAAGGCCCAAGTTCAGCGCCTGCAAGCCCAATATCCATTATTTCCTGAATTTACAAAACAAAAAGCTAAATGTGCCACACACCAGCCCACCACCGGGAAACTGGAGTCCTAAGAGGCCCCGTCCCTAACCACCAACACACGCACCCTGTCCCTCACCAACTAAATCTGCCCCTAAAAGAAAAGAAACTGACCCTAACTATCCCTACCTGCCCCTACCTATCCCTACTCTACCTAGCTTATCAAAACTAACTATCTAGCTATCCCTAAACTGGCCCTCCCTGTCCCTATCTGACCCTACTTTTCTCTCCCTCAACACCCACACCACCTTATCTTACCCTACCAACAATCTCACACAGACCAGCTCTCCCTAAGGCACGTTAAAGGAGAAACCCCTCCAAAGCCAAGAGGCCCTCCTCGCGCCCAGCCTCTCGAACTCCAAAGAGCGCACCTTCCCCAGGTCACCCAAGATGTTTCTAAGCACCTCATCCTGGGGGAGGACTTTCCGCTGCGTGGAAACTAAACACCGTGCACTCCAAGTGTGGAACCTAATGACTACACTAACCAGGAATAAAGTGCTCCGTTCTCGGCCACCCAGGGATCTGAATGCCCCATAAGCCCACTCCGGATAAGAAAGGGACGCCAGCCTAGGCCAGCCTATGGAAGCACCCACCCTGTTGTAGACCCCTGTATTAAAGGGACACCGAAGGAGGAAATGCTCCATGCTTTCCAACATGTCGCCACACTCCTCACGGGGACAACCCCGATCATCGGAGCTCCTGCACTTCAGGTTGTCCCTTACATACAGCCTCCCATGGAAGCAGCGCCAGGCCAAGTCCCAAAACTTCAAGGGGATCCGCTTGGAATTTAATAACCCAAGACCAACCTCCAGATCCCGGCCTGGGCAATCCTTGAGCACCAGGGGCTTCTGGAAATGGGTCAACAGAACCCTGCTGTCAAGGAATTTCCTCGACATGGTCCTGATTTCCCACATTCCCAGACCCCACCGGCGGATCACCTTCAGAACCGGGGTAGCATAAGCCGGGAGATGTCCGTGCGGTGTGCGCAGGTCCTTCACCTGCCCTCCTGTCTCCCATTCCTGGAAGAAAGGCCGAAACCAACCCCTGCAGGAGAATACCCACGGAGGAGCCCTCTCTAAATAGAGGTTGGCAACATTGATCTTAAGAAAGGTGTTTATCAGAAACACCACCGGGTTGACCATACCCAACCCACCTAGTCTCCTCGTGCGGTACGTGACCTCTCTCTTAATTAGGTTAAGCCTGTTTCCCCATAACAGCTGGAAGAAAAGGCTATAGACCCGTGTCCAGAGAGGCTCTGGCAAGACGCAGACACTGCCCAGGTATATTAACAAGGGAAGCAGAAAGCCTTTGGCCAAGTTGACCCTTTCCCTCAGGGTTAAAGACCAACCCTTCCACTGGTCCACCTTTTGGGCGGCGATCTTAAGTCTGCCCTCCCAATTTTGCTGGGGGTAGTCCCCGGGGCCAAATTCGATGCCTAGGATTTTGGCGGAGGTCTGGGGCCCTGGAAGGGTGTCCGGGAGATCAAAACTAGGATCTCCCCCTCCCAGCCAGAGACTTTCGCACTTTTCCCGGTTGATCATGGACCCGGACGCCTCCGAGTAGCGTTCGACCTCAGACATGACCCAATCCGCTTCCTCTCTCGAGGACACAAAGAGGGAGACGTCGTCAGCGTACGCTACCACCCTCAGAGTGGCCCCCGGCTCCGCCCGGTCCATCCCGACTCCCACCAACGGTCCACGATCTACCCTCCTCAAGAAGGGATCGATCGCGAACACGTATAAAAGTGGGCTCAGAGGACAACCCTGGCGGACCCCGGAACTCACCTCAAAAGGGTGACCAACCCAACCGTTCACGAGTGGAAAAGTCTCAGCCCCCTGGTATAAGGTCTCTAACCAATTTACAAACCTCCCAGGCAGACCGTACCTCAAAAGGACAGACCAGAGGTACTCGTGATTCACCCGGTCAAAGGCCTTTGCTTGATCTAAGGACAGCAAGTACCCCTTCCAGTGGCCCGCCCTGCCCTGCTCCACTGCCTCTCGGACACCGAGCACAGCACTAAAAGTACTGCGGCCTGGAACAGAGCAGTGCTGAGCCCCCGAAAGGAGCTGGGGTGCAAACTTCACCAGCCGATTAAACAGCACCTTTGCCAGAACCTTCCGGTCCACATTGAGAAGCGCTATGGGACGCCAGTTCTCAATACGGGACGAGTCCTTACCCTTTGATAGGATAATCAGGGCTGACCTCCTCATTGAGCTGGGAAGAGCACCCGAGGAAAGGCACTCATTAAACACCTCAGTCAAGAGGGGGACCAAGGAGTCCCTAAAGGCCTTGTAAAACTCGGATGTTAAGCCATCCGGACCTGGCGATTTTTTGGGCCGAAGCCCATCAATGGCCAGTCTCACTTCCTCTTCCCTGATTGCCTCTACCAAAACATCAAGAGGGGTCATCTCCTGGCTCAGGAATGGTCTCAGCCAGGAAAGCCGACATCCCGTCTCGATCCAGATCCCTCTTTTCCAAGAGGTGCGAGTAGAAGGATCTGACCACCTCCAGGATCCCTGATTTGGATCGGTTCAGGGAACCCGTACTGTCGATCAGTCCTGTCACCATCTTACAATTCACTGACATCTTACAGTTTCTGTAAGGGTCGGCGAGCGGTACCTCCCGAAATCCCTCTCAAAAACCAAAGATGTGTGCCTATCATACTGACACCTCTTGAGCAAAGACTTCACCCTGGAGATCTCCTCACGGTCACCCCCAGTCGAGACGAGCTGCTCGAGTTTCCTCCTCAAAGCCTGATACAAGCGGTGCCTGTTCAGACTCCTGAGGCTCGAGAGCTGACGGAAGAACCCCGCCACCCTCTCTTTGAAGATCTCCCACCACTCAGACTTACTGCTACAGAGATCCAAAAGCGGTACCTGGCTCTGAAGAAATTCCTCAAAGGACTGTCTCACTTCCGCTTCTTCCAACAGGGATGAATTCAGCTTCCACAGCCCTCTTCCCATCCGGGGCGTCTCTGTAACATTCAGAGAAAAGAAAATTAAACAGTGATCGGAGAATTCCACCTCAACGGCGGACACTGCAGAAAAGATGGCATCCTCCTTCAAAAAAAACCTATCTATCCTAGACCTACAGCTACCTCTATGAAAGGTGAAACCCCCGTGACCTGGGGTGTGCCGGATGTGGACATCCACCAGGCGAGCTTCGCTAGCTATACTATTTAATGCTGTACTATCGTAAGCCAGTTGGCCTACGGGGCCCCCCCTATCACGGGATCTCGTAATGGTGTTAAAATCCCCACCGAAGACCACCTGCCGGCTCGTAAAAAGAAAGGGCTTGATCTTCATGAAGAGACATTTGCGGTCCCACTTGGATTGTGGACCATAGATGTTTATGAGCCGAAGCTCCTGTCCCCTCATGAAAACGTCTAAGACCAGGCACCTCCCCATTTCTATCTCAATAACCCGTCGGCATTCCACCTCCGCGGTCTTAAAAAGGACCGCCACCCCGCTATACGGCTCGGCCGCAAGAGACCAGTATGAGGGCCCACACCTCCACTCCCTCCTGGCTTTATGGATGGCCCCCATGTCTGTTAGTCGGGTCTCTTGCAAAAACAAAATTTCAGCCTCAAATCGGGTGAAAAAATCAAAGGCCGCAAATCTGGCCGCATCTGACTTAATACTGGCGACATCCGAAGAGGGGTCTGATCCCTTCCGTTTTAGGGAAGACGAGGTATCCATCCCCATGGTCTCCTTGCCTCCGGGCTCCAGGTCTGTCCCCCCCCCAGAGGAAACAGCGTCCCCTGGGGGACAGACTCCGCCATCCCCTGAAAGCCCCCCAGATGGCGCCCCCGGCCCCTCGCCCCCGACCTCCGTCCCAGCAGGGTCGTCGAGGGCTTGGTACCGGTTGGAGAGGGCGATCAGAGGGGAGCCGGTGAGCCCTTCCGTTGGCATACTTACGGTCGGGGGAGGAGGTTTGGAAGGCTTAACCACCTTCTTCTTCCTCCTTCCGGTACGCTTTTTATCACCCTTCTCTACTGTAGGCTGATCCGTGACCTCCTCATCCACACTTTCATACTGGGAGGAGTTGTCGGAGTCAGCCAGGTTTTCCTCCCTCTCCAACCTCCTGATCTCCTCGCATACCTCTTCCTCCCCCGGGGCCTCAGAGACACCGGCCACCGGCCTAGAGGGGAGGGCAGGCATCACCCCAGTTGCCTGAGGCTCTCCCCGCCCCTCACCCCCGTGGCGATTTTCCTGTCTCCTCTGGTAAGAGGGACCTCTATTGGCCTTGTCCTTCCTCACTGGCCCCTTAGCCCCTCTCCCGCCACCACCACCTGCCACAGCAGAGGTCGCGCCGCCAGGGGTTGCCCCCTCACGGTCTCCCCCCACCGGGCCTGCAGCGGCATTGGTAAAGGAGCGAGGGCAGCGGCTATACGGGTGACCTAGGTCACCACACAGGTGGCACCGAATGTCCTTGCAAGATGCGGCGAGATGACCTACCCCACCACACAAGGCACATTTCTGCACCTTGCAGCTTGCGCTGAAGTGGCGGGGATCACCGCACTTGTGGCAGACCTTCGGCTGCCCCTGGTAGAAGACCAGGATCCTGTCCCTCCCTAGGAACGCCGAGGAAGGGATGTGGGTGACGGTACCCCCTGAGACCTTCAACTTCATCATGAAGGTCCAGCCCCCCGACCAGATACCGAACTCGTCCCGATTTTTTTTGGGGACGTCCGTGACTTCCCCATAACGGGAAAGCCACGTCATGATGTCAACGCCGGAGAGTGACTCGTTACAAGTCACCACGGTCACTCTCTTAACGGCATTTTGGCGAGACAACGCCTGTACGGCGAAGCCTCGCCATCCGGGCTCCCCCTTTACCAGCTCGTAATTAGACCAGAAGAGCTCTAGCCCCTACGGCCGAACGAAACTGATGTCGAAGAATAGGGTGGCCGAGGGATGGATCAGGGCAAAGATGTCCATCGCCCTGAAGCCCATCTTCAGGAGGAGCTCCACCACCCTACTCCTGGGTGGGCAAGCTTCACCGCCCCTCCAGCGAAGACGGACCACATTCCTCCTGGCCGGCCCTTGCCCGGCTGTCGGGAGGGACCAAATGGTTTCCCCCTCCCTTCTATCTTGGAAGGCGGCCAGGCCATGTCTCTCCAACCAGAAAGACAAGTCCACCTCTCTTCCCTCTACATTGACCGACCGCTCTCCTTTTTTAAGGGCCTCCAGAAAACGGCGGTGCAAAACGCCGTCCCCAGAGTCCGGAGGCAAGGAGACCCCCCGAGAACCCCCCGGAGCCCCAGCCACAACCCCCGCAAAAGAACGGGGTCTCACTGCTGGGGGGCCAGATGGGCCAGCCCCTCCCTCACCACCCGTGCTCCCACTTACACCAACACTCACTCCCTCCGCATTCACTCCCACATCCACATCCACGTCACTCATGTCACTCACCTCACTCATACCATTCACCTCAGCCAATTCATCAGAATTTTCAATATTATTTTCCTTGCTGTTTCGTTTTTTACCTGCTGGGGGCCCTGGCTGATCGGTACTCTGCCCCGTATTGTTTTTGCCCAGGAGTACTGCCGCCCCTTTACGAGCCGCAGAACAGAGCCCACCTAGTAAGCTCTGCCTGGGCTCAGGAGCAGCAGCACTTCCTGAGCTCTCTGGCTCCATTTTTTTTTCTGTTGTTACATTTGGGGCAGGGACAGGCTCTGCCTCTGCACCCTGCCCCCCACTGGAAACCTGTGCTGGCTTCTCTTGGGGCACCGGAGCCCCCGCACCACCAGATGGAGGTAAGCGGGCCGGGGGCCACGGCAACCCCTTGCCAGCTCTCTCGGGCATTGTTTTGGGTGGGACAGAAGGCAGCGGGCCGGCCGAGGCCACGCCCCCCCCGCTGGTCACGGCAATGGCGGGTAGAGCGAAGGCCCGAAAGGCCACGCTCCCCCCGCCAGCCGTGAGCAAAGCGAGCGGAGCTGCGGCCGCCGAGGCCACGCCCCCACCGCCAGCCGCAGTCATAGCGGGTGAGGCAGCAGCCCGCAAGGCTACGCCCCCCCGCCAGACGCGACAATAGCGGGTGGGACAGCGCTCCCTTGCTGCGGACCCACCACAGGGCCCGAGCCGGGGTGGGTAGCGGGTTCCACACAACGGGACAGGGGGGCCCCAGGAAGGGGAGCATAGACGAATTTGTCTATGGTGGTGACTCTGGCTTTTTTTTTTCTTTTCTTCCCCTTCCCGGTTGCCCCATCCTCGCAGATCTCATCCCCAAACAACAGCTCTCCAAACCGTGCTGGGGACTCGATCTGCCGCACTTGTTGCAGGATGAGGCAGCCCCCCTCACTGCTGATACCACTCCCGCCATCCTCCCCCTCGCTCCCACTTTCCTCCGAATTACTGGAGTCCGGTGGGAGGGCCACTTGCTCGGGGGCTATCCCGCTGCATGATACCTGGGCGTTTACACTCACCAGGTCTTCAGGTGGGACTGGCGCAGATACCTCACAGCCGCCATTTTCCTCCTTCTCCTCCTCCACCTGGCTGGCGCCTCCTGACCCCCCAGGAGAACCACCGGTCAGGGCCCTGAACCGGTCATCGTTTTTGAGCTTCTCCTCGAAAGGGCCGCTCCCAGCCAGGATCTCTGCCCTCCGGTTTTCCAGATCTGTAATTGACCGCTTCAGCCTCTGCACCGTGGCGGTGACCTCTGCTCTCCTTGAGGCAGGGAGCTTGTTCTTCGCCATGATGCGTGCTCCCTTCAACTCCTCCCGGAGTCTCCTTAGCTGTTTGGCGGCCTCCTCGTATTCGCAGAGGTGCGCGTGGATGCGGGAGCCATAGGTGGTGACAGGCTCCCCCGCTGCCTTGGAGCCCCAGATGTTGGGGGCTCCACCACCGCACCTCCGCTGGCCGCCTCTCCTCCTCCGGAAGGAGTAACCGCCACGGTCCCAGCCTCGGGGTCTTGGTTCCTGGGGTCTTGCGGCCCCCCGAGGGCTTTTTCCTCGCCATCTCCCCTGGGACCGGCTAGATGGTATGGCCTCCTGCTGGTATGTGAGGCCTCCCACCCCCAGCCGCCTTGCTGGAGGGTGGGAGCCGGCACACCGTCCCAGGGATAAGTGTCTCTCTGTGGGAAGGCAGGCAGGTGGACCAGGGAAAAAAAAATCCTTCCTTTGCAGAGATCTTTCCAAGCAGCTGCAGACACCGAGCACACGTCAAGCTCCGCCCCTTCCTGTGTGAGACTCCAGAGCTGCACTCACTATTCTGCTGGTGCAGTCACTGTGTACATACATTACATTACTGATCCTGAGTTACATCCTGTATTATACTCCAGAGCTGCACTCACTATTCTGCTGGTGCAGTCACTGTGTACATACATTACTGATCCTGAGTTACATCCTGTATTATACTCCAGAGCTGCACTCACTATTCTGCTGGTGCAGTCACTGTGTACATACATTACATTACTGATCCTGAGTTACATCCTGTATTATACTCCAGAGCTGCACTCACTATTCTGCTGGTGCAGTCACTGTGTACATACATTACATTACTGATCCTGAGTTACCTCCTGTATTATACCCCAGAGCTGCACTCACTATTCTGCTGGTGCAGTCACTGTGTACATACATTACTGACCCTGAGTTACATCCTGTATTATACTCCAGAGCTGCACTCACTATTCTGCTGGTGCAGTCACTGTGTACATACATTACATTACTGATCCTGAGTTACATCCTGTATTATACTCCAGAGCTGCACTCACTATTCTGCTGGTGCAGTCACTGTGTACATACATTACATTACTGATCCTGAGTTACCTCCTGTATTATACCCCAGAGCTGCACTCACTATTCTGCTGGTGCAGTCACTGTGTACATACATTACTGACCCTGAGTTACATCCTGTATTATACTCCAGAGCTGCACTCACTATTCTGCTGGTGCAGTCACTGTGTACATACATTACTGATCCTGAGTTACATCCTGTATTATACTCCAGAGCTGCACTCACTATTCTGCTGGTGCAGTCACTGTGTACATACATTACATTACTGATCCTGAGTTACATCCTGTATTATACCCCAGAGCTGCACTCACTATTCTGCTGGTGCAGTCACTGTGTACATACATTACATTACTGATCCTGAGTTACATCCTGTATTATACCCCAGAGCTGTGCTCGCTGTTCTGCTGGTGCAGTTGCTGCACCAGATAGATGAGTGCTGCGCCCCCCGGAGGCCCCTTCTGGTCTGTACGCTGTGATGAGTCTCAGCTGTGGATTTTATTATTAGCTTCTCTATGGGATAAACAAGGCATATAAATAGCTGCTGTAAATGCTGAGTGTCGGCTCCGCACGGATTAGACATGAGGGTCTGGGTGGTCCGGGTGCTGTGGCCATACATTGTGTGCCTGAGCTGCTGCAGTCACCCCGTATACAGTATTAGTAATTCCCGCGTGTCTGCGGCTGTCAGGACCGGTCACCACTGTGTGATGGGGGCGCTCCGCTCACATGAAGGCACCGAGCTGCAGCAGCAGCTGTGAAGATGTTGGGAGTGATACATTTGGGGTCAGACCCCACTGATATGAGTGCAGCCCTTTGTGCATGATTGCTCCTGGATTATCAGATGCTGGATTATCGGAGTGTCAGTGTTTCCATGTTGTCAGATCTTCCCATGTTTTATGTTGCAGGTTCTGGACGGATTATATCTGGGGAACGTACGGGGTGAGTACAAGCCGAAGGATCAGAAGAGACTGAGACACCGAGACCGTGCCGGTCACCTGCACCGAAGACACAATGTGCAGTCTGCAACACGGGCAAAGACGGACCCCTGCACCAGAGCCAGCAAGAGGGTCCTCTCTAGTGATTATGGGCACTATGATGATGTGATGTCCTCTCTAGTGATTATGGGCACTATGATGATGTGATGTCCTCTCTAGTGATTATGGGCACTGAGGGTCCTCTCTAGTGATTATGGGCACTATGAGGGTCCTCTCTAGTGATTATGGGCACTATGAGGGTCCTCTCTAGTGATTATGGGCACTATGATGATGTGATGTCCTCTCTAGTGATTATGGGCACTGAGGGTCCTCTCTAGTGATTATGGGCACTATGAGGGTCCTCTCTAGTGATTATGGGCACTGTGATGATGCTCTGTAGTGATTATGGGCACTGTGATGATGCTCTGTAGTGATTATGGTCACTGGGATGGTGCTCTGTAGTGATTATGGGCACTGTGATGGTGCTCTGTAATGATTATGGTCACTGGGATTGTGCTCTAGTGATTATGGGCACTGTGATGCAACTTTGCAGTGATTATCGGCACTGTGATGGTGCTCTGTAGTGATTATGGGCACTGTGATGGTGCTCTGTAGTGATTATGGGCACTGTGATGGTGCTCTGTAGTGATTATGGGCACTGTGATGATACTCTGTAGTGATTATGGGCACTGTAATGTGCTCTGTAGTGATTATGGGCACTGTGATGATGCTCTGTAGTGATTATGGGCAGTGTGATGGTACTCTGTAGTGATTATGGGCACTGTAATGTGCTCTGTAGTGATTATGGGCACTGTGATGATGCTCTGTAGTGATTATGGGCACTGTGATGATGCTCTGTAGTGATTATGGGCACTGTAATGTGCTCTGTAGTGATTATGGGCACTGTGATGGTGCTCTGTAGTGATTATGGGCACTGTGATGGTCCACTGTAGTGATTATGGGCACTGTCATGTTGCTCTGTAGTGATTATGGGCACAGTGATTATGTGAGTGTCCTATGTAGTGATTATGGGCACTGTGATGGTGCTGAGTAGTGATTATGGGCACTGTGATGGTCCACTGTAGTGATTATGGGCACTGTCATGTTGCTCTGTAGTGATTATGGGCACTGTGATGGTCCACTGTAGTGATTATGGGCACTGTCATGTTGCTCTGTAGTGATTATGGGCACAGTGATTATGTGAGTGTCCTATGTAGTGATTATGGGCACTGTGATGGTGCTGAGTAGTGATTATGGGTACTGTGATGGTGCTCTGTAGTGATTATGGGCACTGTGATGGTCCACTGTAGTGATTATGGGCACTGTCATGTTGCTCTGTAGTGATTATGGGCACAGTGATTATGTGAGTGTCCTATGTAGTGAATATGGGCACTGTGATGGTGCTGAGTAGTGATTATGGGCACTGTGATGGTGCTCTGTAGTTATTATGGGCGCTTTGATGGTGCTCTGTAGTGATTATGGGCACTGTGATGGTGCTATGTAGTGATTATGGGCACTGTGATGGTGCTCTGTAGTTATGGGCACTGTGATGGTGCTCTGTAGTGATTATGGGTACTGTGATGGTGCTCTGTAGTGATTATGGGCACTGTGATGGTGCTCTGTAGTTATTATGGGCGCTTTGATGGTGCTCTGTACTGATTATGGGCGCTTTGATGGTGCTCTGTAGTGATTATGGGCACTGTGATGGTGCTCTGTAGTTATTATGGGCACTTTGATGGTGCTCTGTAGTGATTATGGGCACTGTGATGGTGCTCTGTAGTGATTATGGGCACTTTGATGGTGCTCTGTAGTGATTATGGGCACTGTGATGGTGCTCTGTAGTGATTATGGGCACTGTGATGGTGCTATGTAGTGATTATGGGCACTGTGATGGTGCTCTGTAGTGATTATGGGCGCTTTGATGGTGCTCTGTAGTGATGGGCACTGTGATGGTGCTATGTAGTGATTATGGGCACTGTGATGGTGCTCTGTAGTTATGGGCACTGTGATGGTGCTCTGTAGTGATTATGGGTACTGTGATGGTGCTCTGTAGTGATTATGGGCACTGTGATGGTGCTCTGTAGTTATTATGGGCGCTTTGATGGTGCTCTGTACTGATTATGGGCGCTTTGATGGTGCTCTGTAGTGATTATGGGCACTGTGATGGTGCTCTGTAGTTATTATGGGCACTTTGATGGTGCTCTGTAGTGATTATGGGCACTGTGATGGTGCTCTGTAGTGATTATGGGCACTTTGATGGTGCTCTGTAGTGATTATGGGCACTGTGATGGTGCTCTGTAGTGATTATGGGCACTGTGATGGTGCTATGTAGTGATTATGGGCACTGTGATGGTGCTCTGTAGTGATTATGGGCGCTTTGATGGTGCTCTGTAGTGATGGGCACTGTGATGGGCTCTGTAGTGATTATGGGCACTTTGATGGTGCTCTCTAGTGATTATGGGCACTGTGATGGTGCTCTGTAGTGATTATGGGCACTGTGATGGTGCTCTGTAGTGATTATGGGCGCTTTGATGGTGCTCTGTAGTGATGGGCACTGTGATGGGGCTCTGTAGTGATTATGGGCACTTTGATGGTGCTCTGTAGTGATTATGGGCACTGTGATGGGGCTCTGTAGTGATTATGGCACTTTGATGGTGCTCTCTAGTGATTATGGGCACTGTGATGGTGCTCTGTAGTGATTATGGGCACTGTGATGGTGCTCTGTAGTGATTATGGGCGCTTTGATGGTGCTCTGTAGTGATTATGGGCACTGTGATGGGGCTCTGTAGTGATTATGGGCACTTTGATGGTGCTCTCTAGTGATTATGGGCACTGTGATGGTGCTCTCTAGTGATTATGGGCACTGTGATGGTGCTCTGTAGTGATTATGGGCACTGTGATGGTGTGATACATGATTTCTGCACTCATTTCTCATTGCAGATGCTGAGGATATAGCATCTCTGAGCAGACATGGAATCACCCATATTGTGTCCGTCCATAATAACGCCAAACCTCTGCTGCCGGTGAGAATCTCGCATGAGACACGAGATACAATGATGGGAGTATATTTGTGTCAGGACTCGTTACATAGCAGCACAGAAGCAGTCATCACTCCCATTATCCTATTAACCAGGATCTTTGCCTCTCATAAGTGCAAAGCTTGCGGACTGATTAGGCCTCTAAGTCGTTACAGGGTCGATATTGTCTGTTAGCTTTTATGATTGTTACCACAATAGGGGGCGCTAGAGTTCCGGTCCTTTGCATCTGTGAAGGGTCTGTTTGCATATTTACATTCTCAGTAGAGGATTGCATGGCCTTTAAGTCTCCTTACCCCAACCTGGCGCTCTACACAGTGCAAAAAGTTTCCTCTTACACCACATTTTTGTAATTATAATGTTGGATCATAAACCTAAAACACAGAGTATTATCTGGACACTAGATGGCAGTATTACAGTATAATATTACTGCAGAGTATTATCTGGACACTAGATGGCAGTATTACAGTATAATATTACTGCAGAGTATTATCTGGACACTAGATGGCAGTATTACAGTATAATATTACTGCAGAGTATTATCTGGACACTAGATGGCAGTATTACAGTATAATATTACTGCAGAGATTCAAGATTCAAAGAAGCTTTATTGTCAGGACTAAATACACATTAGTTTTGCCAAAGCAAGTGTACAAAAGGGGGATAGGGATGTTGAGTAGGGGTAGGTCCAGGGTGGGGGCTATGGAAGTCCATGGCATAGGGAGGGGTGATGGGGGAAGATCCAGGGTGGGGGCTATAGATGTCCATGGCATAGGGAGGGGGGATGGGGCAAATCCAGGGTGGGGGCTATAGAAGTCCATGGCATAGGGAGGGGGGATGGGGCAGATCCAGGGTGGGGGCTATAGAAGTCCATGGCATAGGAGGGGGGATGGGAGCAGATCCAGGGTGGGGGCTATGGAAGTCCATGGCATAGGGAGGGGTGATGGGAGCAGATCCAGGGTGGGGGCTATGGAAGTCCATGGCATAGGGAGGGGTGATGGGGGAAGATCCAGGGTGGGGGCTATAGATGTCCATGGCATAGGGAGGGGGGATGGGGCAGATCCAGGGTGGGGCTATAGAAGTCCATGGCATAGGGAGGGGGGATGGGAGCAGATCCAGGGTGGGGGCTATGGAAGTCCATGGCATAGGGAGGGGTGATGGGGGAAGATCCAGGGTGGGGGCTATAGATGTCCATGGCATAGGGAGGGGGGATGGGGCAAATCCAGGGTGGGGGCTATAGAAGTCCATGCATAGGGTGGGGGGATGGGCAAATCCAGGGTGGGGGCTATAGAAGTCCATGGCATAGGGAGGGGGGATGGGCAGATCCAGGGTGGGGGCTATAGAAGTCCATGGCATAGGGGGGGTGATGGGAGCAGATCCAGGGGGGGGCTAGGAAAATCCATGGCAAGGGGGGGTGTGGGGGGAAAACCGGGGGGGGGGTATGGAATTCCATGGGAAGGGGGGGGTGGGG
>JARQOD010000010.1:41774875-41793847 GCA_033576555.1 Oophaga sylvatica | reverse complement strand
GGTCCTCTCTAGTGATTATGGGCACTGTGATGATGCTCTGTAGTGATTATGGGCACTGTGATGATGCTCTGTAGTGATTATGGTCACTGGGATGGTGCTCTGTAATGATTATGGTCACTGGGATTGTGCTCTAGTGATTATGGGCACTGTGATGCAACTTTGCAGTGATTATCGGCACTGTGATGGTGCTCTGTAGTGATTATGGGCACTGTGATGGTGCTCTGTAGTGATTATGGGCACTGTAATGATGCTCTGTAGTGATTATGGGCAGTGTGATGGTACTCTGTAGTGATTATGGGCACTGTAATGTGCTCTGTAGTGATTATGGGCACTGTGATGATGCTCTGTACTGATTATGGGCAGTGTGATGGTACTCTGTAGTGATTATGGGCACTGTAATGTGCTCTGTAGTGATTATGGGCACTGTGATGATGCTCTGTAGTGATTATGGGCACTGTGATGATGCTCTGTAGTGATTATGGGCACTGTAATGTGCTCTGTAGTGATTATGGGCACTGTGATGGTGCTCTGTAGTGATTATGGGCACTGTGATGGTCCACTGTAGTGATTATGGGCACTGTCATGTTGCTCTGTAGTGATTATGGGCACAGTGATTATGTGAGTGTCCTATGTAGTGATTATGGGCACTGTGATGGTGCTGAGTAGTGATTATGGGTACTGTGATGGTGCTCTGTAGTGATTATGGGCACTGTGATGGTGCTGAGTAGTAATTATGGGTACTGTGATGGTGCTCTGTAGTGATTATGGGCACTGTGATGGTCCACTGTAGTGATTATGGGCACTGTCATGTTGCTCTGTAGTGATTATGGGCACAGTGATTATGTGAGTGTCCTATGTAGTGAATATGGGCACTGTGATGGTGCTGAGTAGTGATTATGGGTACTGTGATGGTGCTCTGTAGTGATTATGGGCACTGTGATGGTCCACTGTAGTGGTTATGGGCACTGTCATGTTGCTCTGTAGTGATTATGGGCACAGTGATTATGTGAGTGTCCTATGTAGTGAATATGGGCACTGTGATGGTGCTGAGTAGTGATTATGGGCACTGTGATGGTGCTCTGTAGTTATTATGGGCGCTTTGATGGTGCTCTGTAGTGATTATGGGCACTGTGATGGTGCTATGTAGTGATTATGGGCACTGTGATGGTGCTCTGTAGTTATGGGCACTGTGATGGTGCTCTGTAGTGATTATGGGTACTGTGATGGTGCTCTGTAGTGATTATGGGCACTGTGATGGTGCTCTGTAGTTATTATGGGCGCTTTGATGGTGCTCTGTACTGATTATGGGCGCTTTGATGGTGCTCTGTAGTGATTATGGGCACTGTGATGGTGCTCTGTAGTTATTATGGGCACTTTGATGGTGCTCTGTAGTGATTATGGGCACTGTGATGGTGCTCTGTAGTGATTATGGGCACTTTGATGGTGCTCTGTAGTGATTATGGGCACTGTGATGGTGCTCTGTAGTGATTATGGGCACTTTGATGGTGCTCTGTAGTGATTATGGGCACTGTGATGGTGCTCTGTAGTGATTATGGGCACTGTGATGGTGCTATGTAGTGATTATGGGCACTGTGATGGTGCTCTGTAGTGATTATGGGCGCTTTGATGGTGCTCTGTAGTGATGGGCACTGTGATGGGGCTCTGTAGTGATTATGGGCACTGTGATGGTGCTATGTAGTGATTATGGGCACTGTGATGGTGCTCTGTAGTGATTATGGGCGCTTTGATGGTGCTCTGTAGTGATGGGCACTGTGATGGGGCTCTGTAGTGATTATGGGCACTTTGATGGTGCTCTCTAGTGATTATGGGCACTGTGATGGTGCTCTGTAGTGATTATGGGCACTGTGATGGTGCTCTGTAGTGATTATGGGCGCTTTGATGGTGCTCTGTAGTGATTATGGGCACTGTGATGGGGCTCTGTAGTGTTTATGGGCACTTTGATGGTGCTCTCTAGTGATTATGGGCACTGTGATGGTGCTCTGTAGTGATTATGGGCACTGTGATGGTGTGATACATGATTTCTGCACTCATTTCTCATTGCAGATGCTGAGGATATAGCATCTCTGAGCAGACATGGAATCACCCATATTGTGTCCGTCCATAATAACGCCAAACCTCTGCTGCCGGTGAGAATCTCGCATGAGACACGAGATACAATGATGGGAGTATATTTGTGTCAGGACTCGTTACATAGCAGCACAGAAGCAGTCATCACTCCCATTATCCTATTAACCAGGATCTTTGCCTCTCATAAGTGCAAAGCTTGCGGACTGATTAGGCCTCTAAGTCGTTACAGGGTCGATATTGTCTGTTAGCTTTTATGATTGTTACCACAATAGGGGGCGCTAGAGTTCCGGTCCTTTGCATCTGTGAAGGGTCTGTTTGCATATTTACATTCTCAGTAGAGGATTGCATGGCCTTTAAGTCTCCTTACCCCAAACTGGCGCTCTACACAGTGCAAAAAGTTTCCTCTTACACCACATTTTTGTAATTATAATGTTGGATCATAAACCTAAAACACAGAGTATTATCTGGACACTAGATGGCAGTATTACAGTATAATATTACTGCAGAGTATTATCTGGACACTAGATGGCAGTATTACAGTATATTACTGCAGAGTATTATCTGGACACTAGATGGCAGTATTACAGATCAAATTCAAATTCAAATTCAAAGAAGCTTTATTGGCAGGACTAAATACACATTAGTTTTGCCAAAGCAAGTGTACAAAAGGGAATAGGGATAGGGATGTTGGGTAGGGACGGATTCTAGGGTAGGGGTTGTGGAAGTCCATGGCTTAGGGAGGGGTGATGGGGCGCAGATCCGGGATGGGGGCTATAGAAGTCCATGGCATAGGGATGTTGGGTAGGGGCAGATCCGGGGTGGAGGCTATAGAAGTCCATGGCCTATCATAGTTCTCTTTCTCGCAGTCTATGACATTCGCTCACATACCGCGCTGCTATCTCCGCTGCTCTCTCTTCTTCCCCCAGCAAGATATATGTTTTCTCTTCCTCCTTCATGGTGATGAAATCCGGGAAGAGATGTGAGAGTCTCCTGAAGTGAGTGTCCCTCACTGCTGAGTATTTGGAGCAGTGTAGCAGGAAGTGGGTTTCGTCCTCTATGGCCTCCTGGTCACAGTGTTGGCATAGTCTTTCCTCCCTGGGCTTGTAGCTCTGCCTGTGTCGGCCGGATTCGATGGCCAGACTGTGGGCACTGAGTCTATACCGGCTCAGGATCTGGCGGTCTCTGGGGTCCGGGAGTTTCTCCAGGTATGGGGCCAGACTGTAGTCTCTCTGTAGACTCCGGTACATGGTCAGTTTCTGGGAGCTGATGATGTCGTTCTTCCAGTCACTGACATACCTCTTCTGGCCTTCGTCTACCATCTTCCTGATTTCGGCTTTTGTCAGGTTGTTGTGATTGGTGTTCTGGTCAGGTTGGGTTTGGGTGAGCTGTTCCAAGGGTCCTAGTTTTTCTGTTTCACCTACGTGTGTCAGGGCTTTATGGTGATGGGAGCTTGGATTGCTCCTATGTAGGTGAGCCCGGAATGACAGTGCCCTCTTTAGAACCGTTAGGTGTAGAGGGAATCTGCCCAGCTCGGCCCGGCAGGCACTGTTGGAGGTGCTCCGGTGGACTTGGAGAAGGTGCTTGCAGAATTCCAGGTGGAATATTTCTGTTGGGCTGGAATCCCACCTTGACCAGTCTGGGTAGGTGTGAGGACCCCAGACTTCACTGCCATACAGGAGGATTGGGGCGATGACAGAGTCGAAGATTTTTAACCAGACCCTCACTGGTGGCTTCAGATGGTAGAGTTTCCTTCGGATGCCATAGAAGGTTTTACATGCCTTGTCTTTCAGGGTCTCTATGGCTTGTTTGAAGCTTCCTGACCGGTGGATCTCTAGGCCCAGGTAGGTATATTTGTCTGTTCCTGTAAGGGCGCAGTTGTTGAGAACAAATGAAGGGTGCTGGTCTAATTTTCTCTTTCTCCTCTGGAACACCATGATGTTGGTTTTCTTTAGGTTGACCGGTAGTGCCCAGGTGGAGCTGAATTTCTCTAAGATTTTCAGGTTGTCTTGGAGGCCTTTCTCGGTTGGTGACAGAAGCAGCAGGTCATCTGCATACAGCAGGAATTTCACCTGGGTGTCGTGGAGGGTGGGACCTGGTGCTGTGGAAGATTCCAGAGCGGTAGCCAGCTCGTTGATGTAAATGTTGAAGAGCGTTGGACTTAGGCTGCAGCCTTGTCTGACTCCACGGCTCTGCTGGAAATAAGCCGTTCTTTTACCGTTCACACTCACACTGCAGAGGTTCTCGGTGTAGGAGCTTTTGATAAACATCGTAGGTCTTTCCTCCTATTCCGCTCTCCAGCAGTTTCAGGAATAAGCCCGGGTGCCACACCGAATCAAAGGCCTTTTTAAAGTCCACGAAACAGGCGTATATCTTCCCGTTCTTTGTATTGTGGACGTGTCTCTGAATGAGGCTGTGCAGGGTATAGATGTGGTCAGTGGTGCGGTGGTTTGGCATGAACCCTGCTTGGCTCTTGCTGAGGACGTTATGTTCGGTGAGGAAACTGAGGATCCTCTTGTTCAGGATGCTGTTGAACAGTTTCCCCAGGTTGCTGCTGACACATATGCCTCTGTAGTTGGCTGGGTCATACCTGTCCCCATTCTTGTGGATGGGTGTGATGAGGCCTTGGTTCCAGGTACGAGGGAAGTAGCCAGCACTTAGCACAATATTGAAGAGTTTAACCATTGCAGCCTGTATTTCTGGTGGGCTGTACTTCAGCATTTCTGGTAGGATTCCATCCAGGCCACCGGCTTTTCTACATCTTATGGCAGAGATTCTCTCTGCTACTTCCTGTAATGTAATAGGTGTATCCACGGGGTTTTGGAAATTTTTTACTTTTTCCTCCATTGCTTTTAGTTTTGCCATTATGTTTTCCTGTTCTTGGTTTAGTTCTTCCTTTGGGATGTCTTTATAGAGGTCTTTGAAGTACTGGAGCCAGATGTTGCCATTTTGGATATGGATGTTGTTTTTCTTGTCTTTTGTGCCCATGTGGTTCCATAGTTCCCAGAAGGAATTGTCCCGAAGAGCATCCTGGAGTTGGCTGAGCTTGGTAGAGATGTAACTCTGCTTCTTCCTCCTGAGGATGGTTTTGTACTGTCTTTGTATGGTTTCATAGGCTTCCCTCAGACCAGGGTGGTTGGGGTCTCTATGTTTCTTGTTTGAAGCAGTTCTCAGGGTCTTCCGTACGGCTTTACATTCTCTGTCAAACCAACCATTGATCTGTTTTTCTTTTGGTCTCTTGTAGTCAACTTTTTTAAGGTCGGACAGTCTGGCCATTGCATAGAATATATTGTTGAGGTCTTTTGTAGCTTGACTCACTCCCTTTGGGTTAGGCTGGTACTCGTGGTTGTAGAAGTGGTGGAGCATCCGCTGTATTTCGGGTCTGCTGAGAGCCTCTTTATACTTTAGTGCCGACGTTTTGGACCATTTATAGGATGGAGGCCGGTTGAAGAGGCCGCTATGCTGTGGCTTTTGAGTGGGTGGTTTCTCTGTAGATTTCAAGTACAGAAGAAGTTGGCTGTGGTCTGACAGGTGCGTTTGTGGGGTGACTATGAAGGCGCTGATGTTTGCCCGGTTCATGTCTGTAATGGCATAATCTACTACACTCCTCCCTACATGGGAGTTTAGTGTATACCTCCCAAAAGAGTCTCCTTTGGTACGTCCATTAAGAATATGAAGTCCTAAACTTCTACATACGTTCAGGAGCTTTTTACCACTTTTGTTGACTGTACTGTCATAGCTGCTTCTCTCTGTGTGTACTGAGTCTTGGCCGTCATTCTCTGCTCCCAAATATGTAGATGTTCCCATCCGTGGTCAGGAAGTCGTTTTCTCTCCCTGTTCTTGCGTTGAGGTCCCCAAAGATGAGAACTTTGCCCAGGGCCTGATAGTGGGCGGCTTCTCTTTGTAAGATCTCGAAGCTCTCTGGATTGAAGTAGGGGGACTCTGGCGGTGGTATATAGGTGGCGCAGAGGTGGACATCAGACTGAGAGGTGAGGATGGAGCTGCTGATCCTGATCCATATGTGGCTGCTTCCTCTCTTCACCGGTTTGATGTATTGGTGGAGCTCGTCTTTATACCAGATCAGTATTCCTCCTGAGCTTCGGCCCTGTTTGATGTTTTTATTTTTCAGGGCAGGACAGAGATTTCCCTGTATCCGATGGGCGCCAGGGATTCGTTTTCGGCTCTGGTCCATGTTTCCAGGAGGATCTGGATGTCTATATTTTTCAGTCTTTTTATAAAGTCCGGGTCATTTGTTTTACATCCAAAGGTCGAGGTGTTGAGACCCTGAATATTCCAGCTGCTGATTGTAAGTGAAGTCATTTTTTTTTTTTTTCTATATATCTTGTGTGTATATACCTTGTAATGAGTATGGCTGTGTAGGACAAACTGGATTTCTGACTGTTTTGTAGGTGTGCTTGGTTCCATCCAGTCACATTAGTTTCCTGCATAGTGCGCTGAGCAGGGTCTTTACCTCATCCATATCTCTGCTCTGCGTGTATCTGTGTGGGATCGGTGGACCCCTCCATGGAGGTCTCCTCCTCTGATGGTCTGATTTTGGGTGAAGAGCTTTGTTTCCAGCTTCTGGAGATTGGATTGGGGTTTTCTGTATTTTTATTGTTAGGGGTCTTTCGGTGTGATGTTGGTCACTGTTGAATCCAGGCCTGGGTCCTCTGGTTAGTACGATGTCTTTCAGCTCTTTGGCCAGGAGGCTGACCCCTTGTTTGTTGAGGTGCTTATTATCATATAGGTGATGGTGGTTTATGGAAAGGTGTTGTGCCAGGGTCACGTTTGGGACAGTCTTGACCTTTTCTGTCAGTTCCATATTGATGCTTTGGGTGGTTTGCCTGGATATGTCCTTTGTTGGGAGCAGAGATGACAGAATGATTTTGCTGTCTGGGAATTTTAGTTTTGCCGTCTTTGCTAGTTGGGCCAGTTGTCCTGCGATCTGCTTGTGCTGGTCTGGCAGATTGTTTGTACCTGTGTGTATAATAATATGGTTTGGGTTGGTAAAACGTGGATTATTGATGACCTCTGTCGCCTGTTCAATAGTTGCACAGTGGATTTTTCTGACCCGTTTTCCTGGGAATAGCCGTTGTGCATTTAGGTACTTCCCATTTGAGTCCATTATTAGGACGATATCCGGGCTTTGTGGTGTCTGGGATGGGTTAAGTGGCTGATGGTGGGGGTCTGTGATGCTGGCTTTGCTGGTGGTTGGTTGGCTTCTTGCTGGCTCACTTTTCTTGGTTTCAGTATTATTCATATTATAGGTTATTGCTGTGTTGTTATTTGGGGTCTCCACATTCTGGTCAGTGGAGGCCATGTTTTCTGCACTCTGGTTTGTTTCCATTGCCCCCTGCTGGGTCAGACATTGAGGACTCTGTGTTTTGAGTTCTGCTATCTCCTTTCTGAGCCTTTCATTGTCATTTTGTAATTCGCTCATTTCCTCTCTTATTTTCTGGAGAGCTGAGTTGAACTCACATTTCAGCTTATTGATCTCATTTGTTGCTTGGTCATTTGCATTTCTATGTGAGTTTCTTTGAAGTTCTTCCTTAATTTGAGCCAAGTCTCCTTCTAATTGAGATAGACAGTCTCTGATGTTCTCAGGGGAGAGGTGTGAAGTGTTGGGGGTAGGGGCCCTGGAGGTCTTCTCTGTAGATATGTGAGCATTAGAAATGGCCTCTGCAAGTGTCTTTCTAAGGATTTTTGCCTGTTCACTGATTTCAATAAAAAGGTCATCGAACTGCTGCAGATTGTCCTTATTCCCTTGCACCATGACGGTGCCAGTATTGTACAGAGTTATAGTGAGTGAGTGTGTGTCATCTTCTGCGTTGTTTTTAATTTTAATCTGCCGGCCAGTATTGGTGTTGCACTGAGATATATGTTTATAATGCTTGCACAGGGCGGTGTGCCAGGATGAGAGATGGTCTGTGCGGAATACCACGTTGGTTCTCCTTTCGTCTTTAGTGTAATCAGAATATAGGGTTTCTGGATTCTCCCTCATTGCTTTTCCTTTGCTGACTTTACTGCTCTTCTGCCCCTGTGGTGTCTCC
This sequence comes from Oophaga sylvatica, assembly GCA_033576555.1. Taxonomy (NCBI): domain Eukaryota; kingdom Metazoa; phylum Chordata; class Amphibia; order Anura; family Dendrobatidae; genus Oophaga; species Oophaga sylvatica. Next base: position 41,785,712 of record JARQOD010000010.1, on the reverse strand, counting down.
ATATCTGACCCCCTGGTGTGCTGTGTCTCCAGCCATGTGCTTTGCCCATTTACTTCTAAATTTGTGCTTTCCATTTTTGTGGTTATATAGTAATTATAATCCTTATTTCTAAGAAGATAGATTTGTAGGAAGTCTATAGATTGTTTTGGGGTTGCAGGATGGTCCTACCTTTGGATGCTCAGGTCTCTGGATGTCAGATGAATTCTGCCTGTGTGCAGTCTGTCCTCCAAGAGATTCTTGCTTTGTCCTTTAAATCCTCTATTTCTTCCTCTTTCATAAAAATCCAAAGTCCAGCTCAGACCAGGTCCCTTTTCTGTATTACAGTATAATATTACTGCAGAGATTCAAGATTCAAAGAAGCTTTATTGTCAGGACTAAATACACATTAGTTTTGCCAAAGCAAGTGTACAAAAGGGGGATAGGGATAGGGATGTTGAGTAGGGGTAGGTCCAGGGTGGGGGCTATGGAAGTCCATGGCATAGGGAGGGGTGATGGGGAAGATCCAGGGTGGGGGCTATAGATGTCCATGGCATAGGGAGGGGGATGGGGCAAATCCAGGGTGGGGGCTATAGAAGTCCATGGCATAGGGTGGGGGGATGGGGCAAATCCAGGGTGGGGGCTATAGAAGTCCATGGCATAGGGAGGGGGGATGGGGCAGATCCAGGGTGGGGGCTATAGAAGTCCATGGCATAGGGAGGGGGGATGGGAGCAGATCCAGGGTGGGGGCTATGGAAGTCCATGGCATAGGGAGGGGGGATGGGGGCAGATCCGGGGTGGGGCTATGGAAGTCCATGGCATAGGGAGGGGGGATGGGGGCAGATCCAGGGTGGGGGCTATGGAAGTCCATGGCATAGGGAGGGGGGATGGGAGCAGATCCAGGGTGGGGGCTATGGAAGTCCATGGCATAGGGAGGGGGATGGGGGCAGAGTATTAGAAAACTCTGGAGAAACTCCCGGACCCCAGAGACCTCAAGATCCTGAGCCGGTATAGACTCAGCGCCCACAGTGTGGCCATCGAATCCGGCCGACACAGTCAGAGCTACAAGCCCAGGGAGGAAAGACTATGCCAACACTGTGACCAGGAGGCCATAGAGGACGAAACCCACTTCCTGCTACACTGCTCCAAATACTCAGCGGTGAGGGACACTCACTTCAGGAGACTCTCACATCTCTTCCCGGATTTCATCACCATGAAGGAGGAAGAGAAAACATATATCTTGCTGGGGGAAGAAGAGAGAGCAGCGGAGATAGCAGCGCGGTATGTGAGCGAATGTCATAGACTGCGAGAAAGAGAACTATGATATGCCATGGACTTCTATAGCCCCCACCCCGGATCTGCCCCCATCACCCCTCCCTATGCCATGGACTTTTATAGCCCCCACACTGGATCTGCCCCATCCCCCCTCCCTATGCCATGGACATCTATACCCCCACCCCGGATCTGCCCCTACCCAACATCCCTATGCCATGGACTTCTATAGCCCCCACACTGGATCTGTCCCATCCCCCCTCCCTATGCCATGGACTTCTATAGCCCCCACCCTAGATCTGCCCCTACCCAACATCCCTATGCCATGGACTTCTATAGCCCCCACACTGGATCTGTCCCTACCCAACATCCCTATGCCATGGACTTCTATAGCCCCCACACTGGATCTGCCCCATCCCCCCTCCCTATGCCATGGACTTCTATAGCCCCCACCCTAGATCTGCCCCTACCCAACATCCCTATGCCATGGACTTCTATAGCCCCCACACTGGATTTGCCCCATCCCCCCTCCCTATGCCATGGATTTCTATAGCCCCCACCCCGGATCTGCCCCATCCCCCCTCCCTATGCCATGGACTTCCATAGCCCCCACCCTGGTTCTGCTCCATCCCCCTCCCTATGCCATGGACTTCTATAGCCCCCACCCCGGATCTGCCCCCATCACCCCTCCCTATGCCATGGACTTCCATAGCCCCCACCCTGGATCTGCCCCCATCACCCCTCCCTATGCCATGGACTTCCATAGCCCCCACCCTGGATCTGCCCCCATCACCCCTCCCTATGCCATGGACTTCCATAGCCCCCACCCTGGTTCTGCTCCATCCCCCTCCCTATGCCATGGACTTCCATAGCCCCCACCCTGGATCTGCCCCCATCACCCCTCCCTATGCCATGGACTTCCATAGCCCCCACCCTGGTTCTGCTCCATCCCCCTCCCTATGCCATGGATTTCTATAGCCCCACACTGGATCTGCCCCATCACCCCTCCCTATGCCATGGACTTCCATAGCCCCCACCCTGGTTCTGCTCCATCCCCCTCCCTATGCCATGGACTTCCATAGCCCCCACCCTGGATCTGCCCCATCACCCCTCCCTATGCCATGGACTTCCATAGCCCCCACCCTGGTTCTGCTCCATCCCCCTCCCTATGCCATGGATTTCTATAGCCCCCACACTGGATCTGCCCCATCACCCCTCCCTATGCCATGGACTTCCATAGCCCCCACCCTGGTTCTGCTCCATCCCCCTCCCTATGCCATGGACTTCCATAGCCCCCACCCTGGATCTGCCCCCATCCCCCCTCCCTATGCCATGGACTTCCATAGCCCCCACCCTGGATCTGCTCCCATCACCCCTCCCTATGCCATGGACTTCCATAGCCCCCACCCTGGATCTGCCCCCATCCCACTCCCTATGCCATGGACTTCCATAGCCCCCACCCTGGATCTGCTCCCATCACCCCTCCCTATGCCATGGACTTACATAGCCCCCACCCTGGTTCTGCGCCATCCCCCTCCCTATGCCATGGATTTCTATAGCCCCCACCCTGGATCTGCTCCCATCACCCCTCCCTATGCCATGGACTTCCATAGCCCCCACCCTGGATCTGCCCCCATCCCACTCCCTATGCCATGGACTTCCATAGCCCCCACCCTGGATCTGCTCCCATCACCCCTCCCTATGCCATGGACTTACATAGCCCCCACCCTGGTTCTGCTCCATCCCCCTCCCTATGCCATGGACTTCCATAGCCCCCACCCTGGATCTGCCCCCATCCCCCCTCCCTATGCCATGGACTTCCATAGCCCCCACCCTGGTTCTGCTCCATCCCCCTCCCTATGCCATGGACTTCTATAGCCCCCACCCCGGATCTGCCCCCATCCCCCCTCCCTATGCCATGGACTTCCATAGCCCCCACCCTGGATCTGCTCCCATCACCCCTCCCTATGCCATGGACTTCCATAGCCCCCACCCTGGATCTGCTCCCATCACCCCTCCCTATGCCATGGACTTCCATAGCCCCACCCTGGATCTGCCCCATCCCCCTCCCTATGCCATGGACTTCCATAGCCCCCACCCTGGATCTGCCCCCATCCCCCTCCCTATGCCATGGACTTCCATAGCCCCCACCCCGGATCTGCCCTCATCCCTCCCTCCCTATGCCATGGACTTCCATAGCCCCCACCCTGGATCTGCTCCCATCACCCCTCCCTATGCCATGGACTTCCATAGCCCCCACCCTGGATCTGCCCCCATCCCCTCCCTATGCCATGGACTTCCATAGCCCCCACCCTGGATCTGCCCCATCCCCCTCCCTATGCCATGGACTTCCATAGCCCCCACCCCGGATCTGCCCTCATCCCTCCCTCCCTATGCCATGGACTTCCATAGCCCCCACCCTGGATCTGCCCCTATCCCCCTCCCTATGCCATGGACTTCCATAGCCCCCACCCTGGATCTGCGCCCCCATCACCCCTACCTATGCCATGGACTTCCATAGCCCCTACCCTAGATCTGCCCCTACCCAACATCCCTATCCCTATTCCCTTTTGTACACTTGCTTTGGCAAAACTAATGTGTATTTAGTCCTGCCAATAAAGCTTCTTTGAATCTTGTATTATCTGGACACTAGATGGCAGTATTACAGTATAATTTTACAGCAGAGTATTATCTGGACACTAGATGGCAGTATTACAGTATAATATTACTGCAGAATATTACCTGGACACTAGAGGGCAGTATTACAGTATAATATTACTGCAGAGTATTACCTGGACACTAGATGGCAGTATTACAGTATAATATTACTGCAGAGTATTATCTGAACACTAGATGGCAGTATTACAGTATAATATTACTGCAGAGTATTATCTGAACACTAGATGGCAGTATTACAGTATAATATTACTGCAGAGTATTACCTGGACACTAGATGGCAGTATTACAGTATAATATTACTGCAGAGTATTACCTGGACACTAGATGGCAGTATTACAGTATAATATTACTGCAGAGTATTATCTGAACACTAGATGGCAGTATTACAGTATAATATTACTGCAGAGTATTATCTGAACACTAGATGGCAGTATTACAGTATAATATTACTGCAGAGTATTACCTGGACACTAGATGGCAGTATTACAGTATAATATTACTGCAGAGTATTATCTGAAAAATATTTAGAGTTGAGAGTCCTCAGTGGTTGATACCTTTTAATGGCTAACTGAAAAGATGGTAACAAATTGCAAGCTTTCGAGACTACTCAGGTCTCTTCATCAGGCATAGACTAAAACAAAAACTGAAGAATCACATATATATATATATATATACACAAGAGGACACAGGAATAGTGCAATAGGTAAGACAAGTGACGTGAAGCAGAACTGTCATTATGGCAGAGGAATGAACAGAGTATTATCTGGACACTAGATGGCAGTATTACAGTATAATATTACTGCAGAGTATTATCTGGACACTAGGGCAGTATTACAGTATAATATTTCTGCAGAGTACTATCTGGACACTAGAGGGCAGTATTACATCTCACTTTAGAAATTGAAATCCATGAGCAGATTGGTTAGATGTTCGGCAGCTCTGTCTATTTCTCCTGACCTGCCCATAGGTGCCGGCAGTCATATTAATGATTTACCCAGAGATTATTTATTGGGCAGCATGATGGCTCAGTGGTTAGCACTGCTGGTGTCCTGGGTTCAACTCTTACTGAGGATGATGAGATTCCTCCTCTCAGGTGTGTTTTAGAAATTGTCATCAATGATTGTAATGGGATCTGCTCAAGTTTTTTCTGACCTTCCCATAAATGCTGAGTTCTATTGATGATCAGGCCAGAAATAAACTCTTGCAGCACCGTGGCTCAGTGGTTACCTCCATTACCGTCCTTTACTTGGGTCCTTAGTTCAATTCTGACTGAGGTCAATGAGATTATTTCTCTCAGACTCATCTCAGAAAATGAAATCAGAGACCACAAGGGACCCGGCTCTCCCTTTTCATGATAGATATATTGATGACCTAGCCATCAAGCAATTATATGGTGGCTCAGTGGTTAGCTCCTTCACCTTCCAACACTTGGGTCCTGAGTTCGATTCTGGCTGAGGTTGGAGTAATTCTACCTCTCAGTCGCTCTTAGTTTTTCCTGATCTTCCTTTGGTGCTGGTAGTAATATCAATGACTTCCGAGCAGTTCTCTTCCAAGCAGCACGGTGGCTCAGGGAAAGCGCTGGTGCTTTGCAGCATGGAAGTCCAGGGTTCAAATCCCACTATGGACGACATCTGCAAGGCCCTTGTGTGTTCTCCCTGGGATCATGTGTGCTGCCATCCATGCTCCTAACACATACAGTGGTGGAGTTCCCTGTGCAGCATCCAGGAGGGCTGCTTGCCTGCCCCCTTCATTGGGCAAGTAGTCTGAGTGGTGTTGGTCCTTATTGGACAAATGATTAAAGTAGCAAAAAAAAAAAACAGCTCAGTTGCTGCTGAGCTGTGAAAATTGGGACTTAGTAAAATTTTGCCCCCTCAGATGGAAATGTTCTTCCACCCCTCAGAAACACAGGATAGACCTCCTTCATACAGGTAAGACCACAACTGTATGTGTTAGGAGCATGGATGGCAGCCCACCTGATCCCAGGGAGAACACACAAGGGCCTTGCAGATGTCATCCATAGTGGGATTTGAACCCTGGACTTCCATACTGCAAAGCACCAGCACTTTCCACTGAGCCACCGTGCTGCTTGGAAGAGAACTGCTCGGAAGTCATTGATATTACTACCAGCACCAAAGGAAGATCAGGAAAAACTAAGAGCAACTGAGAGGTAGAATTACTCCAACCTCAGTCAGAATCGAACTCAGGACCCAAGTGTTGGAAGGTAAAAGAGTTAACTGCTGAGCCACCGTGCTGCCTGATGGCCAGGTTGTCCATATGTCTATCAGTGCCCACTGACAGGTCATGAAAAACCAGAGCAGGTCCATTTGCTATTTCTAAAGTACAACTGAGAGGCAGAACACTCAAGCAGCACCGTGGCTCAGTGCTTAGCCTCCTTACCTTACAACACTTGGGTTGTTGGTTCGATTCTGACTTGTGTTCTGTGTAATTCTTCCTCTCAGTTATACTTTAGGAAATGAACCTGCTCTAGTTTTTCCTGATCTTCCCTTTGGTGCTGGTAGTAATATCAATGACTTCCGAGCAGTTCTCTTCCAAGCAGCACGGTGGCTCAGTGGAAAGTGCTGGTGCTTTGCAGTATGGAAGTCCAGGGTTCAAATCCCACTATGGATGACATCTGCAAGGCCCTTGTGTGTTCTCCCTGGGATCAGGTGGCTGACATCCATGCTCCAATGACATACAGCGGTGGTCTTACCTGTATGAAGGAGGGCTATCCTGTGTTTCTGAGGGGTGGAAGAACATTTCCATCTGAGGAGGCAAAATTTTTTTTTTACTAAGTCCCAAAAAAACACTTTTCACAGCTCAGCAGTAACTGAGCTGTTTTTTTTGCTACTTGAATCATTCATCCAATAAGGACCAACACCACTCAGACTACTTGCCCAATGAAGGGGCAGGCAAGCAGCCCTCCTGGATGCTGCACAGGGAACGCCACCACTGTATGTGTTAGGAGCATGGATGGCAGCACACATGATCCCAGGGAGAACACACAAGGGCCTTGCAGATGTCGTCCATAGTGGGATTTGAACCCTGGACTTCCATGCTGCAAAGCACCAGCGCTTTCCACTGAGCCACCGTGCTGCTTGGAAGAGAACTGCTCGGAAGTCATTGATATTACTACCAGCACCAAAGGAAGATCAGGAAAAACTAAGAGCAACTGAGAGGAAGAATTACTCCAACCTCAGCCAGAATCAAACTCAGGACCCAAGCATTGTAAGGTGAAGGAGCTAACCACTGAGCCACCGTGCTGCCTGAGAATGACCTGATAGCTAGGTCATCAATATGTCTATCAGTGTCCACAGACAGGTCATGAGAAGGAAGAGCCGGGTCCCTTGTGGTCACTGATTTCATTGGCTGAGAGGAGGAATCTCATTGATCTTGGTCAAAGCTGAACCAATGAAAACAGCAACAAGAAAAAGAAATCACCAGTGTTCCCATGCTGCCCCATGGGGGCTTCACCACCAGCAACAGCAGCTGTGCCGCCATCTCTCAGAGGGGAACAAAAGGCTTGTAGTCTCTGTGTTCTCAGAGAAGAGACCGGCGAGGGCGGCCGTCCACTGTGGGACATTTCTGACATGTCCACGTACTAGAAAACATCACGTAATAATCTCCATGACACGGTCTCCAGAGCTCGGAGCACCAGTGTCATAGATCCATCCCATCCTAGAATGGAGCAGAGGTGCGCGGGCTTATCCTCCACTGCATTCATTGTCTATGGGACTGTCTGGAAATAACGGAGCTCTGCGTTCTCAGACGGTCTCATAAACAATGAATGGAGCAGAGGTGCACAGGCTTATCCTCCACTGCATTCATTGTCTATGGGACTGTCTGGAAATAACGGAGCTCTGCGTTCTCAGACGGTCCCATAAACAATGAATGGAGCAGAGGTGCGCGGGCTTATCCTCCACTGCACTGTATACAGAACTGTCTGGAAATAACGGAGCTCTGCGTTCTCAAGACTGTCTCATAAACAATGAATGGAGCAGAGGTGCGCGGGCTTATCCTCCACTGTATTCATTGTATACAGGACTTTGGAAATAACGGAGCTCTGCGTTCTCAGACGGTCTCATAAACAATGAATGGAGCAGAGGTGCGCGGGCTTATCCTCCACTGTATTCATTGTCTACAGGACTGTCTGGAAATAACGGAGCTCTGCGTTCTCAGACGGTCCCATAAACAATGAATGGAGCAGAGGTGCGCGGGCTTATCCTCCACTGTATTCATTGTCTACAGGACTGTCTGGAAATAACGGAGTTCTGCATTCTCAGACGGTCCCATAAACAATAAATGTCTCCACTTCCATAGACATAGTGATAGGATGCGAGTCCTGACGGGGCAATAATGTCTGCAAAGTGAGACCGTTCTTATGAAGCATAATAAATAAGCATGTGGATTGTGCAGCACTTTACAGACATCACTGCACCCATCAGGGGTCACATCTCCTACAGGTCTGTCTGCAGAACATGGGAGGAAACCCACAGTCACCCAAAATCAGGGCTGCGGAGCCGGGAAGCCAAACCTCCGACTCCTCAATCTCCACTCGACTACCCGACTCCACTCTCAATCTCCACGACTCCGACTCCTCAATCTCCACGACTCCGACGCCCTCATACATGGCTCATGTGTGAGTGATAAATTTACTGTAGTAAAATGGTGACATCCGGCTTTTAACCCCTTTACCCCCGAGGGTGGTTTGCACGTTAATGACCGGGCCAATTTTCACAATTCTGACCACTGTCGCCTTATGAGGTTATAACTCTGGAACGCTTCCATGGATCCCGGTGATTCTGACACTGTTTTTCTCGTGACATATTGTACTTCATGATAGTGGTAACATTTCTTTGATATGACTTGCGTTTATTTGTGAAAAAAATTGAAATTTGGCGAAAATTTTGAAAATTTCACAATTTTCCAACTTTGAATTTTCATGCCCTTAAATCACACAGATACACTACTGTTCAAAATTTTGGGGTCACCTAGACAATTTTGTGTTTTCCATGTAAACTCATACTTTTAGTAATCAAATGCAGACCTTTGGCATTCTAGCAGTTAATTTACTGAGGTAATCTGGAGAAATTTCCCCCCAAGCTTCCAGAAGCCCCTCCCACTTGTCGGTTTGGCTTGATGGGCACTTTTTGCGCACCATACGGTCCAGCTGCTCCCACAACAGCTCAGTGGGTTGAGATCTGGTGACGGCGCTGGCCTCTCCATTACAGATAGATTACCAGCCGCCGGCTTCTTCCCTGCATAGTTCTTGCATCATTTGGGGTGCGCTTTGGGTCATTGTCCTGTGTAGGATGAAATGGCTCCAATCAGGCGCTGTCCACAGGGTATGGCATGGCGCTGCAAATGGAGTGATAGCCTTCCTTATTCAAAATCCCTTTTAACCTTGTACAAATCTCATACTTTACCAGCACCAAAGCGACCCCAGACCATCCATGACCTCCACCATGCTTGACAGATGGCGTCAGGCATCTTCTCCAGCATCTTTTCAGTTGTTCTGCGTCTCACAATGTTCTTCTGTGTGATCCAAACACCTCAAACTTGGATTCCTCTGTCCGTAACACTTTTTTCCAATCTTCCTCTGTCCAATGTCTGTGTTATTTTGCCCATATTAATTTTTTCCTTTTATTAGCCAGTCTCAGATATGGCTTTTTCTTTGCCACTCTGCCCTGAAGGCCAGCATCCCGGAGTCGCCTCTTCACTGTAGACGTTGACACTGGCGTTTTCGTGTACTATTTAATGAAGCTGCCAGTTGAGGACCTGTGAGGCATCGATTTCTCAAACTACAGACTCTAATTGCTCAGTTATGCAGCGGGGCCTCCCACTTCTCTTTCTACTCTGGTTAGAGCCTATTTGTGCTCTCCTCTGAAGGGAGTAGTACACACCGCTGTAGGAAAAATCTTCAGTTTCTTGGCAGTTTCTCGTATGGAATAGCCTTAATTTCTAAGAACAAGAATAGACTGTCGAGTTTCACATAAAAGTTCTTTTTTTCTGGCCATTTTGAGAGTTTAATGGAACCAACAAATGTAATGCTCCAGATTTTAACTAGCTCAAAGGAAGGACAGGTTTATAGCTTCTCTAATCAGCCAAACTGTTTTCAGCTGTGCTAACATACTTGCACAAGGGATTTCAAGGGTATTCTAACCATCTATTAGCCTTCTTACACAGCTAGCAAACACAAAGTACCATAAGATACACTGGAGTGATGGTTGTTGGAAATGGGCCTCTATACACCTATGAAGATATTGCATTACAAACAGACGTTTGCCGCTAGAATAGTCATTTACCACATTAACACTGTATAGAGTGTATTTCTGAATCATTTAATGTTAGCTTCATTGGAAAAAAACTGCTTTTCTTTCAAAAATAAGGAAATTTCTAAGTGACCCTAAACTACCGTGTTGGAAGTAATTTTCATGACTTAGCCAGTGAACAGCTCTCAGACAGCACGGTGGCTCGGTGGTTATGTTGGCAGTGGATTCATCTGTGTACAGTCCAGCTGTTCAGCAGTGAAGATATATTTACTCATGAACAAAGATAACGCAGCTTACAACTGATATTTCTTACAGCTCGGGATCTCAGCATCTCGCCTGCCAGCTTGTAAAGTGACAGCAGAACGTGCTCCAGCTACACACAGTGTGAACAGTGAGCAGGACGCCCTGCAGCTCTTTTTTTTTTTTAGACAATGTATTAATGACAATATAACACTATTGTTGGAGACAGAGACTCGTGCACTAATAAACAGTAGTACATAGAAGGTGTAATATATGTAATAATAAACATTATTCCCACAGGTGAGCCTTGTAGGTTTCCATTGCTCGGGTTACTGCTTCAAATCTAACCAAGGACAATCATTTACAGTATAGTATCACTGCAGAGTATTATCTGGACACTA
>JARQOD010000010.1:41732671-41774775 GCA_033576555.1 Oophaga sylvatica | reverse complement strand
CTATCCGGGCTGCGCTGATAGGAGACATCCTGCTTCCCGAGAGCAGAATATTATGTAATGGGAGAAATAGAAATAAAAGAGGATCGGATCTACTCACAGCTCGGGGGTATATAATGTGCACAGTGACTGCACCAGCAGAATAGTGAGTGCAGCTCTGGAGTATAATACAGGATGTAACTCAGGATCAGTAATGTAATGTCTGTACACAGTGACTGCACCAGCAAAATAGTGAGTGCAGCTCTGGGGTATAATACAGGATGTAACTCAGGATCAGTAATGTAATGTATGTACACAGTGACTGCACCAGCAGAATAGTGAGTGCAGCTCTGGGGTATAATACAGGATGTAACTCAGGATCAGTAATGTAATGTCTGTACACAGTGACTGCACCAGCAGAATAGTGAGTGCAGCTCTGGAGTATAATACAGGATGTAGCTCAGGATCAGTAATGTAATGTATGTACACAGTGACTGCACCAGCAGAATAGTGAGTGCAGCTCTGGAGGGTAATACAGGAGGTAACTCAGGATCAGTAATGTAATGTATGTACACAGTGACTGCACCAGCAGAATAGTGAGTGCAGCTCTGGAGTATAATACAGGATGTAACTCAGGATCAGTAATCTAATGTATGTACACAGTGACTGCACCAGCAGAATAGTGAGTGCAGCTCTGGGGTATAATACGGATGTAACTCAGGATCAGTAATGTTATGTACACAGTGACTGCACCAGCAGAATAGTGAGTGCAGCTCTGGGGTATAATACAGGATGTAACTCAGGATCAGTAATGTATGTACTCAGTGACTGCACCAGCAGAATAGTGAGTGCAGCTCTGGAGTATAATACAGGATGTAGCTCAGGATCAGTAATGTAATGTATGTACACAGTGACTGCACCAGCAAATAGTGAGTGCAGCTCTGGAGTATAATACAGGATGTAACTCAGGATCAGTAATGTAATGTATGTACACAGTGACTGCACCGCAGAATAGTGAGTGCAGCTCTGGAGTATAATACAGGATGTAACTCAGGATCATAATGCAATGTCTGTACATAGTGACTGCACCAGCAAAATAGTGAGTGCAGCTCTGGGGTATAATACAGGATGTAACTCAGGATCAGTAATGTAATGTCTGTACACAGTGACTGCACCAGCAGAATAGTGAGGGCAGCTCTGGAGTATAATACAGGATGTAGCTCAGGATCAGTAATGTAATGTATGTACACAGTGACTGCACCAGCAGAATAGTGAGTGCAGCTCTGGAGGATAATACAGGAGGTAACTCAGGATCAGTAATGTAATGTATGTACACAGTGACTGCACTAGCAGAATAGTGAGTGCAGCTCTGGAGTATAATACAGGATGTAACTCAGGATCAGTAATGTAATGTATGTACACAGTGACTGCACCAGCAGAATAGTGAGTGCAGCTCTGGGGTATAATACAGGATGTAACTCAGGATCAGTAATGTATGTACACAGTGACTGCACCAGCAGAATAGTGAGTGCAGCTCTGGGGTATAATACAGGATGTAACTCAGGATCAGTAATGTATGTACACAGTGATTGCACCAGCAGAATAGTGAGTGCAGCTCTGGGTATAATACAGGATGTAACTCAGGATCAGTAATGTAATGTATGTACACAGTGACTGCACCAGCAGAATGGTGAGTGCAGCTCTGGAGTATAATACAGGATGTAACTCAGGATCAGTAATGTAATGTATGTACACAGTGACTGCACCAGCAGAATAGTGAGTGCAGCTCTGGGGTATAATACAGGATGTAACTCAGGATCAGTAATGTAATGTATGTACACAGTGACTGCACCAGCAGAATAGTGAGTGCAGCTCTGGAGTATAATACAGGATGTATCTCAGGATCAGTAATGTAATGTATGTACACAGTGACTGCACCAGCAGAATAGTGAGTACAGCTCTGGAGTATAATACAGGATGTAACTCAGGATCAGTAATGTAATGTATGTACACAGTGACTGCACCAGCAGAATAGTGAGTGCAGCTCTGGAGTATAAAACAGGATGTAACTCAGGATCAGTAATGTAATGTATGTACATAGTGACTGCACCAGCAGAATAGTGAGTGCAGCTCTGGAGTATAATACAGGATGTAACTCAGGATCAGTAATGTAATGTATGTACTGTTGTGAATGGGTTTGAGATGAGTTCTGAGCAGAGGCTCCCTCTGGTGGTTACAAGCGGTACTAGTGAGGATTGTGAGGACTGGGAATCAGGTGTTACTGATTGGTCTTATGTAAGGGAGTCATTTTCCCATCAGGGTTGCCGGTGATCAATTGTTCTGGTCTGAATCCTTCTTTCCAGTTTCCCTTGTAGCCTGCTGTGTCGTGTCTGCATCTCCTGCTATCAGATAAGACAATTTCTTATTTTGTGTTTTTGCTATATTTTTGCATTTTGTCCTGCACTTCTGTGGGGGCCTTCAGGGTCCCCTCTGGGGGCTTTTGCCCTCTCAGTTTAGTTCAGCCACTGTGTTTTGTACTTTTGCTTTTTCCAGTTTTTTTTCAGTGGCTGCTGTTTTGATTTTTTTTTACACCAGAGAACTAATTTAGGTGGTAGAGGTCGTGTGATCTCAGGTGATTTTGAAATTAGTAGAGTTGGTGTTTTTCAGGGTTTTCTGAGATTGCAGTAAGTACCCTTCCTGTCCTTTTCTATTTAGATAGTTTGGGCCCCAGCGTTTGCTCATACTATTTTCTTTCTGTGTCAGTATTTCCTCTTGTCTAACCGCCATTACATGTTTGGGGGCTTTCTGTTGTCTTTGGGGTTCTGCTCCGGGGCAGATAGCTTTCCTATTTCTATCTTTAGGTGTTGTTAGTTTCTCAGGCTGTGACGAGGCATCTAGGACCAACGTAGGAACGCTCCACGGCTGCCTCTAGTTGCGGTGGTTAGTCAGGGTACTGCAATCTCATAGATTCCAACTGCTCTGGTGTATTGCCTTTTTTACCTGCACTCCTCAGCTACCAAATCATAACAGTATCACCGGCCATAAAAATTGTATGGTACTCACAGAAGGGAAAAAATATTTTGAAGGAAGAAAAGTTGTCAGAGATATTTTTCTGTTTGTTGCATTTTTTTTTTTTTTTTTTTCCTCTGTATCTCTGGGTGCTGGGGAGGATCTTTTCTCCCAATGGAGTTTGCACAGTTGTCTGGCCGTGTGGATCAGCTTGCCACTGAGGTTCAGAGTATTGCTGCATATCTTGCTAGGTTGCCTGTTGTGGAACCTAGGATCCCCATGCCAGATTTGTTTTTAGGGGATCGAGCTAAGTTTCAGAATTTCAAAAATAATTGTAAATTGTTTCTTGCCTTAAAATCTAAGTCCTCAGGAAACGCAGCGCAGCAGGTTCAAATTATCATCTCTCTCCTGCGCGGCGATCCTCAGGATTGGGCTTTTTCCCTGATACCTGGGGATCCTGTTTTGAGTGATGTTGATGCGTTTTTCAGGCTTTGGGGTTATTGTACAATGAGCCTAATGTCACTGATCAAGCTGAGAAAGCCTTGTTGGCATTAAATCAGGGGCTTTATGACGCTGAGTTATACTGTCAGAGATTCCGTAGGTGGGCAGTCCTGACCAAATGGAAGGGTCTGTCAGATAATGTAAAGGATGTTATGGTGGGATTCCCTGTCCCCTCTGGTCTCAATGATTCTATGTCATTAGCGATTCAAATTGACAGACGTTTGCGTGAGCGGAGAAGTATGCGTGGAGTGGTGTTGCCTTGTGAGCCAGCTTCTGGGCCCATGCGGTGTGATAGAGTGGTGTCTGGGGCACAGCGTCATGAGTTTCGAAAGCGCAATGGGTTATGTTTCTACTGTGGTGATGCCTCTCATGCTATTTCAGTCTGCCCTAAGCGGGGAAGACATTTTGCACGCTCAGTTGTCTTGGGTACTGTTCAGACTAAGTTTTATTAACTGTCACTCTGATATGCTCTCTGTCCTCATTTTCTGCTCAGGCTTTCGTTGATTCTGGAGCAGCTATTAACCTGATGGATTATGATTTTGCTAAACGTTGTGGGTTTCCCTTGATACCCCTACAGAAGTCTATTCCTTTACTGGGGATCGATTCTACCCCTTTGGCTGAGAATAAACCCCAGTTTTCTACTCAGGTGATGATGAGGGTTGAACCTGATCACCAGGAGTGCTGCAAATTTTTGGTTCTATATAATCTGCATGACATTATAGTGCTGGGTTTCCCTTGGTTACAGTCTCATAATCCTGTTTTGGATTGGAAATCTGTGTCTGTAACCAGTTGGGGCTGCCAATGTGTTAATACCAACACTCCTGTTTTTTCTGCCTCCCCCAGGCTGAGGATGTTCCTGACTTTTTGTTTGATTTTTCTGATGTGTTTAGCGAAAGTAAATCTGCATCCTTGCCTCCCCATAGGAGCTATGACTGCGCTATTGAATTAGTGCCAGGTAGTAAATTCCCTAAAGGTCGCCTTTTTAACTTGTCTGTACCTGAACATGACGCTATGCGGTCTTATATCAAGGAATCATTGGAGAAGGGTCATATCAGACCATCCTCTTCACCCTTAGGTGCCGGTTTTTTCTTTGTGGCCAAAAAAGATGGTTCATTAAGGCCGTGTATTGATTATCGTCTCTTGAACAATATTACTGTGAAATATCAATACCCGTTACCCTTGATTTCTGACCTGTTTTCCAGGGTGAAAAACGCTACTTGGTTTACCAAGCTTGACCTCAGGGGGGCGTATAACCTTATTCGCATTAAGCACGGGGATGAATGGAAGACGGCATTCAATACCCCTGAAGGGCATTTTGAGTACCTTGTGATGCCCTTTGGGCTCACTAATGCTCCTTCCGTCTTCCAGTCCTTCATGAATGACATTTTCAGGGATTTTGTGGACAAGTTTCTGATTGTTTATTTGGATGATATCTTGATTTTTTCTAATGACTGGGACTCTCATGTGAAACATGTTCGAACTGTATTCCAGATTTTGAGAGAGAATGCTCTGTATGTGAAGGGATCAAAGTGTCTTTTTGGCGTACAGAAGATCTCATTTCTGGGATTCATTTTGTCCCCATCTGTTATTGAAATGGACCCGGTCAAGGTTCAGGCCATCTGTGATTGGGTCCAACCTACTTCATTAAAGGCTCTTCAGAGATTTTTGGGTTTTGCCAATTTTTATCGTAAATTTATTGGTAATTTCTCGGTTATTGTTAAACCATTAACTGATTTGACCAGAAAGGGTTCTGATGTGGTGAATTGGCCTCCTGAGGCAGTCTCTGCGTTTCAGGAACTTAAGCAGAGATTCACTTCTGCTCCTGTTTCTATGGCAGCCTGATGTTTCTCTGCCATTTCAGGTGGAGGTTGATGCCTCTGAAATTGGGGCAGGTGCCGTTTTGTCCCAAAAAGATCCAGAGACCTCTAAAAGTAACCCTTGTGCCTTTTTCTCTCGAAAATTTTCTCCTACTGAACGTAATTATGACGTGGGTAATCGGGAGTTATTGGCCATGAAGTGGGCTTTTGAAGAGTGGAGACATTGGCTGGAGGGAGCCAAACATCAGGTGGTGGTCCTTACGGACCATAAGAATCTGGTCTATCTGGAATCTGCCAAGCGACTCAATCCTAGACAGGCCAGGTGGGCCTTGTTTTTCACACGTTTTAATTTTGTGGTTTCCTTTCTTCCTGGCACTAAGAATGTTAAGGCGGATGCCCTCTCGAGGAGTTTCCTTGCGGACTCTCCTGAGCTATCTGATCCCTCTGTTATTTTGAAGGAGGGTGTAGTTCTTTCCGCCATCTCGCCCAATTTGAGACTTGCTCTGGAGGCGTGTCAGGAGGATAGGCCCGAGCGCTGCCCTGTTGGAAAATTGTTTGTCCCGGACCAATGGAAAAAGAGTGTGATGTCTGAGATTCATTGTTCCGCATTGGCTGGGCATCCCGGAATTTTTGGTACCAGAGACTTGGTTAGTCGGTCCTTTTGGTGGTCTACCTTGTCTCGCGATGTCAGGGAATTTGTGCAGTCCTGCGGGACTTGCTCTCGCTCCAAGCCTTGCTCTCGCTCTAGTGGTTTGTTGATGCCATTGCCTGTGCCCAAGAGACCATGGACCCATATCTCTATGGATTTCATTTCCGATCTTCCTGTTTCTCAGAGAATGACCACCATCTGGGTAATTTGTGATAGGTTTTCCAAAATGATACATCTTGTGCCATTACCTAAGTTGCCTTCCTCCTCTGAATTGGTGCCGTTGTTCCTTCAGCACGTGGTTCGTTTACACGGCATTCCTGAGAACATTGTGTCTGACAGAGGAGTCCAGTTTGTTTCCAGATTTTGGAGGACTTTTTGTTCTAAACTGGGTGTTCAATTGTCTTTCTCCTCGGCATTTCATCCTCAGACCAATGGTCAAACTGAGAGAACAAACCAGACATTGGAGACTTATCTAAGATGCTTTGTGTCTGCTGATCAGGATGACTGGGTCTCTTTTTTGCCTTTGGCTGAGTTTGCTCTTAATAATAGGGCTAGCTCTGCCACTTTGATGTCTCCGTTTTTCTGTAATTCTGGGTTTCACCCTCGATTTTCTTCAGGACAGACGGAGGCTTCTGTCTGTCCAGGTGTTGACTCTGTTGTTGAGCGTATGCAGCAGATTTGGGACCAGGTAGTGGAGAGGTTGTCCCTCTCTCAGGAGAGGGCCCAGCGGTTTGCTAACCGCATAGGACTGATGGTCCTCGGTTTAAAGTGGGGGACTTGGTCTGGTTGTCCTCAAAGAATATTCCTATGAGAGTAGCATCTCCTAAATTTAAGCCTAGGTTCATTGGACCTTATAAGATCATGGAGATTATTAATCCTGTTTCTTTTCGTTTGCTTCTTCCAGGGACATTTAAGATCCATAACGTGTTCCACAAGTCCTTGTTGAAGAGGTTTGTTGAGCCAGTGGTTCCTGCTGCTGTGCCTCCTGACCCTGTTTTGGTTGAGGGCAATCTGGAGTATGTGGTTGAGAAAATATTGGATTCTCGTTTTTCTAGACGGAAACTCCAGTATTTGGTTAAATGGAGAGGTTATGGTCAGGAAGACAATTCTTGGGTGTTTGCTTCGGACATCCATGCTAGGAGACTTATCCGTGCGTATCATAGAACTCATCCTGACCGACCTGGTTGCTCAAATGAGGGTTCGGTGACCCCTCCTCAAGGGGGGGGTACTGTTGTGAATGGGTTTGAGATGAGTTCTGAGCAGAGGCTCCCTCTGGTGGTTACAAGCGGTACTAGTGAGGATTGTGAGGACTGGGAATCAGGTGTTACTGATTGGTCTTATGTAAGGGAGTCATTTTCCATCAGGGTTGCCGGTGATCAATTGTTCTGGTCTGAATCCTTCTTTCCAGTTTCCCTTGTAGCCTGCTGTGTCGTGTCTGCATCTCCTGCTATCAGATAAGACAATTTCTTATTTTGTGTTTTTGCTATATTTTTGCATTTTGTCCTGCACTTCTGTGGGGGCCTTCAGGGTCCCCTCTGGGGGCTTTTGCCCTCTCAGTTTAGTTCAGCCACTGTGTTTTGTACTTTTGCTTTTTCCAGTTTTTTTTCAGTGGCTGCTGTTTTGATTTTTTTTTACACCAGAGAACTAATTTAGGTGGTAGAGGTCGTGTGATCTCAGGTGATTTTGAAATTAGTAGAGTTGGTGTTTTTTCAGGGTTTTCTGAGATTGCAGTAAGTACCCTTCCTGTCCTTTTCTATTTAGATAGTTTGGGCCCCAGCGTTTGCTCATACTATTTTCTTTCTGTGTCAGTATTTCCTCTTGTCTAACCGCCATTACATGTTTGGGGGCTTTCTGTTGTCTTTGGGGTTCTGCTCCGGGGCAGATAGCTTTCCTATTTCTATCTTTAGGTGTTGTTAGTTTCTCAGGCTGTGACGAGGCGTCTAGGACCAACGTAGGAACGCTCCACGGCTGCCTCTAGTTGCGGTGGTTAGTCAGGGTACTGCAATCTCATAGATTCCAACTGCTCTGGTGTATTGCCTTTTTTACCTGCACTCCTCAGCTACCAAATCATAACAGTGTACACAGTGACTGCACCAGCAGAATAGTGAGTGCAGCTCTGGAGTATAATACAGGATGTAACTCAGGATCAGTAATGTAATGTATCAGGGCCAGGAATAGGATATGGGTCATTTTTATGGGGAACGGGTGAATCTCCGCTTACTTTGTATCTCAGATCAGATATACATGACATTGCACCTTGGGGGGATACTGGATGCAGGTGTGTGAATAGAGCAGTATATAACTATGGAGCTGATCTTTAGTATAGTCATATATACCTCGGCATCTCATCAATTAAAAAATAAGTGTAAACTTCTTTCCATATTAAGTGAAGCCTGCAGTGTAAAGCATGGCGGCCACAACATCTGCTGATTGTAATATACTGTATATGTTCTCTGTCTCCCATGTGCAGGGATTTCTGAGAGTTGTAGTTTCTCCGGACAGCGCCCCGCTGATGGTTGGGTGCAGGTTTCTCATGCGCCTCCTCATTATGGACGCCCCTGGGAAGCTGAACTTTCTCACTCTTTCGAAAACTTCCAAAATTAAGAGGACAATGGATCACTTCAGGGGAAATCTGCTTAGCACAGAGATTGCGGCTCCGGTCACACATCCTCGGCTCGGCCCCCTGGGAGTAATATTAGGCTAGTTTCTGAGCCCCCCAGGACTGAGACGTCTCGTTGCCGCTCGTTACTTTGTGTCTTGTCTGGACTTGTGTTCTGCTACAATGTGACGAGACCGGCGGCTTCATTGCTCTGGACACCTGGAACGCAACACTTCCCCCCAAAACTTCCTTACGCTCTACTCCACAGTGATACATGAGCGAGAAGGGGCGTCCGTGTGAGATGTCCCATGTATTCAGCCAGACACCAGTTGACTTTCGCTGAGCTTTTCACGCCCGTCACAGTCCACGTCGCAGCCTGTCGGGATCTGGGGCGCAGACGAGGCGGGAGTTGACTGACGCGCGTCGGGTGCTGAGTAAGGCGATGTGTTGGGTGCAGGGTGCTGTATAGCGGGAATTCAGCTGAGCTGCGTTTCAATTTCTGATGTTTCGCTTCCTGCTCATCGGCGCGAAGAACATCCATCTGTATAGTGAGATCCGGACAAATGGCAGCCAGCGACGCCAATAGGGCCTGGTGGAAAATGTCGGCTATAGATAGGTGCGACGATCACCGTGGGTGGAGGCTGGAGGAAGCCCGCTCATATTGTACCGTTCAGGTGGTCGCTGTAAACTGTGCCGCCATGCTGCGCTCATTACGGCTTTTTCCATTCATAAAGTAGAATGAAGAGATCAGCGCGGAACAAAGAGCATTTAATAACTGTGCGAGCGGGGAGCGGCGGGCTCTGTCTGCCTCCAGGAAGCCCCTCGTGCCCTATTGGCAGTTTATTGTGCTAATTAAATGGTTCTTTTGTTCTCCCTGACTTAGGAAATGCCAGTGATCCTACTCCAGTCTGCTCCTAACTCACCTTTCTGCTGTGCATACAGTATACATGCACAATAATCACAGAGAAAACATGACCTGTCCTGTATTATACCCCAGAGCTGCACTCACTATTCTGCTGGTGCAGTCACTGTGTACATACATTACTGATCCTGAGTTACATCCTGTATTATACTCCAGAGCTGCACTCACTATTCTGCTGGGGAGTAATTCAGGATCAGTAATGTAATGTATATACACAGTGACTGCAGCAGCAGAATAGTGAGTGCAGCTCTGGAGTATAATACAGGATGTAACTCAGGATCAGTAATGTAATGTATGTACACAGTGACTGCACCAGCAGAATAGTGAGTGCAGCTCTGGAGTATAATACAGGATGTAACTCAGGATCAGTAATGTAATGTATGTACACAGTGACTGCACCAGCAGAATAGTGAGTGCAGCTCTGGAGTATAATACAGGATGTAACTCCGGATCAGTAATGTAATGTATGTACACAGTGACTGCACCAGCAGAATAGTGAGTGCAGCTCTGGGGTATAATACAGGATGTAACTCAGGATCAGTAATGTAATGTATGTACACAGTGACTGCACCAGCAGAATAGTGAGTGCAGCTCTGGGGTATAATACAGGATGTAACTCAAGATCAGTAATGTAATGTATGTACACAGTGACTGCACCAGCAGAATAGTGAGTGCAGCTCTGGGGTATAATACAGGATGTAACTCAGGATCAGTAATGTAATGTATGTACACAGTGACTGCACCAGCAGAATAGTGAGTGCAGCTCTGGGGTATAATACAGGATGTAACTCAGGATCAGTAATGTAATGTATGTACACAGTGACTGCACCAGCAGAATAGTGAGTGCAGCTCTGGCGTATAATACAGGATGTAACCCAGGATCAGTAATGTAATGTATGTACACAGTGACTGCACCAGCAGAATAGTGAGTGCAGCTCTGGAGTATAATACAGGAGGTAACTCAGGATCAGTAATATAATGTATGTACTCAGTGACTGCACCAGCAGAATAGTGAGTGCAGCTCTGGAGTATAATACAGGATGTAACTCCGGATCAGTAATGTAATGTATGTACACAGTGACTGCACCAGCAGAATAGTGAGTGCAGCTCTGGCGTATAATACAGGATGTAACCCAGGATCGGTAATGTATGTACACAGTGACTGCACCAGCAGAATAGTGAGTGCAGCTCTGGAGTGTAATACAGGATGTAACTCAGGATCAGTAATGTATGTACAGTCATGGCCAAAAGTTTTGAGAATGACACAAATAGTAATTTTTACAAAGTCTACTGCTTCACTTTTTCTAACGGCAATTTGCATATACTCCAGAATGTTATAAAGAGTGATCAGCTTAACAGCAATTACTTGCAAAGTCAATATTTGGCTAGAAAATGAACTTTATCCCCCAAAACACATTTCAACATCATTGCAGCCCTGCCTTAAAAGGACCAGCTAACCTCTTTTCAGTGATTGCTCCAGTAACACAGGTGTGGGTGCTGATGAGGACATGGCTGGAGATCAATCTGTCATGATTAAGTAAGAATGACACCACTGGACACTTTAAAAGGAGGCTGGTGCTTGGCATCATTGTTTCTCTTCTGTTAACCATGGTTATCTCTAAAGAAACACGTGCAGTCATCATTGCAATGCACAAAAATGGCCTAACAGGGAAGAGTATCGCAGCTAGAAAGATTGCACCTCAGTCAACAATCTATCGCATCATCAAGAACTTCAAGGAGAGAGGTTCCATTGTTGCCAAAAAGGCTCCAGGGCACCCAAGAAAGACCAGCAAGCGCCAGGACCATCTCTTAAAAGTGTTTCAGCTGCGGGATCGGGCTACCAGCAGTGCAGAGCTTGCTCAGGAATGGCAGCAGGCAGGTGTGAGTGCATCTGCATGCACTGTGAGGCGGAGACTCTTGGAGCAAGGCCTGGTCTCAAGGAGGGCAGCAAAGAAGCCACTTCTCTCCAGAAAAAAACATCATGGACAGACTGATATTCTGCAAAAGGTACAGGCAGTGGACTGCTGAGGACTGGGGTAAAGTTATTTTCTCTGATGAATCCCCTTTTCGATTGTTTGGGACATCAGGAAAACGCCTCATTCGGAGAAGACAAGGTGAGCGTTACCACCAGTCTTGTCTCATGCCAACTGTTAAGCATCCTGAAACCATTCATGTGTGGGGTTGCTTCTCAGCCAAGGGAATCGGCTCTCTCACAGTCTTGCCTAAAAACACAGCCATGAATAAAGAATGGTACCAGAATGTCCTCCAAGAGCAACTTCTCCCAACCCTCCAAGAGCAGTTTGGTGATCAACAATGCCTTTTCCAGCATGATGGAGCACCTTGCCATAAAGCAAAGGTGATAACTAAATGGCTCAGGGAACAAAACATAGAGATTTTGGGTCCATGGCCTGGAAACTCCCCAGATCTTAATCCCATTGAGAACTTGTGGTCAATCATCAAGTGACGGGTGGACAAACAAAAACCTAAAAATTCTGACAAAGTGAAAGCATTGATTGTGCAAGAATGGACTGCTATCAGTCAGGATTTGGTCCAGAAGTTGATTGAGAGCATGCCAGGGAGAATTGCAGAGGTCCTGAAGAAGAAGGGTCAACACTGCAAATATTGACTTGCTGCATTAACTCATTCTAACTGTCAATATAAGCTTTTGTTACTCATATGTTTACAATTATTATATTTCTGTCTGTGATAAAAACATCTGTCAAACACACATAAAAACCAGAGGGCAGCAGATCATGTGAAAATATAATTTTTGTGTCATTCTCAAAACTTTTGACCATTACTGTACCAGCAGAATAGTGAGTGCAGCTCTGGAGTATAATACAGGATGTAACTCAGGATCAGTAATGTATGTACACAATGACTGCACCAGCAGAATAGTGAGTGCAGCTCTGGAGTATAATACAGGATGTAACTCAGGATCAGTAATGTATGTACAGTGACTGCACCAGCAGAATAGTGAGTGCAGCTCTGGAGTATAATACAGGATGTAACTCAGGGTCAGTAATGTATGTACACAGTGACTGCACCAGCAGAATAGTGAGCGCTGCTCTGGAGTATATTATCACTGGTGGGGTGCTGACTAGTGATCCTGATCCTGATAGTGTTCAGTTGTATGGAGAAGTCCCTGTAGAGATCAGATCTTCGTGTGCTGGACGTTGCAATGCTGCACTATGTTCTTCTGGTCACTTACGTTTCCTTGGTAGATCTGATTTCGGACCGTACTCCTGACTTTTGCGTTCTTTCCCTCGCACATCTGCACCGTGTGAGAGTGACTGCCGGTCAGTAATGGCTGCAGCGCTGACGTCCCCTCCCCCGTTCAGTATGTGATATATGAAGTGTGGCTGGCATAGTCTGTGGTGCGGCTGAGC
This sequence comes from Oophaga sylvatica, assembly GCA_033576555.1. Taxonomy (NCBI): domain Eukaryota; kingdom Metazoa; phylum Chordata; class Amphibia; order Anura; family Dendrobatidae; genus Oophaga; species Oophaga sylvatica. Next base: position 41,761,913 of record JARQOD010000010.1, on the reverse strand, counting down.
TGACACTATATTTGCCATATTGCATAAACACCCCCCCAGCATCGTCAGACAGGTAGCCCCCGCTAACATGGCACGTCACATGGTGCTGCCCCCGCAGTCAGGGCGCCTATACTTAACCATGCAGCGCCGTATCTCTCACCAAAGGTCAAGGCTAAGGGGGGATAACTGTATTTTTCATTCTGAGGGTAAAGGACGATCTGTAAATGGAGACGGCTTCAGCAGCTGCGCATTTCTCTCTCTCCGCAGGATTCTGAGTCTCTGGACAGTTGCATCCAGAAGACCCTCTCCTCCCTCTACCATCCATTTGAGTCCACCGCTTCCACCCTACTGTGCCAAGTCCTGGACGTCGTGGAGAAGACCTACCGCGGAGATGGCCTTGGTTATCTCATTGATTTTCTGATCCCGGCAAAACGAATCCTGCAGGGATTGCAACAGGAGGCTTGTGTGAGTATCAGGGGGCTAGGATTCCAGCGGGTGGTCAGTACGGTTCCTTTTCATTGATTTAGTCTTCCTCTTCAGTTACAGTATTGTGGTCTTCTCTTCCGACATGCCGGGTGGCCCCTCTGTATCCACGACAAGATCGTTCTGCAGCTGGCGTCCATTGACTGGCGACTCCTCCATCCCGGAGACTTCTACCTCCAAGTGGTGCCTTATTTGAGAAAGACCCCGCGGATCGTGCTGAAATGTCTTGCCCAGGATCACCATAACGTGGAGGAGGTGCTGCTCCCGGAGGGGTCCTACACTTCCATCTTCACCCTGGAATGGTTGGAATTCATCAACGCTGATAGGATCGGGGTCTCGCTGGATAACGTTCTCCTGACCTGTGACGGTCAGCTCCACCGGGTGTCATGGGATCTGATCGTTCATCCGGAGTTTGTAGAGAAAAAGTCGTCAATTGAGGAGGTTGCTGACCTTTCAGAGACATTTCTTTACGAAGGTAAGCGGGGTCTGGCCCACTCTCCTGTGGAAGAATTGATGGTTCAAGATGAGGAAGCCGTTCTGGACCCTCCATCCGCCAGTTGTGACCCCGGAGCCACTATTACATTGGAAGCCAAACCAGATTGCTCCAGTGAGATTGAAGGAGAATACGTGGAGCTGCGTGATATTACGGTGCCACGTTTCGGCCCTCAGAAGGGCTCCTTAACTCAGTCCATAGCCTTAAACTTCAAAAGCCAGCACAAGTCGCACCAAAGAGCCAAGGATAGCCCGACGTTACGTATTGCAAGCAGCAGCGGGTGCACGGAGAGATTCGTCCACTGCCGCGCGCAGGTGTCTGACGCCGAGACTAACATGGGAGCGAGCGTGACGTATCATGATACAAGTCACATGCAAAATCCAGAGACCATAGACCTGGTGGACATTGACTCCTCCATTCCTGACCGCACTCACTTCTCCATTGACCATGGAATGAACAGTTTCCAGCAAACTTTTAATCTCGAAAATAATTCATTGTCGTCGTTATCTGAGGATGCCGGAAACAATGTTATCAAGGAGACAGATAACAGCAGAAAGAGGCAGAGACCAGAGCCGGATAATTATAGCACCTCGTCCTCCATCCAGGAGGAAAGCAGAAGCCACTTTACACATGTCACCGAGGATGTCCGGGGGGCGACAGATGGACCTGTTACAGAGCATTCGAGGACACATGACAGTCCAGGAATAGAGGACGGGGAATGTTGTAACCGGGAACTTTCCAGAACTTTTGTTTACCATCCCAACGAGCAGGATAGTGACCAAACGGTGCCTCGTCTACCAAACGGTGGCGACCCTCCACAAGGAGGCACGGGCAATGTGGCGGGTCCGGGAAATAGGGTCAAGATAGTGAGTGCGGGCAATGTGGAGGTTGCGGAATATGGGGACAAGATAATGGGTGCGGGCAATGTGGCGGGTGTGGAAAATGGGGACAAGATAATGGGTGCGGGCAATGTGGAGGGTGTGGAATATGTGGGCAAGGTAATGAGTGCTGAAAATGGGGGCAGTGTGGAGGGTGAGGAAAATGGGGACAAGGTAATAGGTGCGGGCAATGTGGAGGAGGTGGAATATGTGGGCAAGGTAATGAGTGCAAAAAATGGGGGCAATGTGGAGGGTGAGGAAAATGGGGACAAGGTAATGAGTGAGGAAAATCAGGGCAAGGTGGGGGATGCGGAAAACATGGGCAGTATAGAGAGTGCAGATAGCGTAGACAAGGCGGTGGGTGCAGAAAATGGGCACAAGGTGATGGGTCCTGAAAACGTGGGCAGAAGGAAGGATGCAGAAAATGGGGAGAAGGAAGAGGGTGCTGAAAATACGACCAGAATAGAGGGTACAGAAAACACAGACACGTTGGTGGGTGCTGAAATCGGGGACAATGTGGGGGGTGCAGAAAACACAGGCAAGGTGGTGGGTGTGGAAAACATGGGCAAGGTGGTGGGTGTGGAAAACATGGGCCATGTGAGTAGTCTCAGTAAACAAGTCTTAGAACCGCACAAGGTGCCCGAGGCTCGGGAACGGGCACAGTCTGTGGAATGTAATGACCAAAACATACAAGTTGCTGCTGACGTAGGACGGAGTTTTGCCTTCGCCGGTGACGATCACCTTAATTCCGTGGACATTGTGCTGATGAACGGACACACGGACGAGCTGCCGGCCACCGCTGTGGAGCAAATCAAACTAGAATTGCCTTTTTGTCACGTGGGACATGACAATCCCCCCAGGAGCCCACAATATGCCAAGCGAGCACAATCGCCACCAACACAACTACCTCTAGAGACCCTGCACGAGGATACGGAGGAGGAGCAAGGCACAGCCACCGATGAGCCTCCGCAAGTCACAGGAGGCGACGTCCGCCATCAGGGATCCACCGAGAGAGGTAAGACTGGCCTATAGCCAGAAAATAATAAAGTACGTAGCATTTGTGCATTTCCCATTTGCCCTCAGACCCCTCCATCTCTTCCTGGACTTCCGTTCTTGAAGCTTAAGGCTGCGTGCACGCGTTGCGGATTTATTGCGATTCCGCAGTGGATTTGCTGCTGCGGATCCGCAGTAAATTCGCAAGTGTGTATCAAAACAATGTTAACATATGGAAAAAAAAATTCTGTGCGCATGCTGCGGAAAAAAACGTGCGGATTTGCAGCGTTATATTTTCCGCAGCATGTCAATTCTTTTCTCCTTCGTCTCATTGGGGGACACAGGACTGTGGACTGTGGGTGTATGCTACTGCCGCTAGGAGGCTGACACTAAGTAAACATAAAAAAAAGGTTAGCTCCTCCTCCGCCGTATACACCTCAGCACTGGCCGCAGGCAAACCCAGTTCATGCTTAGTGTCTGATGGAGGCACACGTCTGGTTTTTTCCAGACCATTTTTTTATTTTTTTATTTTTTCCCACGAAGATGAGATAGGGGCGACGGACCTTTTTGAATGGGTCCGATCTCCCCAAACCATCAACGGGCGAGCACGTGGAGTGAAGCCTCCACGTATCCTTTCCCGCTACGTGGGACATGATGCCGGACTCAGCCCTGACCACCCTGGGGTATTGAAACCTCAGGTTGTACAGTGGCATGTTATAGTCCATGCGGCCCCCACTGCACCACCAATGCTAGACTGCGGTGCTGCAAGGAGGCGGACGGTCCCTCTCCTCATCCCCTGAAGGGGTGATGGAGTTAGGGTGCCTGCACCGTCCTTCCTTTTTTTGCTGCAAGCCCCCCTCTAAAAGAGGGGAGACGCTGGACTAATGTTTGGGAGCGCGAGTCCACTGCAGCAAGGAAGACCACCATTAGAGGTCATGAAGCTGGAGCCTGCACCGTCCTCCATTTTTTGGCAGAAGACTGCAAGGAACCCACCTTCAAAGCTCCGGAGAAACAGTGGGTAGCGTCTGGGGCGGTCGGAATTCGGTGGGAGCGGAGTCCCCGGCCTGAGGTCCACGAGGCTGTCTGTGAACCCCCCGGAGAGCGCCGCCCCCTATCTGCGTGCGACGGCCCACCCACTGGCTTCTAGGCGGCCGCCGCCAAAAATCTAGCCCCCGGCTTCGGCCAGTGCTAGGCCGCGGGCTGAAATTTAGTCCCCGGCTTCGGCCGGGGACCAGGCCGCATGTCTAATTCTGCTCCCGGCGTCTGCCGGAAGATAGGCCGTGCTCCGCCCCCGGCAGCGTCACTTCCGGCGGGCCCGCCCCCTGTTTTTCGGGCGGTCACCGCCAAAAATTTAGGCCGAGGCTTCGGCCGGCGCTAGGCCGCGGCTGGAAATTTAGTCCCCGGCTTCGGCCGGAGACTAGGCCGCGGCCGGAAGTGGTGTCTCTGGCATCTGACGGCGCTAGGCCGCGCCTCTCGACCCCGCAGCTATATGAGCCACGCCTCCCTGACAGGGAGCGCTCTTTTTGAAAAAGTCTGGAGCCTTTGCTCGTTTCCTTTTGCGCTGTTAACGCTGCTTAAGGACGTCCGGGGATACAGGACTGGGGTAAGTGCTACTACCTCCAGTCCGGCTCCACTTCGCTGCGCTCCGCTACCGTACCTCCGCATCGTCACAGCAGATTGTTACAGCAGGGGGAAGGAGGCTCTGAACAGATAAAGTATGTCCAGAAGAACTAAGGCCCACACGGTGCTGTATACCGCATGCATTGCCTGTAGATCCCCTTTTCCGCATGCCCAGACTAATCGGGTCTGCGAAGCCTGTGACTCTGAACGGGCTCAGGAGCCCTCACCTATAGCGCAGCCCAGTGCGTCAGGCCCCCCGGAGTGGGCCCTATCTCTGTCTCAATCTATGGCGTCATTAACGAGAGCAATCGAGTCCCTTCAAGCTCCCGATAGGAGCAGGGACAGTGGTTCACCCGTCTTGGCGACGTCTCAGGAACCTCCGGCCTGCAGGGGCCGCGCTCTCACCAGGCAGACGCAGGGGAAGCGAACCCACACTGCGTCGCCTATGCCGTCCAGGGCTTCGGCATCCTTCAGCTCAGCTTCTCGCTCTCCCTCACCTTTAGAGGCAAGTGATCAATATTCGGATTCCGATACTGAAGGGTCCCTCAATTTGGAAGCTCCAGGTTGTCAGGAGACAATTGACAGTCTGATTGAAGCTGTCAATCAATCTCTGGGGGTAGTAGACGATGAGTCCACCTTGGCCTCTGGTCATAAGGTGTCCTTCAAAAGAGCCAGACAGACTCATAAGGTCTTTGGTGCTCATCCTGAGTTTGAGGAGCTTGTGCAGCCCCACCGAGAAAAACCGGATAAGCGCTTTGCAGGACAGAGGGCCCTCAATACCAGGTATCCTTTTGCTCCTGAACTTCTTAAGAAGTGGGCGGAATCCCCAGTGGTCGATCCTCCGGTGTCACGCTAGGCATCTAAGACGCTTCTCTCCCTTCCTGATGGTTCCTCGATTAAGGATCCAACGGATCGTCTGATTGAAAGCCTGGCTCGATCGGTGTTTGAAGCATCTGGGTCATCTCTCTCTCCTTCCTTTGCAGCGACTTGGGTTGCTAAGGCCATGATTTCCTGGTCGGAGTCTCTGAACAGAGCTCTTCACGGTGTAGAAGTGCCACCTGAGGTTTTGGAGATATCTAATCAGATGGCTCTCGCAGGTGATTTTTTGATCAACGCTTCTATGGATGCGGCAAATTGCGCAGCATTAGCTGCTGCTAATGCGATTGCCATTAGGAGATCCTTGTGGTTGAGGACTTGGCGAGCAGACTCAACTTCAAAGAAGTCACTTACGTCCTTGCCATATCAAAGCGGTCGTTTATTTGGTGAAAAGCTGGATCAGCTTATATCTGATGCGACAGGAGGGAAGAGCTCTTTTTTGCCTCAGCAGAAAGTCAAACAGCCCTTTCGCCGACAGCTTCAGCCTCGCTTTAGAGCCTTTCGCAACCCAGGTTGGGCTACAACAGCCAGTTCCAGCGGCTCAGGTCGACCTAATCAGGCCAGAGATCGTCAGGTCTCTTACAAGACCAACCCGTTGGGAAGAATGCGGTCTCAACAACCGAGATCTAGAGGGTCTAGGCCCCAAAGATTTTCGGATAAATGACTGGAGGCAGAATCCGGTCGATTCATCCAGAGTAGGCGGCCGTCTACTCTGGTTTCGTCCCACTTGGCTATCAATTACTCAAGACGAGTGGGTCAGGGAATTAGTCACCTCGGGTACAAGATAGAATTTACCAGCCTTCCCTCAAATCGTTTTTTTCCCTCGCGCCTTCCCAAGGAGGAGTCTCGGGTTCGCGCCTTATTCAAGGCGGTCGAGTCTCTTCGACACAGCGGGGTTGTCGTACCTGTACCAGAGGTCGAAAGAGGTCGGGGGTTTTATTCCAATCTGTTCACGGTACCCAAAAAGGACGGTACCGTAAGGCCCATTCTGGATCTAAAGAGACTGAACCGGTTTGTCAGAATTCAACATTTCCGAATGGAGTCTCTCCGCTCGGTCATTGCTGCCATGGAAAAAGGGGAATTTCTAGCATCAATAGACATCCAGGATGCCTATCTTCACATCCCCATATTTCCCCCTCATCAAAGGTTTCTTCGGTTTGCCATCGGCAAACTTCACTTTCAGTTCGCTGCCTTGCCATTCGGGCTAGCCACAGCTCCCAGAGTGTTCACAAAGGTCATGGCTGCTGTTGTATCCATTCTGCACTCCAGGGGGATAGTCATCTTGCCTTACCTAGACGACCTTCTCATCAAGGGTCCGTCTTTCCAAACATGCGAGGAAAGTGTCAGCATTACCCTAGACACTCTTGTTCGACTGGGGTGGCTGGTGAATATGAAGAAGTCATCTCCCGTGCCATCTCGAAAGATCACCTTCCTAGGGATGGATTTCGACACCGCTCAAGGGTTGATAATCCTTCCTCAGGACAAGGCCTTAGTTCTCCGTCAAGAGGTACGGATCCTTCACAAACCGATTCCTCATACCATCCGGTTTTGCATGAGGGTCCTAGGAAGGATGGTGGCAACGATCGAAGCGATTCCATTTGCCCAGTTTCATCTTCGCCCCCTTCAGCATGCACTCTTGGCAGTATGGGACGGGAGCCCTTATTCCCTCAATCTTCGGTGCCGTCTGTCCCTGCAGGTCAGACAGACTCTTATGTGGTGGACGAGGAGTTCCACTCTTCAACAGGGCCGTTTGTTTCCTCCGAATATCTGGATGGTAGTCACAACGGATGCCAGCCTGCTCGGATGGGGAGCAGTGTTTCGTCACCACACAGCCCAGGGGACTTGGTCTCAGCAGGAGTCGATCCTCCCGATCAATATTTTAGAGATCCGAGCTATTTGGCTGGCTCTGAGATATTTTCACCAGCATCTGGCGGGCCGCCCAGTCCGAATTCAATCAGACAATGCCACGGCGGTGGCATACATAAACCATCAGGGAGGTACCCGCAGCCGGGCGGCTATGCACGAGGTAAAACAGATTCTGTCCTGGGCAGAGGTAAATCACTCCGTGATTTCAGCAGTCCACATTCCGGGCGAGGAAAACTGGGCAGCGGATTTTCTCAGTCGTCACGGCATAGCTTCAGGGGAATGGTCGCTACATCCCGAGATTTTTCAGCAGATATGCCGACGCTGGGGAACCCCAGATGTGGACCTGATGGCTTCCAGGATGAATGCCAAGGTGCCCAACTTCGTCTCCCGGTACCGGGATCCGCAGGCAATTGCGGTGGACGCCCTGGTTCTACCGTGGAATCAATTCCATCTTCCATACTTATTTCCACCAATAGCTCTTCTCCCAAGGGTGATCAGAAAGATCAGGATAGAGGGGGTTCCAGCGATTTTAATCGCTCCGGATTGGCCGCGTCGCTCTTGGTACGCGGAGCTGGTACAGTTGCTCGCCGACGTACCCTGGCGACTGCCAGAGCGCGCGGACCTTCTCTCCCAGGGCCCAGTTTACCACCAGAACTCAGCGGTCCTGTGTTTGACGGCCTGGCCGTTGAATCTTGGATCCTGACCAGGGCTGGATTCTCTAAGAAGGTCGCCGCGATGATGGCTAGCGCCCGAAAGCCCGTCTCGGCTCGCATCTACCACGGGACTTGGAAGATCTTTTTTGCTTGGTGCAGGGAACATGGTTGTTCCCCGCTTCGGTTTTCAATTCCAAACATTCTGTCATTTCTCCAGGCAGGCCTAGATTCGGGTCTAGCGCCAAGTACGCTTAGACGGCAGATATCAGCCTTGTCTGTGCTTTTTCAGCGAAGGATCGCGTCTAATTTTCAGGTTAGGACCTTTATTCAGGGGGTTGTCCATATAGTTCCCCCCTACAAGGCTCCCTTAGATGTTTGGGATCTCAATCTAGTCCTGGGAGTCCTGCAGGAATCTCCATTTGAACCTCTGCAGGAGGTTTCTCTGGCATTTCTTTCATGGAAAGTGGTGTTTTTGGTAGCCATAACATCCATTAGGCGGGTTTCGGAGCTGGCAGCACTGTCTTGTCGGGCTCCGTACTTGCTTTTCCATCAGGATAAGGTGGTGCTCAGGCCGACACCACCTTTTTTGCCTAAAGTCGTGTCCTCTTTTCATATCAATGAGGATATTGTTCTACCTTCCTTTTGCCCAGCTCCTACGCACCGGGTTGAGAAGGCTCTCCATACGCTAGATCTGGTGAGAGCGCTCAGGAGATATGTATCTCGGACGGCGTCCTTTCGGCAGACGGACACGCTGTTTGTTCTCCCTGAGGGTCGCAGGAAGGGACTCGCTGCCTCTAAGTCAACCTTGGCTACGTGGATTCGGTTAGCCATTCAGGAGGCTTACCGCATCAGAGGCGCGGTGGTTCCTGCAGGGATCAAGGCTCACTCCACCAGAGCGGTGGGTGCCTCCTGGGCCCTTCGGCATCAGGCTTCGGTGGAACAGGTTTGTAAGGCAGCAACCTGGTCCAGTCTGCATACCTTTTCCAAGCATTATAATGTCCATACTCAGGCTTCTGCGGATGCCAGTCTGGGTAGAAGGATTCTTCAGGGCGCGGTTGCGCACCTATAAGCAATGCTTGATTATAAATTACACTGTGGAGTCGGTTTCCCACCCAAGGGACTGCTTTGGGACGTCCCACAGTCCTGTGTCCCCCAATGAGACGAAGGAGAAATACGGATTTTTGTGTTACTCACCGTAAAATCCTTTTCTCCGAGACGCTCATTGGGGGACACAGCTCCCTCCCTATTAGCCGGATGGCTTCGATTTCTAAGTTAATTTTATTTGCTTGGGTCTATATCAGTAGATTTACTTCTGGATATATTGTACCTGTATTAACATTAATTTATTCTTTAGCCTCCTACTGCTTTTTGCACTAAACTGGGTTTGCCTGCGGCCAGTGCTGAGGTGTATACAGCGGAGGAGGAGCTAACCTTTTTTTTATGTTTACTTAGTGTCAGCCTCCTAGCGGCAGTAGCATACACCCACAGTCCACAGTCCTGTGTCCCCCAATGAGCGTCTCGGAGAAAAGGATTTTACGGTGAGTAACACAAAAATCCGTATTTTGCGGATCTGCAGCGTTTCTGCACCCATTGACTTGCATTGAGTCTGGCACATCCGCAGCAAAACCGCAGATGTAAAAAAGATCTGCGGATTTGCTGCGGAGGAAACTTTGCGGACCGGGAGGAGGGAAGAGTGTGGGAGGTGACACTGTGCATGTATGTGTAGTGTGTGTGCCGGTGTCTGCGTGATCTGAGGGGCTGGGTGGGGGTCTGCGGGCCTGTGTGTGTGTCTGTGTGCAGGCATTGTCCGATGCGACTACTAGTCCCATCCGGCTATGCCTGCTACAGTGAGACCATTAGCCAATGATGGGACAGTAGTAGACTCATCATCCGGCTAATGTGTTTAATGTAAAAAAAAAAAAAACAAATAAAACAACCACACACATATATAGTCAATACTTGCCATAATCTGCTAATCCCCGAAGCCCTCGCTCACCCGAAAAAAAACAAACACCCAATATACTCCCTGTTACGACGTAATCCCATTAATACCGATTGTCCCACGACGGTTACCCGTGGAGAGCTGTCACGTCAGCAGGTGTGACCGCTCTCGAGGGGCTCCAGTGTACAGTGACTGGGATAACCCTCCACACTGTATCACTCCGCCGCCGGCCGGTCACTGGAGTTCACCTGTCATTTGCGCCCTTTTCTCTAGGCTGTAGTGCCGTAAAGTGAACTCCGATGATACACTGCGGGAGGGTTATCTCCGGTCAGTGTGTCATCGTAGGCCTATAGAGCGGTCACATCTGCTGATGTGACTGCTCTATAGGGGAGATCTTCGTGGGACTCTCATTTTAAAGAGTGACTGCGTCGGACAGGGAGTATACTGTTGTTTTTTTTTTATTTTTTCAGGTGATCGATGGCTTCAAATGGATTTAGGCGTACAATAAAAATTATGAAAAACCGTGTTGTGTTTTATTTAATTACAATACTTTATTCTTATGTGTTTTTTAACCCTTTCAAACGATAAGCTTAATAATGGATAGGCATCTTATTGACGCCTCTCCATTATTAACCGTGCTTAATGTCACCTTACAATAGCAAGGTGTCATTAACCCCTTATTACCCCATATGCCACCTCTACACGGCAGAGGGAAGAGAGGGGCAAAGTGCCGGAATTGGCACATCATACAGATGCGCCAATTCTGGGGCGGCTGGGTGCTGGTATTATTAGCCAGGGGGGGCAATATCCATGGCCCCTTCCTAGGCTATGAATATCAGCCCACAGCTCTCTGCGTAGCCTTTCTTGCTATAAATTATAGGGGGACCCCACGTCATTTTTTTTTTTTGGGAGGCGGGGGGGGGGGGTCCCTCTATTTTAATAGCCAGTAAAGGTTAGCTGCGGGCTGAAATTCATAGCCTGGGAAGCTCCATGGGTATTAACCCCTTCCCAGGATAGAAATATTGGCCCTGGCCGTCGGCTTTTCCCCTTTGGCGCAGAAAATTGTGCTGGAGTCCGCGCCATTTTTCCCATTTTTTTTAATTAAAGATATTGCATGAAGATTTTGTGTGTGTCTTTAACTATTTATGTACCATTTTATCTATCCCCTATCTTTCTATCTCATATCTATCTGTGTGTGTAATAGAGTATGGGTTGGGCAAGAAATGACATCACAAATCTTTTTTTTTTTGTTAAATAACATCTTTATTTAGCTTACAATAACGCATCAAATCTGCATAAAAAACACCTGCGTTTTCTGCCAAGAGGTGCGGATTCTGTGCAGAAAATACCGCAGGCTAATCTGCAATGTGTGCACATACCCTAATTCTCTGGACCCCCAGATCGTCCTCTGAGATGATCACTCGGAGACATCGGACCCCTCCTATAGATAAGCATATACACAGCTGGTGTTGGAGGTGTATATATATATATATATCTCTTTCCTGCGGAGCGCTGTCGCCGTGTGTTCTGGACGTCCCGTCACACGATGTCGTATTTCTGTCTTGCGGATCCTCCCGAGTGTTTCCTGATATCTCCTATATTCCTGCTCCCATCCTGTTGTAGGAGAGGTCAGGATATTGTGGGACAGCTGCAGACATTGCAGGCCATCTGATGTCATGCTACAGGTATAACTGGGGCATCCAACTCTAGAACTACAAGTCCCAGACCCTTCACCCCTTAGAGGGCTGCTGGTGTGATGAGGAAGGAGGTGCGGCGGAGCTGATGGTGGCCATCACTGAGGGTGTCTGTAGGAGTATGCCCGGTGTCAGTGGGACGAGATTAACCCTCTCACTCCTGAGCCCAGCCTAAAATATCCCATGTGTAGATGGCCGACCCCGTCCTTCCCGTACGCTGCCTTTCCCCTATGTGTTGGGAATGTGAGGGGTCGGGGGCGTCTATATTGGCCCCTTCATTGGCCGGAGGGGGCTCCGTATTGTATACATATGGCATTAGTCACCTCATACCGCTGTGTCACCCCCGGCAGGTTTCATGTGTCACCCACAGGGCGAGGCCGTGCCCAGATCCTGGATTTTTGCATCGTGTGTCACAGTCTGGCTGCAGATGGACAATTTTGCACAAACTGCTAAAAGTTAATGTAAAACTTTAAGGGAAGTTCTGTAAATAATGATTAATCCCTGAACAGTGAAGTCATAAAATGCTGATCTCTGCTTGCTGTCAGATCCCCATGTTTTTTTTTGTAAGATCTTTGCTTGCTGTCACATCCCATGTTTTTTGTAAGATCTCTGCTTGCTGTCACATCCCCATGTTTTTTGTAAGATCTCTGCTTGCTGTCACATCCCCCTGTGTTTTTGTAAGATCTTTGCTTGCTGTCACATCCCATGTTTTGTAATATCTCTGCTTGCTGTCACATCCCCGTGTGTTTGTAAGATCTCTGCTTGCTGTCACATCCCTGTTTTTTTTTTGTAAGATCTCTGCTTGCTGTCACATCCCTGTTTTTTTTGTAAGATCTCTGCTTGCTGTCACATCACCGTGGTTTTTTTGTAAGATCTCTGCATGCTGTCACATCCCTGTTTACAGCCCAATGCTGAAGTGTATCCTCGCCATATCCAGCTCAGGATGCCCATACACCTAGAGAAGAGCCACGGAGAAAATCCACACACAGCCACAAAGCTGATAGCTCTGTGTGGGCTGCCTCACAGCTGCAGGGCTTGTTACAGTGTTACACTTCTGTCTTGTCATGTGTCTGTCAGACCGGAGGAAAGGGACATTTTAGCTTTTCTCTGTTCATCTGAATACAGAGATTTAGGAAACGAGGAATTAAAGTGAAGTTATCAGAAAGTTTTAGAACTTTGTGTTCCTCCCGTTTCTGGTGACTGCTCAGAATAAGCTGCTGTGTGTACCTGAGGGAGAACACGATTTCTGACTATTACATGACTAGTGTCCTGCATTGTTCACCAGTTTGCCCTCTTCAGGTTCACGCTCTAATTCTCAGTTGTCTCTGAGCTAGTGGATGATGACTGGCTGCTATGATGTCTCCATTCACAGCACACTCAGACATTAGGGACTCCTGCTCTCTATATAGCACATACTTAGAATCATCAGTAACAGATAGTGGACATTATACAGCAGCACTGCGCAGCGTAGCTGTGAGTCCAGCTGTGGAAAGCAGTATGAAGGACATGATATAGCAGTGTAACCAGCTCTGGGATGAGATAAAAACACCTGCAGGAAAGAAACAGCATGGAGGTCAGTATATAACAGTGTAGCTGTTATTCCAAAATTACTAGAAAGCAGCATGAAGGACATGATATAGCAGCGCTAAGCAGTGAAACCAGCTCTGGGATGAGATTAAACACTGACTGGAAAGCAGCAGCATGGATGACTCTATACAACATTGTAGCTGTGATTCCAGATCTAGGGTAAGATGAACCACCTACTCAAAAGCACCATGGCGGACATTATGTGACAGTTTGATTTCAGCTCTAGGGTGACATAAAACACTTACTGGAAAGTAGTAGCATAGAGAACATTATATAGCTATGATTCCAGCTGTGGAGTGAGATAAAACACTTAGGGTATGTGCACACGTTGCGGATTTGCTTGTGGAATTTTTTGCGCAGATTCTTCTTCTTGGCAGAAAACGCAGGCAAAAATCCACACTGTTTTGATGTGGATTTTAATGCATTTTTTTATGCCGATTTGTATGCATTTTTGTAAGCTAAATAAAGATTATTAAACAAAGAAAAAATTTGTGATGTCGTTTTTGTCCAACCTCTTCTTTTACATATTCCATTGAATACCATAATATCATCACATACCATGTTCACACAGAATGTTTACACACACAAAACAAAAAGTGAAAATCAATAGATAGATAGAAAAATCTGAGTTAGGCCAGGGTCACACTTGCGAGAAACTCGCACGAGTCTTGCACCTCAATACCTGGCACTGGTGCCAGTGCTGGGTATTAAGGTGCCAGACTCGTGTGAGTTTTTTGCAAGTGTGCCCCCCCGGTCTTAAACGCAATATGTTTAATTTTTTTAAAAAAAATGTTTGGGCTCCCGTGCAATTTTCCAGTCCAGAGAGGGAAAGCCAGCGACTGGGGATAGATGTTTATAGCCTGGGAAGGGGTAATACCCATGGATCTTCCCAAGCAATTAATATCTGCCGGCAGCTGTCTGCATAGCCTTTACTGGCTATTAAAATAGGGGGGCCCAAAAAAAAATTACATGGGATCCCACTATAATTAATAGCCAGAAAAGGCTATGCAGACAGCTGCGGGCTGATATTCATAGCCTAGGAAGGGGCCATGGATATTGCCAAACCCCCCTAACCTGGCTACAAACACCAACTCTCAGCCGCCCCAGAAAGATGCACCAATTCGGTTCTTAGCCTCTCTCTTCCCACTGCCCTGTAGTGGTGGCATATGAGGTAATAGTTGGGGGATTGATGTCACCTTTCTATGGTAAGGTGACATCAAGCCCGGCTTAGAAATTGTCTTATTGACACATCTCCATTACTAACCTTAGAGTTTTTCATGGGTTAAATAAAGACACAGCAAGAATAAAGTCTTTTAATGAAATAAAACACTACACAGTTTCCCATATTTATTAAACACCTAATTCCCCAAAGCCCCCGATCTCCTGCAAAAAAAATAAAATAATACACCAACACAAATGCTCCCTGATCCGACGTAATCCATGTAATAACGAGTGTCCCACGACGATCTCCCCTATAGAGCAGTCACATCAGAAGATGTGACCGCTCTACAGGGCCTCCAGTGACTCACCAACAGGAGATAATGGCTCCTGCAGTGTTATCACTGAGGGGTAACTGGAGTTCTTGCTCTCACTGTACAGCACTGTTGTGTGAGAATTTTCCTACGCAACGGCTGCAAGTGACAGGACCAACTCCTGTGACCTCTGACGGCGGAAAGATACCTTCCGTCATTGTATCACCGGAGAGGCCCCTGGAGAGCGGTCACTTCACCCTATGTGACAGCTCTCCACGGGAGATCGTCGTAGGACACGTTATTAAATGGATTACGTCGTAACAGGGACTAGACTGTTGGATTTTTAGTTTATTTTTTTTTAAGAGGATTGAGGGCGTCGGGGATTAGCTGTACGGTGAGTATGTGTAATGTATGTGTTTTTTTTTTTTTTTTTTATACTATTCAGCACAGTCCCATCATCCGGCTCCTACTACTGTCCCATCATCTGCTAATGCTGTCACTTTAGCAGACATAGCTGGATAGGACTAGTAGTCCCATCGGACGATGCCTGCCTACACACACACAGTCTCCACAAACACACTCTTCCTCCTCCCTATCTGCAGCGTATCTCGCATGCAACTCCGCAGCAAAACCGCAGATATTTTTAAACCTGTGTTTTTGCTGCAGATTTGACTGACTCAATCAGGGTGGATTTGATTTAAATCACTAGTCAGTAAGGCTTGATGTAAATCTACTTTAACATGCAAGTAGATGAAGATTTTTAGAATCACTTTTTATATTACTTTTTTCTCCCCAGTTTAATGGGTTAATCATTCATATTTTGACACCACTGTTCTGTTGTACTTAGGAAGGAGAAAAATAATCCTGACCTTAATAACAATTTAAATAGATTTATTCAACTGAAACAATAACAACATTACAGCATAAGTTATTTGCTTAAACAAACATCCATGTTTGTTAACTAATTTGGCTAAACAAATATATATATATTTTAAGAAACTTAGATGGTCAGCCCAGCCGACACATGAAAAACTTAAATACTACTGTCCCTGCTGTCCGCTGTAGCTCACTCGTCGTCATCTTCATCATCATCTTCTTCTTTGTTCCTATTCATAATCTGGAAAAGAAAAACAAGCTTTCCTGCTTTATTGGGTCCCAACCGATTTCTCAATTTAGAATGAATGAGTCCAAAGGAAGAGAATATTCTTTCAACGCCTGCAGAAGAAGCTACTGCTGTTAAAAGTGAAATCATTACTTGAACAGTCTCTAAATCCAAGCGCTTAAGTGACTTCCACCAGTTTACTGGTGTGACCTTCCTTAAAATATCTTCAGCAAACATATATTTCTTGAATGGTTCCCCCTTAGCTCTGAAGTTTATTATAGTTGGCATTAAAGATGGATGATTGCTGGATACCCATGTCATAGCTAACTCCTCTTCCTTAGCACTTAGCTTTTGACCCTGATATTGGATATTGACAATATTTGCCAAAAAATGAGCTGGAGTCAGTGCTTGTCCCATTCGTTTGTTTACTGCTTGTAATTTAATTCTGTCCATGTGTAGTTCTGTGTTTAAGTGTTCACTCAGTTCCTTCCAAATTTCAACAGCATCTGCAATAAAACAGCTATTTTTCTGTATTTTGTTTAAAGCTTGAGAGATGGGTTTCAGGAAGCTCAGCATATGTTCAACATTTCTCTTAAGCCCAATGTTGAGGATTTTGGCCGTGACAGTGCCATCTATTTTATCTCGATTTTCTTCACAAAGTGTCATCAGAATAGGCCAGTTTTTGATATACTGCTCAAAACAGTCCACCACAGAGTTCCACCTAACATCTTGTGGGAGCGTTAGCTTGGTTCCACCCATCCTTTTCAGAGCTGCTGCAGCAAAATGATTATTACGGAAGTATTTAGCAATTTCAACAACATTAGCCTTTATTTCTGGAACACTTTCACTTAAGTCTTTGGCTAAGAGGTGCAGCAAATGAGCACTGCAACCATATGTTATTAGCTTTGTATTCCCTCCCTGCTCTTCTAAATTTCTTCTCATCTTGGATACGTTTGCAGCATTGTCAGTGACCAAACTGCGTACTAGACATTTGAATTTTTGTTCACATGTTGTTATAGCTTGTACTGCCACTTCTTGTAAGTATTCTGCTGTGTGTGCATTTCCTGACGTATCAGTTGTTTGTGCAAGGAAGACTTTACCTTCTTCTGTTGTTATACAAGCACATACAATAGGATCATTGTGGACATTACTCCACCCATCAATACTTAGGTTAACAATTTCACCCTCCAGAGCTGTTGCACATTGCTCCATTTCTCTGTCATACACTTGATCCAGCAGTTTCCCTGCAACATCAGCTCTGCTGGGTGGACTGTATCCTGGTCTCAGTGACTGAACCATATTAATGAAATGTGGGTTCTCAGTCAGACGGAAAGAAGAGTTTGTTGCATAAATAAACTGGGCAATTTTTTCATCAATCAACTCTTTTTCTAATCTGCTAGTTCTTATCACAAACCTATCTATGGTGGTTCCAGGAGGTAAAGGTTTTTTCTTCCTTTTGGGTGATGGTGATATGTGGCTGTGGGTGTCTGATGATGATGATGCTGCTAATGAAGCACTATCCTGGATGGATAACTCTGAAACTGTAGAACAGGATGATGGTGATCTTGGAGGTGGATAGTTTCCAGAATCCATGAATTCCCCTAAACAAAAAAAGTCAATGCTGTTATTTTATTGTTTATACAATTTCTGCTTATTGTACACAACACAGCACTGCCCCAAAAGGAATATTTGTTTTTCTTCATAACTGTACCAAATGACAGTAACATGCAGTAATAATAAGAAATATAATTTTTCTCACACATGACAGTTCAGTCTTTAGAAATAGGATTCAATAAAAATATTTACCAACCTGAAGATCCTGCCTGTTCAGAAGTGTTTCTTTGGTCATCTTCATCACCGCACTTCTCATAAAGCCTCATTCGCGCCACCAGGCCTTGCATCTCTTTGTTGCATCGTTTGCATTTTGCACGCATGCCTGCCTTACCGATAGGCGAAGGAGCTTCATTAAAATATTCCCAAACTGGGTCTCTTTTACGGCCTGCTGCCATTATAAGGAAAGAATGTAATAAACCTCAGATCGTTCACACAAACAGATCCAGACTTGTCTGTCTGTGGCTATGCTGCAGTATTGTGCTCAAAGTTTCACTTTCATTTTCTTGTCTGCTTGCCCTTCCTCCTCCTCACACTTAGATTCACATTCTTCTTGTGTTGTGCAGATCTATTCCACTCCAAACAATCAGAAACATATTGTCTAACTTCTTGGACTTGGCACTGAAGGGGTTGATTCTGTATTCATATAGGTTTGTAGAACAATAGGATTAAGGTCTTTTTCTCAACTCTGTTCATGTTGTAACATTTTTGCCGTGAAGAAGAGGCTGGGACCTCTGCGGAGTCAAATTCAGTTTTGAGATCTGCGTAAGTAAAGCGAGCGTCTGTGATAATATAGGAGAGAAACTGCCCACTAATCCTACAGAAACCTCTGGAAGAGCATGGCATTGTGAATGTTACACATATACAGCCTTTATTCTACTGAGTTAAACAACTCAGCTTTATCTCATGATGGAAGAACCTTTGGATGGTAAAATATTTTCCTCAAAAAGCAGTTTATTGAAAAAAATCTGATTTAAATCAAAAAAAATTTTTTTTTGATTTTTTTTAAAAAAATCATTGATTTTTATCCACCCTGGACTCAATGGTAGTCAATGGGTGCAGAAACGCTGTAGATCCGCAAAAAGAATTGACATGGTGCGGAAAATAAAACGCTGCAAACCTGTGCTTATTTTCCGCAGCATGTGCACAAACAATCTGAATTTCCCATAGACTAACATTAGTTGTGAACTACACTGCAGATTTCATGCAATTCCACATGTCCAAAAAACGCTGTGTATCCGCGTCAAAATCCGCCACGTGTGCACATAGCCTTATAGGAAAGCAGCAGCATAGGGGACATGTATATAGCAGTGTAGCTGTGAATCTAGGTCTGGGGCTGAGCAAAAACTTTTTTTTTTTTTTAGAAAGGAGTAGCATGTGTCTGAGTGTGTCTCTGCCTCTCTCATTCTGGTCTTCATAGACCAGTGACCTTGCTGCCCATCTTCTCTTGAGAAGGACAGATTTTTCTGTAGTTCAGAGTGAGTGAATTTTGGAGGCAGAGGGGGAAGGGGCTCATAAGTGGAGAAAGAAGCAGATGACATCAAATCTGACCTAATTATTAAACGCTAGGGAACAACCTCTCTGCACTAACTTGGGTTGGTGGCAAAGCAGTAACCACGTGGGCAAAATCTCTAACAATTTCAGGGTATAAAGGAATTGCCTCATGCAGTCAGTTTTGATGAACGATTGAACTCTTCTACTTCTTTGAGAGCAAGTGAAAAATGTTGCTGAAATCTGGTCAATCTGTTTTCTATGGGAGTGGAATCTGTTTCCCTGTGGCAACGCTTTGCCTGCTCCATGTCCTCCAAATACACTATGTTACTAAATCAAACTTCTGTGAAATCAAGCTGTCCACTTAGGAAGCAACACTGATTGACAATCCATTTCACATGCTGTTGTGCAAATGGAATAGACAACAGATGGAAATTATTGGCAATTATCAAGACACACTCAATAAAGGAGTGGTTCTGCAGGTGGGGACCACAGACCACATCTCAGTACCAATGCTTTGTGGCTGAGGTTTTGGTCACTTTGAATGTTGGTTGTGCTTTCACACTCATGGTAGCATGAGACGGACTCTACAACCCACACAAGAGGCTCATCCAGGATGGCACATCAATGAGCGCTGTGGCAAGAAGGTTTGCTGTGTCTGTCTGCGTAGTGGCCAGAGGCTGGAGGCGCTACCAGGTGACAGGCCAGTACACCAAGAGACGTGGAGGGGGCCGTAGGAGGGCAACAACCCAGCAGCAGGACCGCTACCTCCGCCTTTGTGCAAGGAGGAACAGGGGGAGCACTGCCTGAGCTCTGCAAAATGACCTCCAGCAGGTCACAAATGTGCATGTGTCTGCACAAACATTTAGAAACCGCCTCTATGAGGATGGTCTGAGCGTCCGACGTCCACAGATGGAGGTTGTGCTGACAGTCCAACACCGTGCAGGACGCTTGGCATTTGCCACAGAACACCAGAATTGTCAAATTCGCCACTGGCGCCCTGTGCTCTTCACAGATGAAAGCAGGTTCACACTGAGCACATGTGACAGACGTGACAGAGTCTGGAGATGCTGTGGAGAGCGATCTGCTGCCTGCAACATCCTTCAGCATGACCAGTTTGGCAGTGGGTCAGTAATGGTGATGGATGGCATTTCTTTGGAGGGCCGCACAGCCTTCCATGTGCTCGCCAGAGGTAGCCTGACTGCCATTAGGTACCGAGATGAGATCCTCAGACCCCTTGTGAGACCATATGCTGGTGCGGTTGGCCCTGGGTTCCTCATAATGCAGGACAATGCCAGACCTCATGTGGCTGGAATGTGTCAGCAGTTCTTGCAAGTTGAAGGCATTGAAGCTATGGACTGGCCTGCCCGTTCCCCAGACCTGAATCCAAAGGAGCACATCTGGGACATCATGTTTCGCTCCATCCACCAACGTCACATTACAACACAGACTGTCATGGAGTTGGCGGATGCTTTAGTCCAGGTCTGGGAGGAGATCCCTCAGGAGACCATCCACCGTCTCATTAGGCAGGAGCATGTCCAGGCATACAGGCACGTGGAGGCCACACACACTACTGAGCATCATTTTGACTTGTTTTAAGGACATTACATTTCACTTTAATTTTGTGTGTGACTCCAAATCCAGGCCTCCCTTGGTTAATAAATTTGATTTCCATTGATGATTTTTGTGTGATTTTGTTGTCAGCACATTCAACTTTGTACAGAACAAAGTATTCAATGAGAATATTTCATTCAGATCTAGGATGTGTTATTTGAGTGTTCCCTTTATTTTTTTGAGCAGTGTACTTTTCTAAATCAAACTCCTCATCTGATGAGGATGAAGGAACGGCGGCAGCAGCAGCACTGGCGGGACCCGAGTCCTCTCGCTCTTGGCCGTCCTGTAGCCCACTCATCCTAACTGCAACCTCAGTCACAGCTTCTTTTCCTTTAGTAAGCTGTTGATCATCCAGCAATAAACGATGACTCGGGTCCACATAAACAGCTGCCAGAAGAATGTTATTTTCTAATAGCAGTGTCTCCGTTTCATTGAAGCAGCAATGCCATCTGCAATTAAACCTCCTCTTTGGGACAGAAAACAACAAGTTCTTCCACTCTTTTACAAAAATGCCAGGAGTTACATCCTCAGCTTGTAACTTTTCAGTCACTGTAAATGGGTGATGAAGCAATTCCTTCAATTCAGCAATCTGTGTCCATTGACCTTCATGCAGTGTTGGCCATATCTACAAGGAAGGGTTTCAGCTACAGCAATCACTCAATCATTAAATAGGTGTCACGCTGTCTCTGCATAAGGAGGACCGGGGTCTATGCTGACCCTAAGCTGGGGTCCTGACTAATCCCTCTACCTGGAGGTACTGTTGATGGTACAGAGGTCCAGGCCGCCAGCGTAACCCTATCTCCTGTGAATCCCTGACAACTGTAATCTAGTCCTGAGAAGGACCCTGATTACCACCACAGGGAACGGGAAGGTAACTGCCTACACATAGTATAAGACGAACGAGACAGTACAAGGGGTAAAATAAAAGACACCTTGCATACAAAACAACAACTACAGAGGGAACACCAAATGGTAAGGAGATAAATAATAAAGCGAGGAGAGGAGAAAACCACAACAGGTACTCTTAGCTTTAGACTTCTCAATATGATCCGCTCTGCTGGTCTGCATGAATGCTTTCACCGACACTTCCCTAGCAGACAGGCAGGTATATGAAGAAATCCAATTATCGCAACATTAATTGCAGCTGAGCGAGGCTGGTCTTGTCCAGCACAGAGAGAGGGAGAATTAACTCTCTCACTGCCGAAAAACACCCAGCAGCAGAAACTCAGCTGTGAGAAGTCAGGGTGTGCAATCGCGACGATCTTCGCAGCGACACGCCCGTGACAATAGGTACTGCCCCACCAAGTGGCTGGATCCACAATTGCCCCTTTTCCAGCAAGTCTTTTCAAGATGGAATCAATTTTAGGGGTTCTGGCAGCAATAGCCAATTTCCTCACTTTGCTAATCAGAGGTCCAGCATGTCCCTCTTGCAGACTATCTTTATTGCCAGCTGCAGCGTGTGCACAACACAGTGAATGTGATGAATAGGAAAGAGGTGTGAAGCAGCTGCAACAAGGTCATCTCTATCAGTTGTGTTCATGCCCAGCGGAGCTAAGAAAAGCAAAGAGAAACTGGTATAAATGTATGTGGGAGAAAGAGGGATGAAATGGGCCCCGAGAGACGACAGTCGGGTCCTCTACAGCTGCACTGTGCTCCGTTAGATGGGTGGCTGATAGATGATGTAGATGGGTGATGGAAGCATTATGGATAGATAGGATTGAAGCAGAGATTATATAAGAAAACTACAGAACTTCTGATATCACAATATTTAAATGATTAAATGGGTATTCCTTCCCAGTTTACCATTTTTGCCATATGTCAAGCTATCCAGTCCTGCAAATGCATATGTATCATGCCATATACAAAGAGCTGTGCCGTGGCCGCCTGTCATGATATGTAGCGACCCCACAGGGGGTAGCTCAGCAGACAGCACGACACCCACACAACAGGGATGGAAATGGGAGAGGAAGGCCCTACTGATAGGGAAATGAGGGATGGACACCTCCTGCTCAAACCTGAGACTGACCCTTCAGTCCGCTAACGCCCTAAGTGGGTCCTTCCCCCCCACCGCCGTCCGGAACCTCGTCCCTCGCTGTCACCTAGCACAGCCCTGTCTAGTGCACTGGCTGGCAAGGGCACTAGTCTCATCACTGCAGGGGACAGTGACAAACACAAGACAGACGAGGAGAAAAACATCAAACTTAGCTTAATAGCCTTCTCTGCTGCAAAGCACTGCACAGCAGAGGAAAGGCACCCAGACCACGAACTCCACGAAACCAGCTGAAACACCACAGCAGCCTAATGTCACGCTGTATAGCAGATATATATATATATGTGATGACAGTAATCTATATCAAAAGGGCAACATACAATATAACATGCGCATAGATATATGATAACATAGAATTACCTGACAGAAAGTCCAGTGGGTCAATACGGAATCCGTTATACGCTGTCTCCGGCTAGAGGGTGACCGGGGTCTATGCTGACCCTAAACTGGGGTCCTAACTAATCCCTCTACCTGGAGGTACTGTTAAAGGTACAGAGGTCCAGGCCACCAGCGTAAACCCTGTCTCCTATCAATCCCTGCCAACTGTAATCTAGTCCTAAGAAGGACCCTAATTACCACCAAAGGGAATGAACAGGTAACGGTTAATGAACAGAAAGACATACAAGAAAGACAAGAAATAAAGTAAATAAAGTCTTACATACAACACTCACACACAGTAGGAACACCTAAGGTCTCAGAGATAAACTATAAGCTATAAGAGTAAAAACAACTAAGGAGCTCTTAGCTTAAGTATTCTCAGAACCGATCCAGTCTGCTAGACTACATAAAGGCTTTCACCGGCATCTAACAAGCAGACTGGCAGGTATATGAAGGAATCTAATTAGAACATAATCAAAAGCAGCTGGGCGAGGCTGGACCTAGTCTTAGCAAAGAGCTAGGTAAAATTAACTCCCTCATTACCAAACACAAAGAAACAGCAACTCAGCTGTGAGAAGTCAGAGTGTGTAATCGCGACGATCCTTGTGGCGATACACCCATGACAGTACCCCCCCCTCTACGAGGGGACTCCGGACCCTCAGGGCCAGGTCTGCCCGGGTGAGTTGTGTGAAAGGTCCGAACCAATCGATCTGCATTAACATCAGACGCAGGGACCCACGTCCTCTCCACAGGACCATACCCCCTCCAATGAACCAAGTACTGAAGGGATCGGCGACTGAGACGTGAGTCAATGATTTTCGACCCATGAAATTCCACGTTATCATTGACCACCACTGAAGGCGGAGGTAGAGGTGACGGTATGACTGGTGCCACATACTTTTTAAGTAATGACTTGTGAAACACATTATGAATTTTAAACGTAGGAGGGAGGTCCAGACGAAATGCCACAGGATTAATTATGGAACTGATCCTGTACGGCCCGATGAATCTGGGACCCAACCTCCAGGAGGAAACTTTAAGTTTTATATTCCTGGTAGACAACCAAACTAGATCGTTCACCTTCAGATCTAGACCAGAAACTCTCCCCCTATCAGCCATCCGTTTGTAACGGTTCCCCGTAACCTTCAGTCTTAACCGATCTGGAACTATCAGTCTCCCTGGAAGTCCCACCGGGGCGTCCCCCTAAGCCCCCAATACCTCCCCCTCAAGCTCAGAGCATACAGCTGACACTACAACTCCCTCCTGAGGAATAGGAACCGGATCATCCGTCTTCCCGGCCCCTGGGAAAGTACGAGATAAGGCATCAGGAAGCAACTTTATTGAGCAGTCATATGCGCGATGAGGAGGTAACTCTTTACACCCCTCCTCTGAGAACATCTCCCCAAAGTCCTCCAGAAAAGGAGACAAAGTCCTAGGCACAACCGCACCGATGACCGTGCTCATGCAGTTATTCCTGCAAAATTCACCCCACTGGCTTATCTTTCCGGATTGCCAATCAATCACTGGGTTATGTTTAGCCAACCAAGGAAGTCCCAACACAATAGGAGTAGGTAGACCCTCCAACACATAACAAGACAATTGCTCTTTATGTCTTGCCCCTACTCGAAGATCTATGTTATGAACAGCTTGTACCAAGCTACCTTGACCGAGAGGTCTAGAATCAATAGAGACTATAGGGACCGGTTTGGCCAATACACTCAGTTGCATACCATGCACCTGGGCAAACCGAGCGTCCACCAGATTAGCCCCGGACCCACTATCAAGAAAAACAGAAATCCTCTCAGTTCTAGTACCAATCACCACCTCCGCAGGCACGAGAAACTGAGAGGGATTTGGGGACGAAATACACACTCCCAGGTTAACTCCTTTGCTCAAAGAGGCCCGGGATGGACACCCCCCAACAAAATGTCCCTCTCTCCCGCAAAAGAAACACCTTCTAGTCTTGCGGTGCACCGCCAATTCCCTCCCACAAAAAGATGTCCCTCCCAACTGCATGGGTTCCTCAGAACAGACCAGGGGAACCTCAGTATAAGGGACTTTAGTAGTAGGTGGAGTCATCACGGGAGGCGGAGTTACCTCGCGTCTTCCCCGAATTCGTCTATCCATGCGAATAGCGAGGGCCATAGCAGCCTCCAGTGATGGAGGAGAATCATACTGAGCCAACACATCTTTTAATTTGTCAGACAACCCTTGACAAAACTGGCTCCTAAGAGCTGGGTCATTCCACTGAGTATCTGTTGCCCATCTACGGAACTCAGAAGAATATTCCTCCGCTGGACGATTTCCTTGCCGTATTTTACGTAACTTTGTTTCAGCAAGGGAAACTCGATCCGGATCATCATATACCAGACCCAGGGCAGTAAAAAATCGATCCACTGACTGGAGATCTGGGGAGCCTGGAGGAATAGAGAACGCCCAAGATTGAGGGTCCCCTTGTAAGAGCGAGATAACAATTCCCACCCTCTGCTCTTCACTCCCAGATGACCGAGGCCGCAGCCGAAAGTACAATTTACATGCCTCCCGGAAAGTAAAAAATTTGTCCCGCCCACCAGTGAACCTGTCCGGGAGAGCAACCTTAGGTTCAGATCTGGTTTGCTCCGGGGGAACAAAACCTTGGACTTAATGTCTGCAAACTCCATGAACAACCCCTGCAACTGCCGTGTCAGCTGGGCTACTGGATCCATGACAGCTGGAGAGAATCTTTAGTATGGCCGGTGAAAATGTCACGCTGTATAGCAGATATATATATATGTGATGACAGTAATCTATATCAAAAGGGCAACATACAATATAACATGCGCATAGATATATGATAACATAGAATTACCTGACAGAAAGTCCAGTGGGTCAATACGGAATCCGTTATACGCTGTCTCCGGCTAGAGGGTGACCGGGGTCTATGCTGACCCTAAACTGGGGTCCTAACTAATCCCTCTACCTGGAGGTACTGTTAAAGGTACAGAGGTCCAGGCCACCAGCGTAAACCCTGTCTCCTATCAATCCCTGCCAACTGTAATCTAGTCCTAAGAAGGACCCTAATTACCACCAAAGGGAATGAACAGGTAACGGTTAATGAACAGAAAGACATACAAGAAAGACAAGAAATAAAGTAAATAAAGTCTTACATACAACACTCACACCCAGTAGGAACACCTAAGGTCTCAGAGATAAACTATAAGCTATAAGAGTAAAAACAACTAAGGAGCTCTTAGCTTAAGTATTCTCAGAACCGATCCAGTCTGTTAGACTACATAAAGGCTTTCACCGGCATCTAACAAGCAGACTGGCAGGAATATAAAGGAAACTAATTAGAACATAATCAAAAGCAGCCGGGCGAGGCTGGACCTAGTCTTAGCAAAGAGCTAGGTAAAATTAACTCCCTCATTACCAAACACAAAGAAACAGCAACTCAGCTGTGAGAAGTCAGAGTGTGTAATCGCGACGATCCTTGTGGCGATACACCCATGACACCTGAGAGCTCCTTCCTCCAGGCTTTGTCAATATAGAATGCTCTATCAACGACAATCAGCTGATGCACCAGGTGACTATATAAAGGATGGTGGGAGTGGTCACTACCCACATCAGCTGACCTAGCCACTCTGCAGTTGCAGCAGGGTTCCAGCAAGGAAAACTGCATTAACCCCGCTGGTCTTGAAAGGAAAAAAAGCGCCATTTAAATAAAAGTGCAACCAGAGCTGCCACGAATCCAAAAATGTATTGTGATACTGCCTTATCCTCGCACTGGGTCAGTGGACGGTTCACCACCGTGTCCGGCCGGTCCCATATCTTTATTCTCCAGTGCAGGTTTTGCATGTGAGCTGCGGTTATATACTACATATTGTTATAATAGATAATTTTCTGGACTGCGGACAGTATAGATCTCAAGCTTGTATAAATATCAGACCTAAAAAAAAATGTCTACATTTAGATTGTTGATAATTGTTATCATTGTGCAAAGAGGAGATGATCAGATCGTCTGCATGACCGGCTCCTGGATGAACTACAGGGAAGAAAAATCAGAAGATTCACCGTGATTAACCAGTATGGGGAGGTACAAACACCGAGATACAATGTCGCTTCATTCTTCACTCAGGGTTATTGTCTCTAATGGATGATGAGAACTAGATGAACATCCAGCCAGAAAGAGAACACTAAGTGTCAGTGTCATTATCATATATCCCAAGAATCAGTGTGTAATTATTCTGTTCCGTAATTGTCAGCATCATTACTCCCTATTCAAGTGTTAGTGTCATTAACCCTGTACCCAAAGTGTTAGTATAATTATGCTGTAACCCAAGTGTCAGTGTCACTATGTACTGTTTGGAGGGACAATGAAGCATTCACTGAAAGGAACACCCTGCCTACAGTGAAGCATGGCGGGGGCTTGGGGATGTCTACAGTGAAGCATTGTGGGAGCTTATTGATTCCTACAGTGATGCATAGTGGTGGCTTGGTGATGCTTACAGTGTAGTACAGTGGGAATTGCTGGGTAATACAGTGGCTCAGTGGTTAGCACTGGAGTGATTGGTTCAACTCTGACAAACAATTATGAGGTTCCACCTCTCAGGTACACTTCAGAAATTAAAATCAATTACCTGATTTGATGCCTTGGGCATCTAACTTTCTCTTCCATGATCTTGCCATTGCTGCTGGTAGTCATATTGATAACCTACCTATAAATAATCTCCTGGGCACCATGGTGGATCAGTGGTTAGTAATGTTGTTGAAGTCATGGGTACAGCTCGGGCAGAGCACGCTGAGATTCCACCTCTCAGGCACACTTTAAAAATGGAAGTGAGTGGCAGCAATTGGAACTAGTTTCTGTTTTCACAACTTTCTCGTAGGTGTTGGAAGTCATTTTCATGACTTCGGGCTCATACTCACATGCGATAAACTTGGGACGAGTCTCACAGGTGAATACCCGGCTCTGCCTCCGGCACTCGGGTCAGAGAGTTCAGCTGCATAGAAATACATGCAGCTGAATGCTCCGATCCGAGTGCCGGGTATTCACGTGCGAGACTCCTCCGAGTTTATCGCATGTGAGTATGAGCCCTTAGCCAGTAAACAGCTCTCGGACAGCACGGTGGCTCGGTGGTTATGTTGGCAGTGGATTCATCTGTGTACAGTCCAGCTGTTCAGCAGTGAAGATATTTACTCATGAACAAAGATAACGCAGCTTACAACTAGTATTTCTTACAGCTCGAGATCTCAGCATCTCGTCTGCCAGCTTGTAGAGTGAAAGCAGAATGTGCTCCAGCTACACACAGTGTGAACAGTGAGCAGGAACGTCCTGTGGCTCTTTTTCTTAGACAATGTATTATTGACAATATAACACTATTGTTGGAGACAGAGACTCGTGCAGCAATAGACAGTAGTACATAGAAGGTGTAATATATGTAATAATAAACATTATTCCCACAGGTTAGCATTGTAGGTTTCCATTGCTCGGGTTACTGCTTCAATTCTATCCAAGGACAATCAGTTTCCACAAGGTACATACTGGAGCTGAAAATTCAGTCCTGGCATGTGAAATCACACAGGCCCATGTTGTCCCCGTCCCCATGAACCAGATGGGATTTATTACTAATATTATCCTGGATGGAGGAAAATAAGATTTTCTAGAAGACCAATATTTCTAATGATCCCCGTGGCTGCTGGGGTAAGTGACGGAGTCAGCGACTTTGTGCTCCATCACATCTCTTAGCAGTATGGGGGTCGTGAGAACATTGATTCTGTTAACAACGTAGCAGACAAGGCCAAGACCAGACAGGCCCTTCTGGCATTTGCCAGAATTGACAGATGACCAGTCCGGCCCTGTTTTCCCCCTCACTTTAGAAATTGAAATCTATGAACAGATTGGTTAGATGTATTCGGCAGCTATTTCTATTTTTCCTGACCTTGCAATAGGTGCCAGGAGTCATATTGATGAGTTACCCAGAGTTTAGTGCTCAGGGAGCATGATGGCCCAGTGGTTAGCACGAATGCTGGTGTCCTGGGTTCTACTCTGACTGAGGCTGATGAGATTCCTCCTCTCAGGTGTATTTTAGAAATTGTAGTCAGTGATTGTAACGGGACCTGCTCTAGTTTTTCCTGACCTTCCCATCGGTGCTGAATCCTATTGATGGTCTGGCCAGAAATAGGCTCAGTGGTTATCTCCATTACCATCCTACACTTGGGTCCTTAATTCAACTCTGACTGAGGTCAATGAGATTTCTCCTCTCTGACACATCTTAGAAAATGAAATCAGAGATCTCAAATCACACCTGCTCTTCCTTTTCATGACCTGTCGGTGGGCACTGATAGGCATATTGATGACCTAGCCATCAGGTAATTCTATGGTGGCTCAGTGGTTAGCCCGATTACCTTTCAACACTTGGGTCATTACTTCTGATTCTGGTTAAGATCGGAGTAATTCTGCCTCTCAGTTGTACTTTAGAAA
>JARQOD010000010.1:41681699-41732571 GCA_033576555.1 Oophaga sylvatica | reverse complement strand
CACAACATGTGCGTCATATCAATCACACTAAAATTTTCAGCGTAAAGTTGCAAAAATCAAAAATGCCACAGGCCCCGGGCCCCAATGACACCCCCCAATGCCGCCATCTCTCGGGGGCCCGGAAACCGTGCCGCTACAGAGGGGTCCGCCCCCTTGTCTCCGGCTCCTCCGCCACCTCGCTGCCATGCCATAGTGAGAGCCCCAGGCTGCGCTCATCCGGGCCCCCCCCAACTTAGACCGAAACGGGGCCCCAAGGGGGGGTGCGGGGCCGACGGCGCTGTCCCCGGGGCTCCAGAATACGTGCCCGCAGGCGGAGGCAGCGTTGGGGATTGTATTTTTTCGTCTGGAGATACAGCCTTGACTGCCATCCTGTCGTATTCTTATACAGGGGTACACAAAAGCGGGAGCTGTTTTGCTGTCAATGTGGGTTTAAAACCCGAGTGATTTTTCCTTTTACTGACATCAGGCAAGATGTTGTAAAGAATAGGGCCGGGTGGAAACGCGGGGGACATTATAGGGGCCGGGGGGGATCCCCAAAAGGGCCCGTCCCCCCGGCAGCCAGGGGGCCCCGCACCCTTTTTCCCGTCACAGACCACGCAGTTTTAAAGGGGGGTCCCGGGCCGGCCCCATCCTACGCCCGCCGCCCCACGAAAATGGCAAACGTACAGGGAAAACTTCCCAAAAGGGAAAGTCAGGCTGTTGGATGAGTCACCACGAAGTATGGGGCCGGGGCGGGAAAACAGGACGCGCATGGACCTCCATGGACACGCGGGGACGCACGCACTCAGAAAGAGGAAAATACCGATAAAGGGAGCAAACTGGAAGCGCTCTGGAGCAAAATGCAGCATTTACCAGAGCGTCCGGGATTATTGAGTTGGGGAGTCGTTCTCGGTCCCGGTCCACGTCTGGGATCGTGTCCCGTCCCCGGGGAACCCTGGGGCCCATCGCTCCCCCTTTCGCCTCTGCAACCTTCTTTGATTGGGCCCATCCCGGGCATGTGTCACAATGTAAGATGACATACACCAGGCCGGTAATCAAAAAACGAAGTAAGAAGGTAAAAGGCGGATCTAGGCTCCCTTTTTGTCTGAAGTGGCCGGGGCGGGCCCTGCAAATCGATTTGACCAACCTAAATATACTTCTTATCTTTAGGCTCTCTGTTTGTGCTGACTTTATCTTCGGCTGCACCCCTTTTTTCTGACTTCAATCTATTGACAGCCAGTCACATACCCCCGCTGATGAATGTTTGGGCCCAATTTTTTAAAGAAGTTCCCCTGGTTCTGTGCTTTTGCTCCAGGCTGCATTCCAATTTGCTGTTTTAAAAAGATTTTAACCATTAAACTTGTTCAATTTTGAAAACCCGGCCCACATTTGGGTGGGTCGTTCCCCGGGCCCCGTGGGCGATTTCTGCATTCAGGCCCGGAGGAGCGGCGGTTTCGGCCTTTTAACAATGCACCAAGCTCCCGATAAAACCTTAGCAACAAAAAAAAACCCCATTATCCCTCGCGGTTTAGGGACTTTTTCCCTTCCAAGGGAAAAGGTGGTTAGGGGCTCGGTTTCCCGGGCGTCTCGCGGCTGGGGGCTGTGCCAAGGGGTTTGGGATCTGACTCAGTTACTTCCCTTAACCTTGCTGTCCCGGGACCGTCCCAACCCAGTAATTTAATGGGGGGATTAGTGATCCTAACCCAAAAAAATCAAATTTTCGCTCTTTTATATTAAAAAGGGATCCAAGTATCCGGTGTTTTGCTGGGTCCAACTTAACGTAAAATAATAAAAATAAAAAAAAAAATCGTCCGATTTTGACAGCTGAGAGTAAAAGCCCCAATGTTTCCACACGGTGATCCGGGGTAACCCGGGTTTCCCAATGCGGGATGTGTTTTCTTAACATCTAAGTATCCGTTTTGACATCCGTAGGGGCTTTAATTTCCCCTGATTTTCCTCATTTTTTAAACGGCTAAATTTGGGGGGAAATCAGGAAAAGGTTTTTCTAACAATCACAGGGGTTTTGGTCCGTGGGGGTTTTTCAGTTGTTTCTCCCCACCCTTAGACTTGCATTGGCGGCTCTGCGCCCTCGTGAAAATCGAAGCAGGGCGGGCGATTTTCACTGGGATGTTTTAATCCCCCCCGAAAAAAAAAATACGTGATGGGAGCTCCCTTTCATTTTTTTAAACCAGTGGTGGTTTATCACATGGCCTCGTCCGTATTCATCGCTAGTGGGGATCGGCCTTTTTAAAAAATTTGCCTCTCCACCTTAAATTGGGAAGTAGCTCAATATTCTGGAAAAGATACGGAGAGAGGGGAGCGGAGAGAGAGGGGAGTTAGAGACAGTGACGGGGGGAAAAAGGGTGACGGGGGGGGGGGTTTTTTTAGAGAGAGGTTACGGGAAAAAGAGGTGAGGGGGGAGAGGGGATTTTGAGAGAGGTGAGGACAGGATGACGGGTTTGTGACAGTGAGTCGGGACAGAGAGAGAGATGAGGGAAAAAGGTTAGGGGACGCGGGTAAAAACCCGGGACACAGGGGCTCACATCCAAGGGCCTCCCAAATGGGGGGATGAGTTAATTATTTTTTTTTTTAAAGGAAAACTTATCAAAATTTTTGGGAAATTTTTTTTGGTAGACAATCGGTTACCCAAAAAAGTAGAATTAGTAAAGGAGACAATGCTTTGCATTGAAACCTGAATTTAATGTTGTTTTTCGGGATTTTCACCCGGGAGAATAGTTTTGGGGCGCTCTGGAGTATTAAAACGGAGGTTTTAAACAGGGGTCAGTAATTTTTATGTTTGTACACAGTGACTGCACCAGCAGGGAAAAGTGGTGCGTCTGGGGGTATAAACGGGTGTAATCAAAGGGTTTAGGGAAAGTTTGTAACGTGACGCACCCCGCAGAAAAGTGGTACAGCTCTGGTGTTTTAAAACAGGAAGTAAAATCGGGTCAGTTAAAGTATTTTACACAGTGACTGCACCAGCAGAATGTGAGTGCGTCTTTGGGGTATAATACAGGGTGTAACTCAGGATCAGAATGTAATGTTTGTACACAAATGACTTGGGCCCCCCAAAAAAATGAGTGCGCTCTGGGGTAAAATTTCAGGATGTAAATTTTTTTATTTAAAAAAAAATTTTCCGGGGGCTGCACCAGAAAAATAGTGAGTGAAAACTCGGGGGGAAAAATACGGGGGAACCAGGATCAGTAATTTTGGGGGTTTTTTAAAAGGGGGTGCACCCCCAGTTTGGGGGGGCCCGCTCTGGGTTTTTAAAACATTTTTTAAAATAGGTTTTGTAATGTAATGTTGTCCCCCGTAACTGCCCTGCAAAAATTTGTGGTGCACTCTGGATTTTTTAAAACTTTTTTTAAAATCAGGGGGGGGAAAGTTTTTGTATTTTAAAACAGTGATTTTAAAACCGCAGTTTGTGAGTGCGCTCTGGGGTTTTTAAAAGGATTTTTAACTTGGTCAGAAAAGGGAGTACCAGGCTGCACCCCCGAAAAGTGGTGAGCTCGGGGGGGAAATTTTTTGGGGGGAACTAGGATCGGGGGGGGAAAGTATGTAAACAGGGGCCTTTTAACCCGCAGAATAGTGAGGGGGGCTCTGGTGTATAAAACGGTTTTTAAAATCGGTTTCCCGAAAAGGGGGGGTTTTTCCACGAAAAATGCACCAAAACCCGAAAGTGGTGCCTATGGGGGTTTTTAAAAACAGGATGAAAAACATTTTTGTTTTGTATGTACCGTGAAAAAACCCGCAGAATGTGAGTGCGTTTTTGGGGTATAAAACAGGATGTAACTAAAAGGGTCGAAATTTTTAAAGTATTTTCACGTGACTGCACAGCAGAATAGCGAGTAAAACTCTGGGGAAATTTTACAGGGGGAAAAACGGGTTTTTGGGGGAATTAAATTTTGTACAGTCAGGGCCCCAAAAATTTTTTTTGGGGGGAAAGAACCCAAAAAATTTTTTTTTTTAAATTTTAAACGGGGGCCCCCGGGTTTTTTTTGGGTGTTTGAAGATGTTTTTTTCCGGGGCCAAAATTTTTTAATAAAGGGAAAAAAATTTATTTAACAAAAGTTTTATTGACAGTTAGTTTGAGTTTTTTCAGCGGGGCAAAATTTGCGTGTTGCCCCTCTTTTTTTAAAAAGGCCTCTAAAAATTCCCCTCTGGTTTTCTTAAAAACAACTTTGGACCAAACCCCGATTTTTTTCAGTCCTTTTTTCACAATAAATTTTCTTTTTTTTTTTAAAAAAATTTTGGGGGTTTTTTTTTTTGGGCCCCCCGTTTCTTGATTTTTTTGGGGCCAAAAGTTCTAAAAGGGATTAAGATTGGGGATTTTCCCCGGCCCTTTTGGGCCCAAAAATTTTTATGTTTTTTTCCCCGGGGGCCCCTTTTTTTTTTTACCGTGTTTATGGCAAGGTTTTTTTCCCTCTTTTCGGGAAAAAGGGGGTTTTGACCCCCCAAACTGCTCTTGGGGGGGGTTGGGGGAATTTTCTCTTGGGGGAAATTCTGGTACCTTTCTTTTCATGGCTGTGTTTTTGGGGGGGAAAAATTTAGGAGCCGATTCCCTTGGCTGAGAAGCAAAACCCCCCCCATGAATGGTTTCGGTTTTTAACGTTGGAAAAAAGACAAAGATGGTGGTTTGCGCTCACCCCTTTTTTTTTCCGAAAAAAGGCGTTTTCCTGATGTCCCAAATATTTTTTAAAGGGGATTTTCAGAGAAAAAAAATTTACCCAGTTTTCCCCCGCAGGGCCCTGCCCCTACCCCTTTTTAAGAATATCAGTCTGGGCCATGATGTTTTTTTGGGAGAGTGGGTTCTTTTTTTTCCCTCCCCTTTTTACCGGCCCCCTTTTTTTCCAAATTTTTTTCCCCCCCCCCCAGTGCGTTTAGAGCAAAAACCCCCGCCCGCGGGGCCATTCCGGGGGGAAACTCTGCAATGCTGGTTTTTTTCCCCCCAGCGCTGAAAAACTTTTAAGAAAAAGGTCCCGGGGGTTGTGGCTTTTTTTGGGCGCCCCTGAAGCCTTTTTGGCACCCCAAAAAAAACCCCTCTCCTTGAAGTTCCCCTTTTTTTGGGGGGTAGAATTTTTTAATGAGGGCAAATTTTTTGCTGCGATTAAAAACCCCCTTTCCCCGGGGTTTTTCCTTTTTTTTTCAATGCAAAATTTTGGGGGGCCGTGGGTTTTTTTTTTGGTTAAAAAATGGTTAACAGAAGGAAAACAATTTTTTTCCGCACCAGCCTCCTTTTAAAGTGTTTCCCGTTTGGGGGTTTTTTTTTTTTAAAAAAAGGGGGATTGATTAAAAATTTTCCTAAAAAAAAAAACCCCCCAACCCTGTTTTAAAGGAGCAATTTTTTGAAAAGAGGTTTTTCTGGTCCTTTTAAAAGGGAAGGCTGCAATGATGTTGGGGAAAAAAGTTTTGGGGGATAAAGTTTTTTTTTTTTAGGGAAAAAAAATTTTTTTTTTGCAAGTAATTTTTTTTAAGTGTTTTTTCTTTTAACTTTTGATTTTTTGCAAAAAATTTTTATTAGGAAAAAAGTAGCAGTTGACTTTGGGGAAAAATTTTAATTTTTTGTCCCTTTTCAAAAATTTTGGCCATGGGGGGTACCGTGACTGCACCAGCAGAATAGTGAGTGCAGCTTGGGGTTTTTTTCGGATGGGGGAAATAGGTTTTTTTAAAGTAAGGGGTTTTTAAAACCCCCGTGGGGGCCGCGGGGAAAAATGAGTGCGCTCTGGGGGTATTTAAAAAAGGATGTAACTTTTTGGGTCAGTAAGTTTAAAAAATTTTTACAAAGTGACCCCCCAACCCCCCCGAATAGTGGTGCAGCTGTGGGTATAATTTTAAAAGGGGGTAAAAAAAACAGTTTGAATGTGGGTTCACGTGAATGCACCCCCCCGAATAGTGGGTGCAAAAACCCCGGAAAAAAATACAGGGTAACCGGACTTAATTTGGGGTTTTTCACAGTGACTGCACCGCAGAAAAGCGAGTTTGCAAAATCTGGAGTTTTTACAGGATGTAAATCAAAAGGGGGAGTAATGTAAATTTTTGGGACACAGTGACTGACCCGCGAATAGCGAGTGGGAGTTTGGGGTATAATTTTTGGATGTAACTCAGGATCGTTAAGGGGGTGTTTGTTTCCAGGGACTGCACCGCGAATTTTGGGGGGCAGTCTGGGGTTTTTTAAAGGGGGTAATCAGGATCGAAAAAAATTTTTTGTACCCAGTGACTGCCCGCAGAATAGTGGGCGCTTGGTGTAAATAATGGATGTAATTAAAGGGGGGGTAAGTATGTACCAGTGACGCCCCCCGCAGAATAGTGAGTGCGCTCTGGGGTTAATACGGTGTTCAGGTCAGTAATGTAATGTATGTACCAGGCTGCACCAGCGATGTAGTGCAGCTTGGGTATATACAGGTGTAACTAGGTCAGTAATTAATGTATGTACACGTGACTGCACAGCGAATAGTGGTGCAGCTCTGGGTTAATACGGATGTAACTCAGGTAGTAATGTAATGTATGTACCAGTGGCTGCAAGCGAATAGTGGTGCAGTTGGGGTTATACAGGATGTAATCAGGATCAGTAATGTTTGTAGTCACAGTGCTGCACCGCAGATTGTGGTGCAGCTTGGTGTATATACAGGATGTAATCAGGATAGTAATTAATGTTGTACACAGTGACTGCACCAGCAGATTTGTGAGTGCAGCTTGGGTATATTCGGATGTAATCAGGATAGTAATGTAATGTTGTACAAGGTGGCCGCGAATAGTGAGTGCGCTCTGGAGTGTAATACAGGGTGTAATCAGGATCAGTAATATATGTATGTACGCATGATGCACCGAGAATAGTGATGCAGCTTGGGTGCTTAATACAGGATGTACTCAGGATCAGTAATGTAATGTATGTAACAGTGACTGCACCAGCAGAATAGTGAGTGCAGCTTGGGGTATAATACAGGTGTACTCAGGATCAGTATTAATGTATGTACCGTGCTGCACCGCAGATAGTGAGGCAGCTTGGAGTTATACAGGTGTAAATCGGTCAGTAATGTATGTACACAGTGACTGCACCAGCAGAATAGTGGTGGCTTGGGGTTAATACAGGATGTAATCGGACAGTAATTAATGTATGTACACAGTGACTGCACCAGCAGATTTGTGGTGCAGTCTGGGTTAATTCAGGATGTAAATCAGGATCGTAATGTAATGTTGTACACAGTGATGCACCAGCGAATAGTGAGTGCAGCTCTGGGGTTTAATTCCGGGGGTGTACTAGGATCGTATTGTATGGATTACCAGTGACTGCCGCGAATAGTGAGTGCGCTCGGGTATATAAGGATGTAACTCAGGACGTAAGTAATGTATGTACACAGGACGACCAGCAGATATGGTGCAGCTTGGGAACAGGTGTAAATAGGTTCAGTAATGTAATGTATGTAACAGTGACTGCACCGCAGATAGTGGTGCAGCTTGGGTATATACAGGAGGTAATCAGGTCGTAATGTTATGTGTGTCACAGGACTGCACCAGCAGAATTTGTGAGTGCGCTTGGAATATATAAGGATGTAACTCAGGATCAGGTAATGTATGTACACAGTGACTGCACCAGCAGAATAGCGAGTGCAGCTCTGGGTTTTAATACAGGATGTAACTCAGGATTTAGTAATGTAATGTATGTACACAGTGACTGCACCAGAGAATAGCGAGTGCAGATCTGGGGTATATACAGGATGTAACTCAGGATCAGTAAGTAATGTATGTACACAGTGACTGCACCCGCAGAATAGTGAGTGCAGCTCTGGGTA
This sequence comes from Oophaga sylvatica, assembly GCA_033576555.1. Classification (NCBI taxonomy): domain Eukaryota; kingdom Metazoa; phylum Chordata; class Amphibia; order Anura; family Dendrobatidae; genus Oophaga; species Oophaga sylvatica. Next base: position 41,724,802 of record JARQOD010000010.1, on the reverse strand, counting down.
TAATACAGGATGTAACTCAGGATCAGTAATGTAATGTATGTACACGTGACTGCCCAGCAGAATAGTGAGTGCAGCTCTGGGTATAATACAGGATGTAACTCAGGATCAGTATATGTATGTACACAGTGACTGCACCAGCAGAATAGTGAGTGAGCTCTGGTGTATAATACAGGATGTAACTCAGGATCAGTAATGTAATGTATGTACACAGTGACTGCACCAGCAGAATAGTGAGTGCAGCTCTGGGGTATAATACAGGATGTAACTCAGGATCAGTAATGTAATGTATGTACACAGTGACTGCACCAGCAGAATAGTGAGTGCAGCTCTGGGGTATAATACAGGATGTAATCAGGATCAGTATGTAATGTATGTACACAGTGACTGCACCGCAGAATAGTGAGGCAGCTCTGGTGTATAATACAGGATGTAACTCAGGATCAGTAATGTATGTATGTACACAGTGACTGCACCAGCAGAATAGTGAGTGCAGCTCTGGTGTATAATACAGGATGTAACTCAGGATCAGTAATGTAATGTATGTACACGTGACTGCACCGCAGATTGTGAGTGCAGCTCTGGGTATAATACAGGATGTAACTCAGGATCAGTAATGTAATGTATGTACAGTGACTGCACCAGCAGAATAGTGAGTGCAGCTTGGAGTGTAATACAGGATGTAACTCAGGATCAGTAATGTAATGTATGTACACAGTGACTGCACCAGCAGAATAGTGAGTGCAGCTCTGGTGTATAATACAGGATGTAACTCAGGATCAGTAATGTAATGTATGTACACAGTGACTGCACCAGCAGAATAGTGAGTGCAGCTCTGGGGTATAATACAGGATGTAACTCAGGATCAGTAATGTATGTATGTACACAGTGACTGCACCAGCAGAATAGTGAGTGCAGCTCTGGAGTATAATACAGGATGTAACTCAGGATCAGTAATGTAATGTATGTACACAATGACTGCACCAGCAGAATAGTGAGTGCAGCTCTGGAGTGTAATACAGGATGTAACTCAGGATCAGTAATGTAATGTATGTACACAATGACTGCACCAGCAGAATAGTGAGTGCAGCTCTGGGGTATAATACAGGATGTAATTCAGGATCAGTACAGGATGCATAATAAAATGTTTTTGCAAAGTGACACATTTGATGTAGCTGATATCTAATCTATTACTTGGCCTTTATACTTTTTTATGCCATTTTTGACATATATCTGTCAGTAATGTCCTTTATTATTGGTGCACGGTCCGTCTCTCCAGCTCCTGTGTGAGGATTGCACTATTCTGCACTTGTCTCTTGGTTCCAGTCCCAGAAATAGTCACAGAGCCCCTCCGTCTCCCCTACTGGGTGGGAAATATGCAAAATCTGCAGACATTTCCTGTGCCCACAGCTGTGATAAAATAAACAGTCCTGTCCCATGTGCTCCTCTCACTTTCCTTGCTCTCCTCTGATCCAGGAGCCTCTGTCCTGACCTGTCCTGTCCTCTGCACACTTCTGTCTCTGTTGTTAGAAAGTTATGAAAACTGATACAAAACTATAAGAATTTACATACAATTGTTTGATCATTTTACCTTATGTGTCACCACTGGAGCCAAAACAAAACTACAAGAAACCTGTGCAAATTGCTCTGCTTACTGTCAGTGAATGGAACAATCCCTCCAATCTTGTGCAAGAGTGTGGAGGAAGGAATCAGTCAATGATCAGTGACAATCACGGATTTATCTTGTGCAATAAGTCTCCACGGGTGTCCGGTTCTCATAGGGTCTTAGGTGTAATACCTCATCTCTATTATTGCCTCTGGCTGGTCATGCTGGTACTAGTAGTTCTACAAAAGCTTTTCCAACACTGTTTAATGGTTTATCAAATAGTGGAAGGCAATACAAAGTATCGGTAGTTGTGAAAGGTTCCAGAGGCTTCCTGCTGATTATCCCGGGTCTGGCACAGACACGTGAAATATGTGAACCCTCCACCCCTGATGCACTTTACGGCTTGTCAATATTTTCTTATTTGGTTTTGTTGTGAGGTGCGAGACCCCGGAGTGTAGGATGTAATGTGCTCATTGTATCCTCCATGCACCTACACAAGAAACTGGAGAATGAGAAAAGCCAGAGCTAGATTTATACAGTCATGGCCAAAAGTGTTGGCGCCCAGAAAATGATTTATTTCTCCCAGAGTATTGGAACAAAACAAAAAAAAAACAAGAGAAAAAAAAAAGGCAAATTTGACAAAATTTCACACAAAACACCCAAAATGGGCCAGACAAAAATTATTGGCATCTCTCCAAAATTGTGGGTAAACAATGTTGTTTCAAGCATGTGATGCTCGTTCACACTCACCTGTGGCAAGCAACAGGTGTGGGAAATATGAAAATCACACCTGAAACCAAACAAAAGGGCTGATATACAGGCAGGCACGGCTTACATACAGACAGGCAGGCACAGCTGATATACAGGCAGAAAGGACTCCTATACAGGCAGGCATGGCAGATATACAGGCAGGTGCAGGAGGGCATGGCTTATATACAGGCAGGTACAGGACAGGTAAACTGACTGGTGGGTACTGGGGACCTTGTAACTAGCAAGCCGTCAGAAAACTGACTTTACATGTTGCTCAAGCATCTCCATTCAGGTGGAGTTGCCTTAAATAATAATTGTTTACCAGCCATTGGTTGTGGACACTTTACGATGGCGTGCTCTACCTAGGGAGTGTGCGCCCTAAGGACAGTGCCCAGGGATCTGTGAGCCATGTGCAGACCCCGGGCAACAGCCGGAGGAAGAGGAAGTGTGGGACGGGGGGCCATGACGGTGAGTGAGTCGGCGTCCCTCTCGGGGAAGGGGAGAAGCGTGCAGGGACGCTGGCGCCACATATTTACTGGAACAATTTCAATGGTGCAAACACTTTCGGCCATGACTACGTACGTGTTGTATCAGTGCACTATATACAGTTAGGTCCATAAATATTTGGACAATGACAAAAGTTTTAGCCATCTACCAAAACATATTTAAGATCCAATAATATAAATCAATATGGGCTTAAAGTGCTGACTCTCAGCTTTAATTTGAGGATATTCACATCCTAATTGGAGTAAGGGTTTAGGAATTACAGCTCTTTAATATGGAGCTGCCTCTTTTTAAAGGAACCAAAAGTAATTGGACAATTTTCTCAGAAGCTCTTTACTAGGTGGCGTGGGCTTTTGCATCATTATTCCATTATCAGTTAAGCATGTAAAAGGTCTGGAGCTGATTCCAGATGTGGCATTTGCATTTGGAAGCTGTTGTTGTGAACCCACAACTGATTAGAGGAGATCTCAGTGGAGCAACAGTGCAAAACTAAGATTGAGCTGTACCAGAATGTTGGGAAAAAGAAAGTCGGCACAGCACATCCTGTGTAACACATGGCGGAGGCAGTGTGATGGGGCAGGCATGCATGGTTTCCAATGGCATCGGGTCACTAGTGTTTATTAATGATGTGACTGAAGACAGAAGCAGCCAAATGAATCCTGTGTGTATAGGGCCATACTTTCTGCTCACATCCAACCAAATCCAGCACGGCTGATTGGACAACACTTCACATGACAGATGGACAATCACCCAAAACATCCTTCCTACGAAAAGCAAAGTGGAAGATTCTGCAAGGGCCGAGCCCTCACCAGATCTCAGCCCGAGCCCATCAAGCTGCATTTCACAGGCTGAAGAAAAAACTGAAGGCAGAAAGAGCCAAAGACAAGCGAGAACTGAAGTCATTGCAGTAAAGATGGCCATGCCTCACTCTGGAGGAGACCAGTGATGGTGAAGTCCATGGTCTCCAGACTGCAGGCCGTCATTGCTGCAAAGCCTCACAACAGAGACCAGCGATGGTGACGTCCATGGCCTCCAGACTGCAGGCCGTCATTGCTACAAAGCCTCACACTGGAGGACACCAGTGATGGTGACGTCCATGCCCTCAAGACTTCAGGCCATCGTTGCTGCAAAGCCTCACACCGGAGGAGACCAGCAATGGTGACAGCCACTGGCCAGATATTTCTAGACCTACTTGTCAGATGGGTTGTTCCACACTAAAAGCCTTTGTGCAGCACAATATGCAGACTGGGCATTATGCAGGGAGGCAGAGGAGGTGAGCTGTGACATCACCTATAATGTCTCCTGTGTTATCTATCAGCGTAATCCTGTCTGTGATGATAACGAGACAACTGCTGACAAGTGATCTGTACAGAACAGGACGTTTCAGTCTATTATGGGGCTCAGGAGTGAAAACTGCAAGATTTCAGATTTGTTTCTCTATAAAGTGATATAAAAATGAAAAAAAAATTAACTAAACTCAAGGCTTTTCCCTGTAAGTGTTGCCGAGCCGTTGGACCACCACCCAGCATTGTAGGCCCTGCTTCATGAAATGACGAACCTGCCGTTCTGAATGTAATATTTACAAACCTATTTATCCAGGTGGAGACGGCAAATAATACGGAGGAAAGAGCTCATTATTACACTGTAAATCTCTGTATAACACCCATGCCAGGACAGGCTGGATTAACGCTTTCCTGCACAGATCCTGCCCTCTCCAGCAGCCAATTATAACTATAGGCAAAAGATTTATCCGCCAGTCTGGCATCCAGTTCTACAGACTTATACGCAGCATGTAAATCCCAACTACATGGGAAGGATTTCCTCCAGTTCTTGGAAGCACAGGGGCGGTTGGACACTAATGGTGGGTGATACGTCCTGGCTTGTAGACAGATTTGCTCAAAGGGCGGAGGTCAGCACAGAGGGCACATTCGTCACGTTAACTATTTGTTTTATAGCTGTCACTTACTGCCCGGGGAGTTGTTATACCTGAGACAGTTGTCATAAATTTGGAAAGTCCAAATTCTCTAAAATGTCGCAGTAGATTTAAGATTTCCCTCCTGAGGGCTCTGGGCTGCGAAACCCAACACACCAACCGTTATTTCTTCTCCTCGCAATGGATGAATCCTGTGCTCCACAATTTAGTCCGTGCACCTCTCATCACTGCACCACTCGGTCGTCCCTCGCGCCCTCTGTCGTCCCTGCGCCCTCTGTCGTCCCTGCGCCCTCTGTCGTCCCTGCGCCCTCTGTCGTCCCTGCAACCTCTGTAGTCTCTGCAACCTCTGTCGTCCCTGCAACCTCTGTCGTCCCTGCAACCTCTGTCGTCCCGTCGACAAGAGGCAGTCTGGTGCCCTGGATCCTGGATCTAATTTTTCCTTCTCCATCAGACCTGATCAGGCAGAAGTTTCTCCATCACATAGATGTGATACATTCTGCTCCTCGGCCATGACGCCATTGCTTCCGGTCCCAGATGCAGGTGAGGACCATAGTATCACCCATGCTGCTGCTGATCATAGTCTATGGAGACCACATACTTAGCTGCCGAAAAGTACTTAAAAAAACATGCAGATTCAAAGGGTTCATATACATTCAGCCATTTACTGTGCAACAAAAGCCAGCACATTACAGTATACAAAGTGCAAAAAAAAAGCCAGAATAGACTACCCAGTTTTACTTTTACTATATTAATGCAAAACTTTACATCAGAGCTGACATAGACGACCTCGGTATTTGAAGGGGTAGCTTGTAGGAATGGTTGCAGCGCTGATGCGACCACATGAGCGCTGTATAATCAGTACCACCACCCCGGGAGAAGAGCTCTGCATGTAGCAATCAAGAGTGATGCAAAGATCAATGCTGCCTCTAGTGTTAGGACTGGAGTATGACATGCCGAAGAGTTTCCAAACGTTCCTGTGTTATCAAAGTGAGAAGACGTGCACAACAGTCAGAGACCTGTCTACACCGCGCTTACCTGTGCGATAAGTGTAGCCCAGGGTGCCGGTGGTATATCTACCAGCACTAACTGTGAGGGACAAGCACAGGACAAAGGCGCAACCTTGTGTGTCCTCTGCTGTCTGTCACTGACAGGCCAACTCATCCAACACTTCAGGGACAATGGCCGTCTGACAACACTGATAGCACGGACAGCGATAAGGCGCTCGCCACCATAGTCCTCCTCACTAGGTCATGGCTCCTGGATGATGGAGAGGACGGGGCACCAGGAGCAGGTCACATAGATACTGGGAGGAAAGGGATAAGAGAGCAGTATACATATATATACAGGACTTGTCCGACTCAGCTCTGCTACATCTGTGCAGCGACGACATCACAGAAGGATGAGGTCTAGTGACGCCATAACAGCGATAGCTGCAGTCTGACTAATGAGCACACAGGAGATTCTCCTTTCTTGGTTTAGTGGTAACTGTACAGGACATTCATTATGTTTTCTGTCCTGCAGTGAATATGGAGTGTGCCGACCGATGTGAACACTGACACGTCACCGTGACATCGGGGATACAGGATATAGTATATGCATCTACTGCAGAGACGTGTGATCATTCCACATACTACAGTCACACGGGGACAAGCACCTATGTATACATGTATTCTGTGTACAAAAATGAGAGCATGACCCTGTACTGATCCCTAATTATATCCTGTATTATACTTCAGAGCTGCACTCACTATTCTGCTGGTGCAGTCACTGTGTACATACATTACATTACTGATCCTGAGTTACATCCTGTATTATACTCCAGAGCTGCAATCACTATTCTGCTGGTGCAGTCACTGTGTACATACATTACATTACTGATCCTGAGTTACATCCTGTATTATACTCCAGAGCTGCACTCACTATTCTGTGGTGCAGCACGTGACATACATTTATGATCTGAGTACATCTGTATTACTCAGCTGCAACTATCGCTGTGCATCACTGCTACATACATTATATTACTGATCCTGAGTTACATCCTGTATTATACTCCAGAGCTGCACTCACTATTCTGCTGGTGCAGTCACTGTGTACATACATTACTGATCCTGAGTTACATCCTGTATTATACTCCAGAGCTGCACTCACTATTCTGCTGGTGCAGTCACTGTACATACATTACATTACTGATCCTGAGTTACATCTTGTATTATACTCCAGAGCTGCACTCACTATTCTGCTGGTGCAGTCACTGTGTACATACATTACATTACTGATCCTGAGTTACATCCTGTATTATACTCCAGAGCTGCACTCACTATTCTGCTGGTGCAGTCACTGTGTACATACATTACATTACCGATCCTGAGTTACATCCTGTATTATACTCCAGAGCTGCACTCACTATTCTGCTGGTGCAGTCACTGTGTACATACATTACATTACTGATCCTGAGTTACATCCTGTATTATACTCCAGAGCTACACTCACTATTCTGCTGGTGCAGTCACTGTGTATATACATTACATTACTGATCCTGAGTTACATCCTGTATTATACTCCAGAGCTGCACTCACTATTCTGCTGGTGCAGTCACTGTGGACATACATTACATTACTGATCCTGAGTTACATCCTGTATTATACTCCAGAGCTGCACTCACTATTCTGCTGGTGCAGTTACTGTGGACATACATTACATTACTGATCCTGAGTTATATCCTGTATTATACTCCAGAGCTGCACTCACTATTCTGCTGGTGCAGTCACTGTGTACATGCATTACATTACTGATCCTGAGTTACATCCAGTATTATACTCCAGAGCTGCACTCACTATTCTGCTGGTGCAGTCACTGTGTACATACATTACATTACTGATCCTGAGTTATATCCTGTATTATACTCCAGAGCTGCACTCACTATTCTGCTGGTGCAGTCACTGTGTACATGCATTACATTACTGATCCTGAGTTACATCCAGTATTATACTCCAGAGCTGCACTCACTATTCTGCTGGTGCAGTCACTGTGTACATACATTACATTACTGATCCTGAGTTACATCCTGTATTATACTCCAGAGCTGCACTCATTATTCTGCTGGTGCAGTCACTGTGTACATACATTACATTACTGATCCTGAGTTACCTCCTGTATTATACCCCAGAGCTGCACTCACTATTCTGCTGGTGCAGTCACTGTGTACATACATTACATTACTGATCCTGAGTTACATCCTGTATTATACTCCAGAGCTGCACTCACTATTCTGCTGGTGCAGTCACTGCGTACATACATTATATTACTGATCCTGAGTTACATCCTGTATTATACCCCAGAGCTGCACTCACTATTCTGCTGGTGCAGTCACTGTGTACATACATTACTGATCCTGAGTTACATCCTGTATTATACCCCAGAGCTGCACTCACTATTCTGCTGGTGCAGTCACTGTGTACATACATTACTGATCCTGAGTTACATCCTGTATTATACCCCAGAGCTGCACTCACTATTCTGCTGGTGCAGTCACTGTGTCATACATTACATTACTGATCTGAGTTACATCCTGTATTATACCCAGAGTGCACTCACTATTCTGCTGTGCAGTCACTGTGTACATACATTACTGATCCTGAGTTACATCTGTATTATACCCCAGAGCTGCACTCACTATTCTGCTGGTGCAGTCACTGTGTACATACATTACTGATCCTGAGTTACATCCTGTATTATACCCCAGAGCTGCACTCACTATTCTGCTGGTGCAGTCGCTGTAGAAATGTCAGGGAGAAGTTGATTCCCAGCAGAGGTGCATCAGGTACCAAGTAGTGATGTGATGGATGTGACATGGGGCGGCACTGGCACTGAGGCAGACAGGATTAGGCTGAGCTGAGTCTGCACTAATATCTGGCGCTCTGCCCCCTCTGATTACACGCGGTACAGCTTATAAAACCGTTTTGGTGTCAGAGAAGATTCCAGCCTGAAGACGAGGACAAGGGAACAGTATGAGCCTCGCCCCAGGGTTTCAGCCTTCTGTACATATAGGGTCTCCTGATAATATGCTGCCAGAGGATCCCCCATGACAGGATGCTCCTGCAGCGCCACCACAGGAGGAATGAAGCATGGCATGGTCACCATTGATGTCAGCGGGCTGTGTAATGCATGGATATGCTGGGCCCCGGGATCCAGTGCAGCTTTCCGCAGCTGCTGCTTCAAGCATTTGGGTGACCACTTACAGATCAATGCGAGAAATCCCACTAAATAATGACAACCCAACAGAAGCCCCTGCCTGACGGACGCTCCGTCGCTGAGGGCCCGCATTGCGAACGGCGCCATGTATGGCACGCTCATGTGTTTCTCTCATTTCCAGCTGCTATTGTGGATTGAGCTCTCAGCAAAAGAGAATTTCCTTTTCTTTCTACAAGTGACCTCAGCTTCTATCTCTCCGGAACAGATTTCCTTTTCCATCATGATGCCGCTGTTGTGGGCTTCATCCAGGGTCTCCTGGTTCAGGAGTAAGCAGAACTCCTCTTCCTGAAGGGGATCTATTGTACTGTTCATCCAGGGTCTCCTGGTTCAGGAGTATGCAGAACTCCTCTACCTGAAGGGGATCTATTGTACTGTTCATCCAGGGTCTCCTGGTTCAGGAGTATACAGAACTCCTACCCGAGTGGGATCTATTGTACTGTTCATCCAGGGCTCTCTGGTTCATGAGTATGCAGAACTCCTCTACCTGAGCAGGATCTGTAGCACTGGTCATCCAGGGCTTCCTAGTTCAGGAGTATGCAGAACTCCTCTACTTGAGCGGGATCTATAGCACTGGTCATCCAGGGCTCCCTGGTTCAGGAGTATGCAGAACTCCTCTACTTGAGCAGGATCTATAGCACTGTTCATCCAGGGCTTCCTAGTTCAGGAGTATGCAGAACTCCTCTACTTGAGCGGGATCTATAGCACTGGTCATCCAGGGCTTCCTAGTTCAGGAGTATGCAGAACTCTCTACTTGAGCGGGATCTATAGCACTGGTCATCCAGGGCTCCCTGGTTCAGGAGTATGCAGAACTCCTCTACTTGAGCAGGATCTATAGCACTGTTCATCCAGGGCTTCCTAGTTCAGGAGTATGCAGAACTCCTCTACTTGAGCGGATCTATAGCACTGGTCATCCAGGGCTTCCTAGTTCAGGAGTATGCAGAACTCTTCTACTTGAGCGGGATCTATAGCACTGGTCATCCAGGGCTCCCTGGTTCAGGAGTATGCAGAACTCCTCTACTTGAGCGGGATCTATAGCACTGGTCATCCAGGGCTTCCTAGTTCAGGAGTATGCAGAACTCCTTACTTGAGCAGGATCTATAGCACTGTTCATCCAGGGCTTCCTAGTTCAGGAGTATGCAGAACTCTCTACTTGAGCGGGATCTATAGCATGGTCATCCAGGGCTCCTGGTTCAGGAGTATGCAGAACTCTCTACTGAGCAGGATCTGTAGCACTGGTCATCCAGGGCTTCCTGTTCAGGAGTATGCAGAACTCCTCTACTTGAGCGGGATCTATAGCACTGGTCATCCAGGGCTCCCTGGTTCAGGAGTATGCAGAACTCCTCTACTTGAGCGGGATCTATAGCACTGGTCATCCAGGGCTTCCTAGTTCAGGAGTATGCAGAACTCCTCTACTTGAGTGGGATCTATAGCACTGTTCATCCAGGGCTTCCTAGTTCAGGAGTATGCAGAACTCCTCTACTTGAGCGGGATCTATAGCACTGGTCATCCAGGGCTTCCTAGTTCAGGAGTATGCAAACTCCTCTACTTGAGCAGGATCTATAGCACTGTTCATCCAGGGCCTCCTAGTTCAGGAGTATGCAGAACTCCTACCCGAGTGGGATCTATAGTACTGTTCATCCAGGGCTCTCTGGTTCATGAGTATGCAGAACTCCTCTACCTGGGCAGGATCTATAGTACTGTTCATCCAGAGCTCCCTGGTTCAGGAGTATACAGAACTCTTCTACCTGGTCAGGACCTGTGTCGGTCTCCTGCAGCTAGGGAGCTGCAGGTTGATGATTTCTGTTGCTCATCCTGAGCTCTTAGGTTCATGAGTAGATTTAGCACGGGGCTAGCAGAGTAGCTCATGGCCCTTCATATGCCATTATGGGTAACACCCAGCATCCTACATTGGAAGGTAACACAAAATAGATGCCATTTTTTTATTTTAGGTGGAGGATCCTGCTGCAGAAACTTATAAACATTCTCTTGGTGTCATGTCACCAGCGTGCTGAGGGATTTAATGATAGTTTTCCTTTCCTTCCGCCTCTAGTAATGCCGTCTCACCCCGGTATTTACCATCCTGGACACATTATGATTACGGACAATTCATCGGCAGCCGATAATAACGCGACAAATAATAACAGAGTAATAATAATCCTCGGTGACATCACATTTCCATGGCTTCAGCAGAATCCACAACCGGCCGCTGGTGAAGCAACCTGACACCGGGCGAGTTACGAGCTCAGTAATGGCCGGGAACCAGGCGATTATGGCTCAGTGAATCAGCAGCTACTGACGCCCCACTCTGTTCTCAGACTCAAAAGTTTGCGGCTCGGGGAAAATTGCCAGGAAAATGTCTTCCATGTGGATGAGATCTGAGGGGCACCTGCAGGGAAGACGCTGAGATCACAGTCTCAATTTAGAGGCTTTTTTTTTTGCAGGTACTGATTTGGAAAGTAAAGGGGGGTCCTAATTTTATGTAAAAAATGCTTAAAGGAACACTCTGGGTAAACTGATACAAAGTGTTATTCTTAGTGCTGGACCTGAGGGGGCGGAGTGTGACAAAGGAACGACGTGTGTTATGCCCCGCCCCATCACAACCAGAACTTTTTGGGGGAGGAATTTTTCATGTCAAAAAGTTTTTGACCCCCTCCCGCACTAAAAAAAAAAGAAGCTGAGGCAAAACTTTTGTTTGGAACAGCGATGAATAAATGTTTTGCAACTTTTTAATAAACTTTTTTTTTTGGGGGGGGGTGATAATCAAGATATTTGCGCCAGTTGTTTTTTTTTATGTTAGCAAACTTTTTAAAAAGTGGTGTTAAAAAAAAAAAAATCACAAAAAGGTTTTAAATTTTGGCACAGAACTGTTATGTAACAAAATTTGTAGTTTCTTGTTATTTTATTTATTGCTACACGAGTGACAAACTAGTTGTGGTTCACTGTGCAAATAGGTCTGACTCCATTTATCGTCTGTATTCAGAAACTTAAAGGGTTATGCCATCTACATAGATGAGATACTGTCGGACAGCGCTTGTAAACACGAGCACTTTTGTAATTTACTGCTCATTAAAATTTTCAGTCCTTCTTGAGATATTCACACTTTTCTTTTGTTTACATTTTGTTTACACTTTGTTTACATTCACATCTCCAAGGCAACCAGGTGTAAACAAAAGAGAAAAGTGTGAATATCTCATGAACGGTTGCAAATTTTAATAAGCAGGGAATTGCAAAAGTGCTCAAAAATATCTATCTGTGAAAATGGAATACCCCTTGAAAACCCAACCCGACCTTGTCCAGTTTAAACAGCTGAAGTCTGCTACAATGTATGAGTGTAGACACAGTCTCTCTCATACTGGCTACATACACTGATACATTTTTGTATCTTGCAGCCTGATAGCACGCCGGCCGTTAGAGGAGTGTGACGGGAGTGGGTTACCAGGTGCGGGGCTGTGATCTCAGCCCCGCCTGGCCTGTGAAGCATGCATTTACAATGACAACATTCATAGAGCTTCGCCCCCCACCCCCCAAAAACAGCTGCTCTCATCATCAAACGGCTCCACAACAACCAACAGACAGATCCGACAAGAAGGTGAGCCACAAAACCCTGCAAACTGCGGAGAAGATGCGCCGCGGCCGCCCCCTACACACTTTATTGCTGCGCTGTGTTTTATTACTATTTCTGTACTATAATCCACTGGGATTACCTGATATCAGGCTGCAGCAGTTATAAGTAACCTGGGGCTTAACAAAACATGTCCCGCTTTCTTCCATTAAAGGAATGCCCAGAAAAGAAAAAAAATTATGCAGGGGTTAAAGGGATGGAGCACGACAAAGGGATTCGGGATGGCGCACTAAAAAGGGATTCTTCTTCTTGAATCCTTGTGTCGGCACCCGCACCCTTGGGCTCTGCAGTAAGCATAGAAATAGTGCACAGAGTACTCCCTTAAAAGGGTTGTCCATAAACATACATCACCTATTTATGATTGCTGGAGTTTTGAAAGCTGAGATGATTTTGAGAAACGGGGACTAAAGTTTCCATGTGAGCATGTGCGACCATCGCTCCATTCTGTCTATAAGAGCAGTGGTCGCACATGCTCACTACCTCATAGAGGAGACTGTGGGCTCGCTGGAGGCCTCCAAAGCATACAATCTTATCCTGTATGCCGCGGCCCTGGACAAAGCAAGTATTTTCCGCCCTCTAACCTCTGGACTGTTTTTGCGATTTTTTTTAATATAATTATTTTATTACTTTAGCCCTAAACCTAACACTGACTCTAATCCTGGGTATTCTGCACCCCATAGAATCTGATGTCATGTTGTTCATGGGACAACACTGGTGAAGGAGCACTGGGCAAAACAAAGCTACTATGAATCCCTATCAGAATAGCAAAGATGAGTCAGTCTAGCATCCAGCATTGCAGGCTCATGGAGGTCGAGAGGTCTAGGATCCAGCATAGCAGGCTCCTGGAGGTCCGGGAAGTCTAGGATCCAGCATAGCAGGCTCCTGGAGGACCGGGAAGTCTAGCATCCAGCATAGCAGGCTCCTGGAGGTCCGGGAAGTCTAAAATCCAGCATAGCAGGGTCCTGGAGGTCCGGGAAGTCTAGGATCCAGCATAGCAGGCTCCTGGAGGTCCGGGAAGTCTGAGATCCAGCATGCAGCTCCTGGAGGTCCGGGAAGTCTAGGCTCCAGCTAGCAGAGTCTGGAGATCCGGGAAGACAAGGATCCAGCAGAAGTTCCTGGAGGTCCGGGAAGTCTAGGATCCAGCACAGCAGGGTCCTGGAGGTTTGGGAAGTCTAGGATCCAGCATAGCAGGCTCTTGGAGGTCCGGGAAGTCTAGGATCCAGCATAGCAGCGTCCTGGAGGTCCAGAAAGTCTAGGATCCAGCATAGCAGGCTCCTGGAGGTCCGGGAAATCTAGGATCCAGCATAGCAGGCTCCTGGAGATCCGGGAAGTCTAGGATCCAGCATAGCAGGCTCCTGGAGGTCCGGGAAATCTAGGATCCAGCATAGCAGGCTCCTTGAGGTCCGGGAAGTCTAGGATCTAGCATAGCAGCTCCTGGAGGTCGGGAAATCTAGGATCCTACATAGCAGGCTCCTGGAGGTCCGGGAAGTCTAGGATCCAGCATAGCAGGCTCCTGGAGGTCCGGGAAATCTAGGATCCAGCATAGCAGGCTCCTTGAGGTCCGGGAAGTCTAGGATCTAGCATAGCAGGCTCCTGGAGGTCCGGGAAATCTAGGATCCTACATAGCAGGCTCCTGGAGGTCCGGGAAGTATAGGATCCAGCATAGCAGGCTCCTTGAGGTCCGGGAAGTCTAGGATCTAGCATAGCAGGCTCCTGGAGGTCCGGGAAATCTAGGATCCTACATAGCAGGCTCCTGGAGGTCCGGGAAGTATAGGATCCAGCATAGCAGGCTCCTGGAGGTTCGGAAGTATAGGATCCTGCATAGCAGGTTCCTGGAGGTCCAGGAAGTCTAGATTCCAGCATAGCAAGTTTGGAGGTCCGGGAAGTCTAGGATCCAGCATAGCAGGCTCCTGGAGGTCCGGGAAGTCTGAGATCCAGCATAGCGGGTCCTGGAGGTCCCAGAAGTCTAGGATCCAGCATAGCAGGCCCTGGATGTCCGGGAAGTCTGAGATCCAGCATAGCAGGGTCCTGGAGATCCGGGAAGTCTAGGATCCAGCATAGCAGGGTCCTGGAGGTCCGGGAAGTTTAGGATCCAGCATAGCAGGCTCCTGGAGGGCCGGGAAGTCTAGGATCCAGCATAGCGGGGTCCTGGGGGGTCTAGGATCCATCATAGCGGGGTCCTGGAAGTCTAGGATCCAGCAGAGGTTCCTGGAGGTTTGGGAAGTCTAGGATCCAGCAGAGGTTCCAGGAGGTCAGGAAGTGCCTGGCATGTGAGAAACAGTGCAGAAGAGCAGGAGACCTGGTGTCGTCACCTTTAGGCGGCATCTGATGTTACTAAGCAGCAGCCCAAATATTCCCATAACACCACCGCCTCAGCAAAAGAGCGCAGCTTAGCAATTCATTATCACCGAATCTCAAGGATTCACTAAAACTAAAGCTTTTAACAAAAATCCATCGTCTCACACAATTACTTTCCCAGAATCAGATTGAAAATTAGATTCTAGCGATGCAAATGACATAAGAAAACAAAAGATTTAGATCCATGAAAAATAACCAAATAAAGGGTAACATGCAGATGGCGCAGCACAGCATGCACAATCCATACATCCGGCATTAGTGAACCCTGCACAATCCATACGTCCGGCATCAGTGACCCTGCACAATCCATACGTCCGGCATCAGTGACCCTGCACAATCCATACGTACGGCATCAGTGACCCTGCACAATCCATACGTACGGCATCAGTGACCCTGCACAATCCATACGTACGGCATCAGTGACCCTGCACATGTGTGTATATATCCATAGAGCGATGCTGGTGACTACGGATAGCATTAAGGACGTGTACAACGTGACAGCTCATGCATGTGCGATGTCTACGGTCTCGTAGTGCAGTTACCGGCACTCACAGTGACAGCGCTGGCGATTCTCGTGGCTTCGTCCTGGAAGACTCCGGCTCCTGACGTTCTTAGACTTTGGGAAAACTCTGTATCCTGATATTAAGTCAGCGGCTGAGTGACTGGAGAGGAAACTCCTGGGGAATAATTGCAGCTCTGACATGAATCACAGAGTTGGGCTGTGCGTCCCCCTCCGTCCCCCCCCTCCCGCCAGCTACAGATGCTGCCTGGGCTCCTGGCTTCTGCTTTGGCTTAGGACTTGGCGGCCGCTGGCATCTATGTGGGTGCCAAGAACCAAGGCTGCAAATAGGAAAAGGCATTCTGCAACAATGGCATTAATAGTTCAGACTTTTCTCTAATAGCGATTTCACATCTGATCAGTAAGGATCACTGATCCCTACTTTACGTGTAACTTCTGTTGCAGGTTTGTTGCTTCAGCCGCCGGATGATCCGCACCGTGTGACTGCAGGTCAGGCGTACAAAGGGTGAAATGACACCATCCTCATCACACGGCAGCAGAGACCTCCTGGGAGCAAAGCCCCCACATAATCACCTTCCAGTCTGGGGATTTCCACAAGGTAACTGAGCATTTTATGAGCCGGGACGGCAGACAGGACAGATGGGTTTGTCATTAAACCTGCTGAAAAGGAGAAGTCACAGGGAAATGATGAGGAGCAGGATCTGGTTACACGGGTGTCATGGACTGCTAGTAAAATGATCTGGTATTTAGTCATGAAAGACCCTGCCGGAATTATCCTGCCCACCTGAGAAGCCCCAGCGTGGAGTCACCTGAGGAGCTGAATATACTACGTAAGGATACCGAGCACTGCTCTGGAGTATAATACAGCAGGTGACTCAGGATCAGTAATGTAATGTATGTACACAGTGACTTCACCAGCAGAATAGTGAGTGCAGCTCTGGGGTGTAATACAGGATGTAACTCAGGATCAGTAATGTATGTATTACACAGTGACTGCACCAGCAGAATAGTGAGTGCAGCTCTGGAGTATAATACAGGATGTAACTCAGGATCAGTAATGTAATGTATGTACACAGTGACTGCTACCAGCAGAATAGTGAGTGCAGCTCTGGAGTATAATACAGGATGTAACTCAGGATCAGTAATGTAATGTATGTACACAGTGACTGCTCCAGCTGAATAGTGAGTGCAGCTCTGGGGTATAATACAGGATGTAACTCAGGATCAGTAATGTAATGTATGTACACAGTGACTGCACCAGCAGAATAGTGAGTGCAGCTCTGGAGTATAATACAGGATGTAACTCAGGATCCGTAATGTAATGTATGTACACAGTGGCTGCTCCAGCTGAATAGTGAGTGCAGCTCTGGAGTATAATACAGGATGTAACTCAGGATCAGTAATGTAATGTATGTACACAGTGACTGCACCAGCAGAATAGTGAGTGCAGCTCTGGAGTATAATACAGTATGTAACTCAGGATCAGTAACGTTATGTACACAGTGACTGCACCAGCAGAATAGTGAGTGCAGGTCTGGAGTATAAGTACAGGATGTAACTCAGGATCAGTAATGTAATGTATGTACACAGTGACTGCTCCAGATGAATAGTGAGTGTAGCTCTGGGGTATAATACAGGATGTAACTCAGGATCAGTAATGTAATGTATGTACACAGTGACTGCTCCAGCAGAATAGTGAGTGCAGCTCTGGAGTATAATACAGGATGTAACTCAGGATCAGTAATGTATGTACACAGTGACTGCACCAGCAGAATAGTGAGTGCAGCTCTGGAGTATAATACAGGATGTAGCTCAGGATCAGTAATGTAATGTATGTACACAGTGACTGCACCAGCAGAATAGTGAGTGCAGCTCTGGAGTATAATACAGGATGCAACTCAGGATCAGTAATGTATGTACACAGTGACTGTACCAGCAGAATAGTGAGTGCAGCTCTGGAGTATAATACAGGATGTAACTCAGGATCAGTAATGTAATGTATGTACACAGTGACTGCACCAGCAGAATAGTGAGTGCAGCTCTGGAGTATAATACAGGATGTAACTCAGGATCAGTAATGTATGTACACAGTGACTGCTCCAGCAGAATAGTGAGTGCAGCTCTGGAGTATAATACAGGATGTAACTCAGGATCAGTAATGTATGTACACAGTGACTGCACCAGCAGAATAGTGAGTGCAGCTCTGGAGTATAATACAGGATGTAACTCAGGATCAGTAATGTATGTACACAGTGACTGCACCAGCAGAATAGTGAGTGCAGCTCTGGAGTATAATACAGGATGTAACTCAGGATCAGTAATGTAATGTATGTACACAGTGACTGCACCAGCAGAATAGTGAGTGCAGCTCTGGAGTATAATACAGGATGTAACTCAGGATCAGTAATGTAATGTATGTACACAGTGACTGCTCCAGCTGAATAGTGAGTGCAGCTCTGGAGTATAATACAGGATGTAACTCAGGATCAGTAATGTAATGTATGTACACAGTGACTGCACCAGCAGAATAGTGAGTGCAGCTCTGGAGTATAATACAGTATGTAACTCAGGATCAGTAACGTTATGTACACAGTGACTGCACCAGCAGAATAGTGAGTGCAGGTCTGGAGTATAATACAGGATGTAACTCAGGATCAGTAATGTAATGTATGTACACAGTGACTGCACCAGCAGAATAGTGAGTGCAGGTCTGGAGTATAGTACAGGATGTAACTCAGGATCAGTAATGTAATGTATGTACACAGTGACTGCTCCAGATGAATAGTGAGTGTAGCTCTGGGGTATAATACAGGATGTAACTCAGGATCAGTAATGTAATGTATGTACACAGTGACTGCTCCAGCAGAATAGTGAGTGCAGCTCTGGAGTATAATACAGGATGTAACTCAGGATCAGTAATGTATGTACACAGTGACTGCACCAGCAGAATAGTGAGTGCAGCTCTGGAGTATAATACAGGATGTAGCTCAGGATCAGTAATGTAATGTATGTACACAGTGACTGCACCAGCAGAATAGTGAGTGCAGCTCTGGAGTATAATACAGGATGCAACTCAGGATCAGTAATGTATGTACACAGTGACTGTACCAGCAGAATAGTGAGTGCAGCTCTGGAGTATAATACAGGATGTAACTCAGGATCAGTAATGTAATGTATGTACACAGTGACTGCACCAGCAGAATAGTGAGTGCAGCTCTGGAGTATAATACAGGATGTAACTCAGGATCAGTAATGTATGTACACAGTGACTGCTCCAGCAGAATAGTGAGTGCAGCTCTGGAGTATAATACAGGATGTAACTCAGGATCAGTAATGTATGTACACAGTGACTGCACCAGCAGAATAGTGAGTGCATTTCTGGAGTATAATACAGGATGTAACTCAGGATAAGTAATGTATGTACACAGTGACTGCACCAGCAGAATAGTGAGTGCAGCTCTGGAGTATAATACAGGATGTAACTCAGGATCAGTAATGTAATGTATGTACACAGTGACTGCACCAGCAGAATAGTGAGTGCAGCTCTGGAATATAATACAGGATGTAACTCAGGATCAGTAATGTAATGTATGTACACAGTGACGGCACATGGGGCGGCACAGTGGCTCAGTGGTTAGCAGCCTTGCAGCGCTGGAGTCCTGGGTTAAAATCCCACCAATGACAACATCTGCAAGGAGTTTGTATGTTCTCCCCGTGTTTGCGTGGATTTCTTCCGGGCTCTCCGGTTTCCTCCTACACTCCAAAGACATTCAAATAGGGAACTTAGATTGTGAGCCCCATAGGGGACAGTGCCAATAATGTCTGTAAAGCACTGTGGAATTAATGGTGCTATTGTATATATATATATATATATGTAAATAAAATAAATTATAAAGTGACAGCGGTGTCGATTGGGATTATACCTAAATTAGGATCACATCTGTATCTACTTTTATTAAAACGCAGAACTCAACCCATAAGTGATAATCCGGCCACTTGCAGCAGTGTAATCCTCAGCACACAGTACAGACACGCGTCTGCCCCACAATCAAGTTCTGTATCGAGGTGAAGCACTGACTGCTCTTTATGTCACCCTCCTACTTCATGCAACCATTTATAAATGCAATAGGGAGAATTTTGGACGAGCGGTGCAATATTTACAATCATGAAGGAGAATGGACTCAGCAGTTTTGAAACCCACAGAAATTAATGGGATTGAACAACAGACATGTTAGAAAAAGGTCAATGAAAAGTGGAAATTTGCGTTAAACAACTGAGAGGACAGATGAGGACATGCTGTCAGTGAATGAAATCGAAAACCGATACAGACCTTCTATGTTTTACTGCTAAAGGTTTGTTACAAGCTTTTCCAGTGTGTACAATCCTCTCTAAAACTGAACCTATCCACCTGATCCATTGTAGCAAGCGGTCAGGATAGGAGAGAGATTTCTGCAGCTCACAGAGGATTGTCTACCACTGGATACATTGTAGCAAGCAGTCAGGATGAGAAACAGAATTCTGCATTTCACTGGATACATTGTAGCAAACCCTTATTGTATCCCCGGTGTAAGCAGAGAATCAGAGCAACGTAACATTCCCGAACTTGTTCTAGCACAGTCTACCTGCGGTGATCTGTATTCCGGCTCTCCCAATTCTACGGTGTGGTTGATGTAAAGCCCTCGCCGCTCCGTTCTCAGAGGATTGCAGCTTCTGTGTCACTCCGGCTCCTAGACGAGAAGGGGAGGATTGATCGCGCTGCCCAAGTCAACACAGCCGCCTTTGTGCAGGTGTGACAAGGTATTTAACAAGTCCTCTACAAGAGCTTAGGATTTATATCCACACACAGAGACGGCGGGAGGCAAGAAAAACAATATTCAGGTTACCAACACCGGCTGCAACCTCTGGCTGAACCACCGTGCAATGACGGCGAAACCTACCTGCTCAATCAATATGAAGGGAAATGGTATGTGCATGGTTAAAAAATGGTTAAAAATGTACGATGCTGTGTGACATGGTCGGACAGCTCAGATGTGTCGGAAAGCAATACAATACGAGCAAGGAAAAACCATGTCCAGTTCCGCCACTTTTATATCTATATGTCCCCCTACTATGTAATCATAGACACCGACAATGATCCTTAAAGGGATCCTCCGCTTTCATACGCTCGTTCTTCACAGCAGGATCTTTATGACGGCAGAACAGAATTTATACACATTATAATATATATATATATATGTATATTATATGTATATTTGTGAGACAGTGAGTGAATATGTGATGAATGGGGTGTACATTTCACCTAGGTATAAGGGAAATGTGTGGCTTTGTAAACCTAGTGTAGAGAAGGTCACTACACTCACATTCAGCAACACTTGCAGCACAAGCCTGAAACTACTCAGTGTTAATTAGAGACCAGAAGTAGGTGTTTGGAAACACAATCTGATGAGCTAGTTTAGCCTGGACACAGAAGGTGTCTGCACAAGAAACAGTCTCAAGAGTGTTAGACTGTCTTTAGCCTGACACAGGAGGTGTCTGGCACAAGGAAGCAGTCTCCAAGAGTGTTAGAGCTGTCTTTAGCCTGGACACAGGAGGTGTCCTGGCACAAGGAACAGTCTCCAAGAGTGTTAGAGCGTCTTTAGCCTGGACACAGAGAGGTGTCCTGGGACAAGGAAGCAGTCTCCAAGAGTGTTTGAGCTATCTCAGTTTGGTGCAGGAAGACCCGGACATAGGAGTAGTCTCAGTGCGAATCCGTGTGAAGAGCGCTGAATAGGAGTGGATCTCTCTCAAGTCTGGACATGGAAGGTGCCTTCAGACACAAGGAGGAGTATCTGTGAAGCTCCAACTGGTAACATATGTGATATGTGTTGTTTGGGCACAGACTGGTAGAGTCTGGGTCCCGGATAGAGAGGGCCATCTATCTAAGTGTATTAGAGCTAGACAAGCCTAGGTTTTCTGTTTATGCTTTGTTTTAATCTGTTGCTGTGGACTTTAATAAAGCTGGTTGCGGCATTTTGCACCAGAACTGCTGTCTGAATGAACTGTTTTCATGCCATTCTGTCTACCCAGACAGCGATCCTAGAGCTATATCCCTGAAGGCCACATTGGCGGAAATGTTACAATATATATACATATATATATATATATATATTTATATATATAATATATAAATAAATAACTGCAGATACCTGGGGCTGTAATGATTTTTGCAATTAGATCTCATGAAAAAATGTGGCAGCGTTTTCCTTCTATAGCCTCAGTGTCGCACTGCCGATTGCTGCTAGAATGAGTTAACTGAGAATCCGTCAGTCAGCTTTTCACAACAGTTTGAGAGGGAGTTTTCAGCTCTTTTATCCATCCTTTTCGGATGATTTATGTCCGCTAAACACTATAAAGATGAATGTGCAGAGGAAGAAAAAGAGTCTGGAAAAGAAAAACCGTTGAATGTTGTTAATGAAAACCAATTGTAAAAATGATTTTTAATCCCAAATACATGCATTTAAATAAAGAAGAAAAATCACCAAAGAGATGAACATCTCCTTTAAAAAGGAGGTTATAGTTGAACTGTTTACTTTGTTACCTTAATAAGATACAATTCTCGCATCTTCTGTTGATTTTCGCAGTTTTCCAATTCTTCCTTAGTTAAAGCATTAAAAGACGGATTTTGGTAAGAACTTACCTGTAAAATCCTTTTCAGCGAAGAAGGAAGGGAGACACACTATAACTAGTGGGTAGGCGGAGCCCAGATGAGATAGACACCTCAGCTTAAAAAGAGTGTTGACCGGCCCCTCCAGCTCGGGCTCCTCCTACTCAGCTCTCCAGTTGTACCAAGCTTAAGGAAGAGCAATATCACCAGCGGAGCAACATAACCCCTTCTGAAGGACTTCAGAGAATAAAACACAAAAATACAGGTTATGCATGCATGTAGGCAAAAACCACACAGTTCCAGGTACTACACACTGGACCTGACCACTGCGATGAGCTGGCGATGCTGGAACAGAGCCTTAGCGCGTCGACCTCAGCCCAGATAATCGCTATCAGAGAAGGGTCACGCCGCATCTGAAAAACAACAACACACTTCTGCCATGGGAGGGATGTGTGTCTCCCTTCCTTCTTCGCTGAAAAGGATTTTACAGTTAAGTTCTTACCAAAATCCGTCTTTCAGCTGCAGATGAAGGAAGGGAGACACACTAGACATTACTAGTGGGACGTCCCAAAGCAGTCCAAAAATTAAGGGTGGGAAAAAACCAAAAGAGGCAGAATCCCAACAACCTTGATAAATGCGCAACAGGCGCCAAATACAAGTTAACTAGAACTTTAAACTACAGCCGCCTGCAGGACCCTACGTCCTAAGGCTGCATCAGCGGAAGCACTAACGTCCACCTTATAAAATCTTGTAAAGGTGTGGACGGAGCGCCAGGTCGCCGCCCAGCAAAGCTAAGCTGCCGAGGCCCCTTGATGGAAAGCCCACGATGAGCCCACAGCTCTCGTGGAATGAGCTCGAACCTTAATCGGGCAAGGTTCGCCTTTAAGTCGGTAAGCCTCCAAAATGGCCGACCGGATCCAACGAGCTATAGAATCCTTGGAAGCCCGTTAACCACGTCGACGACCTGCTGGAATCACAAACAGGGAGTCCGACTTCCGAAAACTTTGGGTAACAGACAAATAGAACTTCAAAGCCCGCACCAAATCCAATGTGTGCAAGGCCCGTTCCTTCGCATTACTCGGCCCCGGACAAAGAGAGGGCAACACAATATCCTGGTTAAGATGAAATTGCGACACCACCTTAGGTAGAAAGTCGCCCCGTGTGCGAAGCACTACACGATCCGGGTGAAACTCCAGAAGAGGAGGCAAGTAAGAAAGAGCCGCCAACTCAGAAATCCTTCTCAAAGAGGTGACCGCCACTAGGAAGGCAAACTTCCAAGGGAGCAAAGAAAGACTAACAGAGTCCATAGGCTCAAAAGGCCCGTGTTGAAGAGCCTCCAAAACAAGATTGAGGCGCCAAGGAGACACAGGCGCCTTCCGCGGCGGAAACTGGCGGGTTACTCCGCGAAAAAAGGAACGTACGTCCCTACGTGAGGCGATAGCCTTTCGAAACAGCAAGGACAGAGCAGAAACCTGACCCCTCAGGGTGCTCACTGCCAACCCCTTGTCCAACCCGAATTGCAGGAAAACCAACAAATTGGGAATGGAAAAAATCCTCGGGTTCCTTGAAGAACCCGAACACCACGAAAAGAAGGCTTCCCAAGTGGTAAATCCTAGTAGTAGCCGGACCTCTGGCAGCTCGCAAAGTGGCAATGACTTCGGCTGAAAAACCTTGACAGATCAATATTTCGGTCTCAAGAACCACGCCGTCAAACGCAGAGACATCAGGTCCGGATGACGAACGGGCCCTTGGGTTAACAGGTCCGAGCGGAAAGGAAGTAGAAATGGTGGCGCTGCCAGGAGCGACCCCAGTGTCGAGAACCACGTCCTCCTTGGCCAATCTGGGGCTATCAACATAGCCGGGATTCTCTCTAGTCTGATCCGACGTAACACCAGGAGGAGTAAGGGAGTAAGGAAATCGGTGGAAAACATAGATTAGCTCGAATTGGTCCCACGGAGCCACTAGAGCATCCACCGCCACAGCCTTCGGATCCTTGTACCTGGACATGAAAGTCGGTAACTTGGCATTGAACCTGGATGCCATCAGATCCACTTGGGGAGTTCCCCAGCGGGAGCACAGCAGTGCAAAAATTTCCGGATGAAGACTCCATTCTCCGGGATCCATCTTCTCGCGACTGAGAAAGTCCGCCGTGGTATTCTGAACTCCCGGAATGTGGATCGCAGAGATAGCTGGCACTCTGGTCTCTGCCCATACTAGGATACGAGATACCTCCACCATGAGCTTGGAACTCCCAGTCCCGCCTTGGTGGTTGATATATGCGACCGCCGTCGCATTGTCCGTCTGCACTCGGACTGGCAGACCGCTTAAAGGGACCGTCCAGTGTTGGAGGCAAAGAAAAATCGCCCTCAATTCCAGGATGTTGATCGGCAAGACAGACTCTTCCGACGACCATACTCCCTGAGTCCAAAGATCGTTCCAGACACCCCCCCCCAGCCCGTCAGGCTGGCATCGGTGATTATGACCGACCACTTCGGAGGGAGGAAGGACTTTCCCAGGGATAACTCTTTCGGACGTATCCACCATCCTAGGGACTCTCGTACCCTGTGGGGGATGATGACACTGCAATCCAGTGAAAACCTGCGATCGATCCCAATGGCTCAGAATGAACCTTTGGAGAGCCCTGGAATGAAACCGGGCAAACGGAAGTGCTTCCATGGACGCCACCATCAACCCCAGAAGACGCATACAGCTTCGCAGGGACATTGCTGTCTAAGACTTCATAACCCGTGCATGTCGAAGGAGACATGCTTGCTTGTCTGGAGGCAGGGACACCACTGCTCGCACCGTGTCGAAATGCATCCCCAAAAACAGGATTGACTGCGACCGTTCCAGAGACGACTTCTCCAAATTGACCAGCCACCCGAAATCCTCCAGGAGCTGAAGGGATAGATTGCGAGCAGTTACCGCCTCCTCCTTCGAAGACGCCACAATCAGAAGGTCGTCCAGGTAGGGAAGAATCGTAACCCCTGCCTTCGAAGAATCGCCATGAGAGGCGCCAGAATTTTTGTAAAAACTCTGGGCGCTGAGGCCAACCCGAATGGCAGAGCCACAAACTGGTAATGGGCCTGACCTATGGCAAAACGAAGGAAGCGTTGGTGGGCCCTTCCGATTAGGAAGTGCAAATAAGCGTCGCGAATGTCGATTGACACCAAAAAAGCGTTCTGCGACAGGGCCGCCAAAACGGAGCGAAGCGACTCCATGCGGAATTTCCTGGCGTGGACATGCCGATTCAATCTTTTGAGATCCAGAATGGGCCGAAATTTGTCCTCTTTTTTGGGGACCACAAAGAGGTTAGAATAAAACCTGTTGTGAATAGGCTGGAAATGAGTTCTGAGCAGAAGCTCCCTCTGGTGGTTACAAACGGTGCTGGACTGTCCAGTGAAGATTGTGAGGATTGGGAATCAGGTGTTACTGACTGGTCTTATATAAGGGAGTCGCCTTCCATCAGGGTTGCCGGTGATCAATTGTTCTGGTCTCAATCCTTGATTCCTGTTTCCTTGGTAGCCTGCTGTGTCGTGTCTGAATCTCCTGCTAACAGATAAGACATTTTCTTCTTTTTGTTTTTGTGCTTGATTTTTGTATTTTGTCCTGCACTTCTGTGGGGGCCTTCAGGGTCCCTTCTGGGGGCTTTTGCCCTCTCAGTTCAGTTCAGCCACTGATGTTTGTACATTTGCTTTTTCCAGTTTTTTCAGTGGCTGCTGTTTTGTTTTTGGTTACACCAGAGAACTAATTTAGGTGGTAGAGGTCGTGTATCTCAGGTGTTTTTGAAATTAGTAGAGTTGGTGCTTTTCAGGGTTTTTTGGGATTGCAGTAAGTGCCCTTCCTATCCTTTTCTATTTAGTAAGTTTGGGCCCCAACGTTTGCTCATACTATTTTCTGTCTGTGTCAGTATTTCTTCTTGTCTAACCGCCATTACATGTTTGGGGGCTTTCTATGTTCTTTGAGGATCTGCTCTGGGGCAGATAGCTTTCCTCTTTCTATCTTTAGGTGTAGTTAGTTTCTCAGGCTGTGACGAGGCGTCTAGGACCAACGTAGGAACGCTCCACGGCTGCCTCTAGTTGTGGTGGTTAGTCAGGGCACTGCAATCTCATAGTTTCCAACTGCTCTGGTGTATTTCCTTTTTTGCCTGCTCTCCTCAGCTACCAAATCATAACAGTATCACCGGCCAAAACTGAAAATTATATGGTACTCACAGAAGGGAAAAATATTGTGGAAAGAAAAAAGTTGTCAGAGTTGTCAGAGATTTTTTTTTTCTGTTTGTTGCATTTTTTTTTTCCCTCTGTATCTCTGGGTGCTGAGGAGGATTTTTTTTTTTTCTCAATGGAGTTTGCACAGTTGTCTGGCCGTGTGGATCAGCTTGCCACTGAAGTTCAGAGTATTGCTACCTATCTTGCTAGGATGCCTGTTGTGGAACCTAGGATCCCCATGCCAGATTTGTTTTTAGGGGATCGAGCTAAGTTTCTGAATTTCAAAAATAACTGTAAATTGTTTTTTGCCTTAAAATCTAAGTCCTCAGGGAACGCAGCGCAGCAGGTTCAAATTGTCATCTCTCTCCTGCGCGGCGACCCTCAGGATTGGGCTTTTTCCCTGACACCTGGGGATCCTGTTTTGAGTGATGTTGATGCATTTTTTCAGGCCTTGGGGTTATTGTACGATGAGCCTAATGTCACTGATCAAGCTGAGAAAGCCTTGTTGGCATTAAATCAGGGGCTTGATGACGCTGAGTTATACTGTCAGAGATTCCGTAGGTGGGCAGTCCTGACCAAATGGAATGACGACGCTTTGGCAGCCCTTTTCCGGAAGGGTCTGTCAGATAATGTAAAGGATGTTATGGTGGGATTCCCTGTCCCTCTGGTCTCAATGATTCTATGTCATTAGCGATTCAAATTGACAGACGTTTGCGTGAGCGGAGAAGTATGCGTGGAATGGTGTTGCCTTGTGAACCAGCTTCTGAACCCATGCAGTGTGATAGAGTGGTGTCTGGGGCACAGCGTCATGAGTTTCGAAAGCGCAATGGGTTATGTTTCTACTGTGGTGATGCCTCTCATGCTATTTCAGTCTGCCCTAAGCGGGGAAGACGTTTTGCACGCTCAGTTGTCTTGGGTAGTGTTCAGACTAAGTTTTTATTAACTGTCACTCTGATATGCTCTCTGTCCTCATTTTCTGCTCAGGCTTTCGTTGATTCTGGAGCAGCTATTAACCTGATGGATTATGATTTTGCTAAACGTTGTGGATTTCCCTTGATACCCCTACAGAAGTCTATTCCCTACTGGGGATCGATTCTACCCCTTTGGCTGAGAATAAACCTCAGTTTTCTACTCAGGTGATAATGAGGGTTGAACCTGATCACCAGGAGTGCTGCAAATTTTTGGTTCTGTATAATCTGCATGACATTATCGTGCTGGGTTTTCCTTGGTTACAGTCTCATAATCCTGTTTTGGATTGGAAATCTGTGTCTGTAACCAGTTGGGGCTGCCAATGTGTTAATACCAACACTCCTGTTTTTTTGCCTCCCCCCAGGCTCAGGATGTTCCTGACTTTTTGATTGATTTTTCTGATGTGTTTAGCGAAAGTAAATCTGCATCCTTGCCCCCATAGGAGCTATGACTGCGCTATTGAATTAGTGCCGGGTAGTAAATTCCCTAAAGGTCGCCTTTTTAACTTGTCTGTACCTGAACATGACGCTATGCGGTCTTATATCAAGGAATCATTGGAGAAGGGTCATATCAGACCATCCTCTTCACCCTTAGGTGCCGGTTTTTTCTTTGTGGCCAAAAAGGATGGTTCATTAAGGCCGTGTATTGATTATCGTCTCTTGAACAATATTACTGTGAAATATCAATATCCGTTACCCTTGATTTCTGACCTGTTTTCCAGGGTGAAAAACGCTACTTGGTTTACCAAGCTTGACCTCAGGGGGGCGTATAACCTTATTCGCATTAAGCACGGGGATGAATGGAAGACGGCATTCAATACCCCTGAAGGGCATTTTGAGTACCTAGTGATGCCCTTTGGGCTCACTAATGCCCCTTCCGTCTTCCAGTCCTTCATGAATGACATTTTCAGGGATTTTGTGGACAAATTTCTGATTGTTTATTTGGATGATATCTTGATTTTTTCTAATGACTGGGACTCTCATGTGAAACATGTTCGGACTGTGTTCCAGATTTTGAGGGATAATGCTCTGTATGTGAAGGGATCAAAGTGTCTTTTTGGCGTACAGAAGATCTCATTTCTGGGATTCATTTTGTCCCCATCTGTTATTGAAATGGACCCGGTCAAGGTTCAGGCCATCTGTGATTGGGTCCAACCTACTTCATTAAAGGCTCTTCAGAGATTTTTGGGTTTTGCCAATTTTTATCGTAAATTTATTGGTAATTTCTCGGTTATTGTTAAACCATTAACTGATTTGACCAGAAAGGGTTCTGATGTGGTGAATTGGCCTCCTGAGGCAGTCTCTGCATTTCAGGAACTTAAGCAGAGATTCACTTCTGCTCCTGTTCTACGGCAGCCTGATGTTTCTCTGCCATTTCAGGTGGAGGTTGATGCCTCTGAAATTGGGGCAGGTGCCGTTTTGTCCCAAAAAGATCCAGAGACCTCTAAAAGTAACCCTTGTGCCTTTTTCTCTCGAAAATTTTCTCCTACTGAACGTAATTATGACGTGGGTAATCGGGAGTTATTGGCCATGAAGTGGGCTTTTGAAGAGTGGAGACATTGGCTGGAGGGAGCCAAACATCAGGTGGTGGTCCTTACGGACCATAAGAATCTGGTCTATCTGGAATCTGCCAAGCGACTCAATCCTAGACAGGCCAGGTGGGCCTTGTTTTTCACACATTTTAATTTTGTGGTTTCCTTTCTTCCTGGCACTAAGAATGTTAAGGCGGATGCCCTCTCGAGGAGTTTCCTTGCGGACTCTCCTGAGTTATCTGATCCTTCTGTTATTTTGAAAGAGGGTGTAGTTCTTTCCGCCATCTCGCCCAATTTGAGACTTGCTCTGGAGGGGTGTCAGGAGGATAGGCCCGAGTGCTGCCCTGTTGGAAAATTGTTTGTCCTGGACCAGTGGAAAAAGAGTGTGATGTCTGAGATTCATTGTTCCGCGTTGGCTGGGCATCCTGGAATTTTTGGTACCAGAGACTTGGTTAGTCGGTCCTTTTGGTGGCCTACCTTGTCTCATGATGTCAGGGAATTTGTGCAGTCCTGCGGGACTTGCTCTCGCTCCAAGCCTTGCTCTCGCTCTAGTGGTTTGTTGATGCCATTGCCTGTGCCCAAGAGACCATGGACCCATATCTCTATGGATTTCATTTCCGACCTTCCTGTTTCTCAGAGAATGACCACCATCTGGGTAATTTGTGATAGGTTTTCCAAGATGATACATCTTGTGCCATTACCTAAGTTGCCTTCCTCCTCTGAATTGGTGCCGTTGTTCCTTCAGCACGTGGTTCGTTTACACGGCATTCCTGAGAACATTGTGTCTGACAGAGGAGTCCAGTTTGTTTCCAGATTTTGGAGGACTTTTTGTTCTAAACTGGGTGTTCAATTGTCTTTCCCTCGGCATTTCATCCTCAGACCAATGGTCAAACTGAGAGAACAAACCAGACATTGGAGACTTATCTAAGATGCTTTGTGTCTGCTGATCAGGATGACTGGGTCTCTTTTTTGCATTTGGCTGAGTTTGCTCTTAATAATAGGGCTAGCTCTGCTACTTTGATGTCTCCGTTTTTCTGTAATTCTGGATTTCACCCTCGATTTTCTTCAGGACAGACGGAGGTTTCTGTCTGTCCAGGTGTTGACTCTGTTGTGGAGCGTATGCAACTGATTTGGGACCAGGTAGTGGAGAGGTTGTCCCTCTCTCAGGAGAGGGCCCAGCGGTTTGCTAACCGGCATAGGACTGATGGTCCTCGGTTTAAAGTGGGGGACTTGGTCTGGTTGTCCTCAAAGAATATTCCTATGAGAGTAGCATCTCCTAAATTTAAGCCTAGGTTCATTGGACCTTATAAGATCATGGAGATTATTAATCCTGTTTCTTTTCGTTTGCTTCTTCCAGGGACATTTAAGATCCATAACGTGTTCCACAAGTCCTTGTTGAAGAGGTTTGTTGAGCCAGTGGTTCCTGCTGCTGTGCCTCCTGACCCTGTTTTGGTTGAGGGCAATCTGGAGTATGTGGTTGAGAAAATATTAGATTCTCGTTTTTCTAGATGGAAACTCCAGTATTTGGTTAAATGGAAAGGTTATGGTCAGGAGGACAATTCTTGGGTGTTTGCTTCGGACATCCATGCTAGGAGACTTATCCGTGCGTATCATAGAACTCATCCTGACCGACCTGGTTGCTCAAATGAGGGTTCGGTGACCCCTCCTCAAGGGGGGGGTACTGTTGTGAATGGGTTTGAGATGAGTTCTGAGCAGAGGCTCCCTCTGGTGGTTACAAGCGGTGCTAGTCTGTCCAGTGAAGATTGTGAGGACTGGGAATCAGGTGTTACTGATTGGTCTTATATAAGGGAGTCACCTTCCCATCAGGGTTGCCGGTGATCAATTGTTCTGGTCTGAATCCTTTATTCCAGTTTCCCTTGTAGCCTGCTGTGTCGTGTCTGCATCTCCTGCTAACAGATAAGACATTTTCTTCTTTTGTGTTTGTGCTATATTTTTGCATTTTGTCCTGCACTTCTGTGGGGGCCTTCAGGGTCCCCTCCGGGGGCTTCTGCCCTCTCAGTTTTGTTCAGCCACTGATGTTTGTACTTTTGCTTTTTCCAGTTTTTTCAGTGGCTGCTGTTTTGATTTTGTTACACCAGAGAGCTAATTTAGGTGGTAGAGGTCGTGTGATCTCAGGTGTTTTTGAAATTAGTAGAGTTGGTGCTTTTCAGGGTTTTCTGGGATTGCAGTAAGTACCCTTCCTATCCTTTTCTATTTAGTTAGTTTGGGCCCCAGCGTTTGCTCATACTATTTTCTTTCTGTGTCAGTATTTCATCTTGTCTAGCCGCCATTACATGTTTGGGGGCTTTCTATTGTCTTTGGGGTTCTGCTCCGGGGCAGATAGCTTTCCTATATCTATCTTTAGCGAAACATAACAGGGGGGGTACTGTTGTGAATAGGCTGGAAATGAGTTCTGAGCAGAAGCTCCCTCTGGTGGTTACAAACGGTACTGGACTGTCCAGTGAAGATTGTGATGATTGGGAATCAGGTGTTACTGACTGGTCTTATATAAGGGAGTCGCCTTCCCATCAGGGTTGCCGGTGATCAATTGTTCTGGTCTCAATCCTTGATTCCTGTTTCCTTGGTATCCTGCTGTGTCGTGTCTGAATCTCCTGCTAACAGATAAGACATTTTCTTCTTTTGTTTTTGTGCTTGATTTTTGTATTTTGTCCTGCACTTCTGTGGGGGCCTTCAGGGTCCCTTCTGGGGGCTTTTGCCCTCTCAGTTCAGTTCAGCCACTGATGTTTGTACATTTGCTTTTTCCAGTTTTTTTCAGTGGCTGCTGTTTTTTTTTGGTTACACCAGAGAACTAATTTAGGTGGTAGAGGTCGTGTGATCTCATGTTATGTTTCGGTAGCTGAGGAGTGCAGGTAAAAAAGGCAATACACCAGAGAAGTTGGAATCTATGAGATTGCAGTACCCTGACTAACCACCACAACTAGAGGCAGCCGTGGAGCGTTCCTACGTAGGTCCTAGACGCCTCGTCACAGCCTGAGAAAACTAACTACACCTAAAGATAGAAAGAGGAAAGCTATCTGCCCCGGAGCAGATCCCCAAAGAACATAGAAAGCCCCCAAACATGTAATGGCGGTTAGACAAGATGAAATACTGACACAGACAGAAAATAGTATGAGCAAACGTTGGGCCCAAACTACCTAAATAGAAAAGGATAGGAAGGGCACTTACTGCAATCCCAAAAAACCCTGAAAAGCACCAACTCTACTAATTTCAAAATCACCTGAGATCACACGACCTCTACCACCTAAATTAGTTCTCTGGTGTAACAAAATCAAAACAGCAGCCACTGAAAAAACTGGAAAAAGCAAAAGTACAAACATCAGTAGCTGAACTAAACTGAGAGGGCAAAAGCCCCGGAGGGGACCCTGAAGGCCCCCACAGAAGTGCAGGACAAAATGCAAAAATCAAGCACAAAAACAAAAAGAAGAAAATGTCTTATCTGTTAGCAGGAGATGCAGACACGACACAGCAGGCTACAAAGGAAACAGGACTCAAGGATTGAGACCAGAACAATTGATCACCGGCAACCCTGATGGAAAGGCGACTCCCTTATATAAGACCAGTCAGTAACACCTGATTCCCACTCCTCACAATCTTCACTGGACAGTCCAGTACCGCTTGTAACCACCAGAGGGAGCCTCTGCTCAGAACTCATTTCAAGTCCATTCACAACAATCTCAGGTGTTTTTGAAATTAGTAGAGTTGGTGCTTTTCAGGGTTTTTTGGGATTGCAGTAAGTGCCCTTCCTATCCTTTTCTATTTAGTAAGTTTGGGCCCCAACGTTTGCTCATACTATTTTCTTTCTGTGTCAGTATTTTTTCTTGTCTAACCGCCATTACATGTTTGGGGGTTTTCTATGTTCTTTGGGGATCTGCTCCGGGGCAGATAGCTTTCCTCTTTCTATCTTTAGATTTAGTTAGTTTCTCAGGCTGTGACGAGGCGTCTAGGACCAACGTAGGAACGCTCCACGGCTGCCTCTAGTTGTGGTGGTTAGTCAGGGTACTGCAATCTCATAGTTTCCAACTGCTCTGGTGTATTTCCTTTTTTGCCTGCTCTCCTCAGCTACCAAATCATAACAAAAACCCTCTTCCCCGGCCCTCCGGCGGAACCGGTACCACCACACCTTTCTGCAGAAGGGAATCTACCTCCCACAGCAGAGCGGCAAAAAGCTCGGGCTCTGACGGAACGCGAGGTTGACAAAAAAACTGTCTGGGGGTCGAAAAAGAGACTCTATGAAGTAGCCTGCCAACACAACCCGTGTCACCCAGGCGTCCGACATGCGGGAAGCCCAAGTCGGTTTGAATAGGAATAGACGACCCCCCACTCGAGAGCGCTCGAGTGAGACCCAGGCGTCAGTCCGCCTTAGCGGGCTTTTTGCCAGCTTCCCGCTTGTCTTAACGGAAGTTCTGTTTCCAGGGTATGCGGAATTTCTGAGAATTCCCCCCCCTTTTTTTTTTTTTTTTTAAAAAGAGAGAGACGACCCGAACCCCAGAGGGCTGACTGAATCATCCCCTGGACCGAAAGGACCGCCGACAACTACAGCCACTAGTCCTGCCAGACGCAGAGTTCACAGCTCTGCGCTGCGGTAAAGCTGTTTCTTTTGCCTTTACCTTGGCAATCAGCTCCGTGAGGTCAGGTCCAAATAGCTGACCACCTTGCAAGCTAGCAAACCCTGTTTGGAAACTGCGTCCACTGTCTAAGGCACAGTGCTCTTCTGACTGTGACTGCCGAGGATTGCGCCCTGGATAGCAGTGATGCAGTATCCTCCAAAAACTGGAAAAGCCCATCTACCTCTATAGAGGAGATCCACCCTGCCACGCCGTCCGTAGACGGTCCAACCGGCTCAGGGAAACTTTACAAGCACACATGGATTCTTAATACCGAATCCATGATCCGCGGCCTCGCAGATGGATTTTTCTGCCATCTACGTTTTTTGTCCAGCGGGTCCTGCAGACTCGCCTTCCCCTTAACAAGGAGGATTTTGCTAAGCTGGGATAAAGGGACATCCACTTCAGGAGAAGGATCCAATTATCATCAACTCCGTAGAACACGGATACGGTGTCTCAATTTTCTGGACACAGGCACTCCTTCTCCACTGCCCCATTAAGCTCATCCAGTGATGGTAAAGCTTGATCGTGATTGAAAACATCCGGGCCGACTTACCAGGACGTCCAGATACCTCCTTCGGTAACTGTAACGCCTCCAATAAAAACCTCTTTACGGCCCAAAAGGGAGGCAGAGTGTCCCTGCCGATCCTCCTTGTCCAAATCGGACATTTTCGTTACGCGGGAAGGAAGGCACCGGCTTGTGTCGCTTCCTGACATGAGAGGATCTAGCTGACACTCAATATAGAAAATCAGACAGGCCATCAATAGAAACTAGCGAGGGCCTCCATTCTGACACCACTGGAAACCTCCGGCCGCTGCGCTTGACCCGTCCAGGTCTGCGCGTCAGATACGCGAGACTGATCCTGTAGCGGATCTGGGAGACGGATGCACAGTATATGGCAGGTTAAACCTGTCAGTAACTAGAAAGTGTGGTTTCTTAAAGAAAAAACGAAACGCTGAAGGGTTAAAGCTCTTAAGGAGAGAGCTACCCCAGCTGTCCCCCGTTAAGAGTTAACCGCCTAAGAAGGGGTTAAAGTCGCAGACTCCCCACAACCTTAATAATGAAAAGGGTGTGCGAGCCCCAAGTGCCTCCTATAAGGCAGCAGCTATAGGACAGCTATGCCACACTTAACAAGAAAAAACGTTCACAAGATCGCTAAAAAATTGCGCTGTTTGTAAATCGCAATGACCGCCAAAGTCATTAAGGGGATCGCTAACCGCCTATGCGTTGTTAATGAGATCGCCCAGATTGGCAGCTACTAGCGACATTAAAAATGATCACACAAACGATCGCATAGTATGCGTCGTCGTTAGCAGGAACGTATAGTGGCAGTATTACTGTCGCAGACTACCCACAACCTCTTATATTGAAAAGGTGTGCTAGCTTTGAGATAACAGCTGCAGGCAGCGCAGTCTGCCACCCATTTGTGCCTCAGAAAGGCGCCCGCGCTGTGGGGGTGAAGGGGTTAAGCTTCTGCCCTAGACGGGTAGAAGCGACTCA
Source organism: Oophaga sylvatica (assembly GCA_033576555.1). Lineage (NCBI taxonomy): Eukaryota > Metazoa > Chordata > Amphibia > Anura > Dendrobatidae > Oophaga > Oophaga sylvatica. Next base: position 41,689,784 of record JARQOD010000010.1, on the reverse strand, counting down.
CCCAGCTGGTCGCGGTGCAGCGCTGCCGAGAGGGGAGGAGAGCGATGTCCGAGGGAGCTTTCAGCCTGTCAGCATTACTCGGCTAATGGCCGCCGCGCTGTGCCTCCGTGTGCTTCATGAGGGAAGCCGGAAAAGGAGACTGCCGTAAAGCGCGCGCTCAGAGCGGCGCGAAATTCAAATAAAAAAGGAGCGCAGCTCCTCTCTCCCCCGTTCCTATGTCCTGCAGGCATCCACCTGCGGACAAAAAACACACAGTCACCGCATGTATACTGTAACAGCGACTGCCGCAGCAGTCGCTGAAAACACTCAAACACATATTAAATGTGGAGTACTCACCAGCCGAAAGCGCCACAGGGACCCCCAGGGGTTTCTGGCGCTATGCCCATGCTTCCCCCAGGGTGGGGAACGCAGTGACCCCTGCAGCGCGGTTTGCGTCCCCGCCAGGGAAGCCATCCTCATCCCCCCGGGCCGGCAGGGTTCTGCAGGGACCACCATATAGGGTAATACAGATCCGCCAAGGGAGAGGTGGGGGTCCAGCAGCGCTGAGACCCCTGAGACCTCTAGACCACATTTGGTGATCCAAGTCTCTTGTCCGATAAAAAATAATAAAATCTTCTGAGGAGCTGCTTCCAGCAGCGACTATCTTCTCTGACCTCAAATTGAAAAACTGGAGAGCTGAGTAGGAGGAGCCCGAGCTGGAGGGGCCGGTCAACACTCTTTTTAATCTGAGGTGTCTATCTCATCTGGGCTCCGCCTACCCACTAGTAATGTCTAGTGTGTCTCCCTTCCTTCATCTGCAGCTGAAAATCCGGGTTGAAAGCAGCAGATAAGATGAACTATAAAACCTCCATCCCTAAAATATAAAGTACAGCTGAAACGCCATCTGTATAAGGGTCCACAAACTTGGCATTTGCATAGGGCCCCCACTCTCCCAGGGGCCCGTGAATCAGGGGTCCCAGTGCCAGCACTTGCTCCGCCCCCGCACATCACGCATTCAACTGTATCAGCATCACAGATGCCAATACAGCTTAAATCAATGATGGAGGAGAGAGCGTCAGGTGATGCGCCCTCCCCCATCATTCCCTTCTGCTTCAGATGCAGTGGGAGCAATGACGTCACTTCATCGTGCGCCATGCTGTGCCGAGCAGTAGAGATGCTGAGTAGATGTGCTGCAGAGACCGGAGCAGCAGGGGAACGAGGAGAGGAGAGTATGTATTTATTTATTTTTAAATAGTATATGGTGGCTGCATTATACTAGTTGAGGCTGCGTTATACTCTATGGGGGCTGCATCATACTCTATGGGGGCTGCATTATGGAGCTGCAATATACACTGTGGGGCGGCATTATACTCTATGGGGGACTATTGGAGTGCATTAACCTATATGGGGGCTGCATTATACTGTATGGAGGAATATTGGGAATGCACTATACTATATGAAGGACTAAGGGGTGCATTATACTTAGCAAGCAAAAGACTGCCTATTCATCGAGTGATTGGATTGTTTATGCCGGAACAGAAATCATTGTTCTCAGCAGCACATCGTCCAGTGAAAACTGCAGATAAGCTGCTGATAACATGATACTGTACAATGTACTGTACAATCTACAGATTGATCTATCGGTGATCGTTCTGTGGCCATTATTCTTCTTCAGCCGGTGTATAAGCGGCAGAGAAACAAGGATCGAACAACTTCAATATTGTCGATCAACCTCGTTTAACAGCCTGAACTCAGTGCGTGTAAATACAGCAGAAATGTTTCTGTGTCATGGTGCAATATGTGAGCATTTGGGGACACACTTTAAACTTTTGCCCAGGGCCCCACTTCGTCGAAAACCGACCCTGCACACAGCTCAGGAAAGTAAGAGTTTTGATTAGGAGACCTGATCTGGAAAAAGCGATGGTGGGGGGGTCGGTGGTTTTGCAAGATTTATAACAGCAGCTCGTCAGGAGCTAAGAGGGAGCAGCTAACTGCTGTATAGAAATCAACGATCTGGTATGTTAGTTGTTAACTTCTCTCCTGGAACATAAGTACTGTGCAAACTCATCAGGGTTTGGCAGAATCTAGCTGTACATTATGTAAGATAAAAGCTCTCACAGCAGAAGAATGACACACAGATAGAAAAAGCAAGTCAATTGCAAACTTGCTTATTTTAATGCTAACTAATTAAAGCAATTTAATAATTGAGATTACCCCTTTCAGATGATAATAATTTGTCATGCTTATCTGTCTGCAGACGTCCTGTATGGTGAATACCTCTTAGACATAACCTGGTGCTGTCAGAAATAAAGACTTTGGGACGTTGATGTCCCTCGTGTGCGAGCTCCATCCCTGCCTTCATTTTCGTTTTTCTGTTCCTATAACGGATCCGAAATACAGCACAGATGTAATCTAAGCTTTATAACACTCTAGACGATAAAAAAAAGCCAAATAATGAACGGTGACGAGGTCTGTTTAACGCTTTGAATAGCAAATGCAGCGTTTATAGGAAGCATATCTTAAAATAGCATACAAAAATACATTCGGTGCAATGCAAGAGTTACAGATGCCTAAAAAAGACGGATTTTGGTAAGAACTTACCTGTAAAATCCTTTTCAGCGAAGGAAGGAAAGGAGACACACTAGTAATGACTAGTGGGTAGGCGGAGCCCAGATAGGATTGACACCTCAGATTAAAAAGAGTGTTGACCGGCCCCTCCAGCTCGGGCTCCTCCTACTCCTGCTTCTTCAGTCGTACAAAAGCTTAGGGAAGAGCAAATATCACCAGCGGAGCAACATAACCCCTTCTGAAGGACTTCAGAGAAAAAGCAAGAATACAGGTTATGCATGCATGTAGGTAAAAAACCACACAGTTCCAGGTACTACTCACTGGACCTGACCACCGCGATGAGCTGGCAATGCTGGAAAGGAGCCGTAGCGCGTCAACCTCAGTCCAGATAATCGCTATCAGAAGAGGGTCACGCCACATCTGAAAACACATCAACACACTTCTGCCATGGGCGGGTGCTGTGTCTCCTTTCCTTCCTTCGCTGAAAAGGATTTTACAGGTAAGTTCTTACCAAAATCCGTCTTTCAGCAGCAGAATGGAAGGAAAGGAGACACACTAGTAATGACTAGTGGGACGTCCCAAAGCAGTTCAAAAATTAAGGGTGGGAATATAACCAAGAAAAAACAGGCAGAATCCCAACAACCTTGGTAAATGCGCAACAGGCGCCAAATACAAGTTTACTAGAACTTTACACTACAGCCGCCTGTAGGACCCTGCGTCCTAAGGCCGCATCAGCGGAAGCACTGACGTCCACCTTATAAAACTTTGTAAACGTGTGGACGGAGTGCCAAGTCGCCGCTCGGCAGAGCTGAGCTGCCGAAGCCCCTTGATGAAAGGCCCACGATGAGGCCACAGCCCTCGTGGAATGAGCACGAATCTTAATCGGGCAAGGTTCGCCTTTAAGTCGGTAAGCCTCCAAAATGGCTGACCGAATCCAACGAGCTATAGAGTCCTTGGAAGCTCGTTGACCACGTCGACGACCTGCTGGAATCACAAACAAGGAGTCTGACTTCCTAAAACCTTGAGTAACAGACAAATAGAACTTCAAGGCCCGCACTAAATCCAATGTGTGCAAAACCCGTTCCTTTGCATTCCTCGGGCCCGGGCAAAGTGAAGGCAAAACAATATCCTGGTTAACATGAAATTGCGACACTACCTTAGGTAGAAAGTCGCCCCGTGTGCGAAGCACTACTCGATCCGGGTAAAATTCCAGGAAAGGAGGCGAGCAAGAAAGAGCCGCCAACTCAGAAACCCTTCTCAAAGAAGTGACTGCGACTAGGAAGGCAACCTTCCAAGAAAGGGTTAGCAGAATCCATTGGCTCAAAAGGCCCATGCTGAAGAGCCTCCAGGACAAGGTTGAGCCGCCAAGGAGACACAGGTGCCTTCCGCGGCGGAAACTGATGGGTTACCCCGCGAAAAAAGGAGCGCACGTCCCTACGCGAGGCGATAACTTTCCGGAACAACAGGGACAGGGCAGAAACCTGACCCTCAGGGTGCTAACTGCCAAACCCTTGTCCAGCCCGTACTGTAGAAAAGCCAACAGATTGGGAAAGGAAAAAATCCTCGGGTTCCTTGAAGAACCCAAACACCACGAGAAGAAGGCTTCCCAGGTCTTGTGGTAAATTCTAGTAGTAGCCGGACCTCTGGCAGCTCGCAGAGTGGCAATGACTTCGGCTGAAAAACCTCTACGGGTCAGTATTTCGGTCTCAAGAGCCACGCCGTCAAACGCAGAGACTTCAAGTCCGGATGACGGACAGGACCTTGGGTGTTATGTTTCGGTAGCTGAGGAGTGCAGGTAAAAAAAAGGCAATACACCAGAGCAGTTGGAAACTATGGGATTGCAGTACCCTGACTAACCACCACAACTAGAGGCAGCCGTGGAGCGTTCCTACGTTGGTCCTAGACGCCTCGTCACAGCCTGAGAAACTAACTACACCTAAAGATAGAAATAGGAAAGCTATCTGCCCCGGAGCAGAACCCCAAAGATAATAGAAAGCCCCCAAACATGTAATGGCGGTTAGACAAGAGGAAATACTGACACAGAAAGAAAATAGAATGAGCAAACGCTGGGGCCCAAACTATCTAAATAGAAAAGGACAGGAAGGGTACTTACTGCAATCCCAGAAAACCCTGAAAAACACCAACTCTACTAATTTCAAAATCACCTGAGATCACACGACCTCTACCACCTAAATTAGCTCTCTGGTGTAACAAAATCAAAACAGCAGCCACTGAAAAAACTGGAAAAAGCAAAAGAACAAAACTCAGTGGCTGAACTAAACTGAGAAGGCAGAAGCCCCCGGAGGGGACCCAGAAGGCCCCCAAAGAAGTGCAGGACAAAATGCAAAAATATAGCAACAACACAAAAGAAGAAAAATTCTTATCTGGTAGCAGGAGATGCAGACACGACACAGCAGGCTACAAGGGAAACTGGAATGAAGGATTCAGACCAGAACAATTGGTCACCGGCAACCCTGATGGGAAAATGACTCCCTTATATAAGACCAGTCAGTAACACCTGATTCCCAGTCCTCACAATCTTCACTAGTACCGCTTGTAACCACCAGAGGGAGCCTCTGCTCAGAACTCATCTCAAACCCATTCACAACAGTACCCCCCCCTTGAGGAGGGGTCACCGAACCCTCATTTGAGCAACCAGGTCGGTCAGGATGAGTTCTATGATACGCACGGATAAGTCTCCTAGCATGGATGTCCGAAGCAAACACCCAAGAATTGTCTTCCTGACCATAACCTCTCCATTTAACCAAATACTGGAGTCTTCATCTAGAAAAACGAGAATCCAATATTTTCTCAACCACATACTCCAGATTGCCCTCAACCAAAACAGGGTCAGGAGGCACAGTAGCAGGAACCACTGGCTCAACAAACCTCTTCAACAAGGACTTGTGGAACACGTTATGGATCTTAAATGTCCCTGGAAGAAGCAAACGAAAAGAAACAGGATTAATAATCTCCATGATCTTATAAGGTCCAATGAACCTAGGCTTAAATTTAGGAGATGCTACTCTCATAGGAATATTCTTTGAGGACAACCAGACCAAGTCCCCCACTTTAAACCGAGGACCATCAGTCCTATGCCGGTTAGCAAACCGCTGGGCCTTCTCCTGAGAGAGGGACAACCTCTCCACTACCTGGTCCCAAATCTGTTGCATACGCTCAACAACAGAGTCAACACCTGGACAGACAGAAGCTTCCGTCTGTCCTGAAGAAAATCGAGGGTGAAAACCAGAATTACAGAAAAACGGAGACATCAAAGTGGCAGAGCTAGCCCTATTATTAAGAGCAAACTCAGCCAAAGGCAAAAAAGAGACCCAGTCATCCTGATCAGCAGACACAAAGCATCTTAGATAAGTCTCTAATGTCTGGTTTGTTCTCTCAGTTTGACCATTGGTCTGAGGATGAAATGCCGAGGAGAAAGACAATTGAACACCCAGTTTAGAACAAAAAGTCCTCCAAAATCTGGAAACAAACTGGACTCCTCTGTCAGACACAATGTTCTCAGGAATGCCGTGTAAACGAACCACGTGCTGAAGAAACAACGGCACCAATTCAGAGGAGGAAGGCAACTTAGGTAATGGCACAAGATGTATCATTTTGGAAAACCTATCACAAATTACCCAGATGGTGGTCATTCTCTGAAAAACAGGAAGATCGGAAATGAAATCCATAGAGATATGGGTCCATGGTCTCTTGGGCACAGGCAATGGCATCAACAAACCACTAGAGCGAGAGCAAGGCTTGGAGCGAGAGCAAGTCCCGCAGGACTGCACAAATTCCCTGACATCGCGAGACAAGGTAGGCCACCAAAAGGACCGACTAACCAAGTCTCTGGTACCAAAAATTCCAGGATGCCCAGCCAATGCGGAACAATGAATCTCAGACATCACACTCTTTTTCCATTGGTCCGGGACAAACAATTTTCCAACAGGGCAGCGCTCGGGCCTATCCTCCTGACACCCCTCCAGAGCAAGTCTCAAATTGGGCGAGATGGCGGAAAGAACTACACCCTCTTTCAAAATAACAGAAGGATCAGATAACTCAGGAGAGTCCGCAAGGAAACTCCTCGAGAGGGCATCCGCCTTAACATTCTTAGTGCCAGGAAGAAAGGAAACCACAAAATTAAAACGTGTGAAAAACAAGGCCCACCTGGCCTGTCTAGGATTGAGTCGCTTGGCAGATTCCAGATAGACCAGATTCTTATGGTCCGTAAGGACCACCACCTGATGTTTGGCTCCCTCCAGCCAATGTCTCCACTCTTCAAAAGCCCACTTCATGGCCAATAACTCCCGATTACCCACGTCATAATTACGTTCAGTAGGAGAAAATTTTCGAGAGAAAAAGGCACAAGGGTTACTTTTAGAGGTCTCTGGATCTTTTTGGGACAAAACGGCACCTGCCCCAATTTCAGAGGCATCAACCTCCACCTGAAATGGCAGAGAAACATCAGGCTGCCGTAGAACAGGAGCAGAAGTGAATCTCTGCTTAAGTTCCTGAAATGCAGAGACTGCCTCAGGAGGCCAATTCACCACATCAGAACCCTTTCTGGTCAAATCAGTTAATGGTTTAACAATAACCGAGAAATTACCAATAAATTTACGATAAAAATTGGCAAAACCCAAAAATCTCTGAAGAGCCTTTAATGAAGTAGGTTGGACCCAATCACAGATGGCCTGAACCTTGACCGGGTCCATTTCAATAACAGATGGGGACAAAATGAATCCCAGAAATGAGATCTTCTGTACGCCAAAAAGACACTTTGATCCCTTCACATACAGAGCATTATCCCTCAAAATCTGGAACACAGTCCGAACATGTTTCACATGAGAGTTTCCCCGTCATTAGAAAAAATCAAGATATCATCCAAAAAAAAATCAGAAATTTGTCCACAAAATCCCTGAAAATGTCATTCATGAAGGACTGGAAGACGGAAGGGGATTAGTGAGCCAAAGGGCATCACTAGGTACTCAAAATGCCTTCGGGGTTTTTGAATGCCGTCTTCCATTCATCCCGTGCTTAATGCGAAAAAGGTTATACGCCCCCTGAGGTCAAGCTTGGGTTAAACCAAGTAGCGTTTTTCACCCTGGAAAACAGGTCAGAAATCAAGGGTAAGGGTATTGATATTTCCAGTAATATTGTTCAAGAGACGATAATCAATACCCCGGCCTTAATGAACCATCTTTTTTGGCCACAAAGAAAAAACCGGCACCTAAGGGTGAAGAGGATGGTCTGATATGGACCCTTCTCCAATGATTCCTTGATTTTAAGACCGCATAGCGTCATGTTCGGTACAGACAAGTTAAAAAGGGACCTTTAGGGAATTTACTACCCGGCACTAAATTCAATAGCGCAGTCATAGCTCCATGGGGAGGTAAAGGGTGCAGATTTACTTTCGCTAAACACATCAGAAAAATCAAACAAAAAAATCAGGAACATCCTGAGCTTGGGGGGAGGCAGAAAAAACAGGAGTTTGGTTTTAACATTGGGAGCCCCCAATGGTTACAGCACAGATTTCAAACC
>JARQOD010000010.1:41595929-41681599 GCA_033576555.1 Oophaga sylvatica | reverse complement strand
TACGCCACCTAAATATACAAGAATCCTGTACAGAGAAATGCATTTGCCCAATGGGGACAGCGATGACAATGTCTGTAAAGCGCTGTGGAATTAATGGCGCCATATAAGCTAGTAAAGTAAATAACAAGCAGTGTCAAAACCCCAAAAAGAAAAAAAAATACATATAAAGGCAAGAAGTGCAAATGAGATAAATAATATGACAGCCAGCACCATTTATAACTATACCCAAAAAGGTAAAAAAAGGAAATGCAGTGGAGAATCAATACTTGCTGACAGTCCAGTCTATGCCACCGATGCCATACAGACGGCATCACCTCCTGCACAGACCCTGTGTGGTTGGTCATAAAACCCTGGTCGGTCAATTTTACAGACTCTTAAGGACAGCGTGTGCTGCTCTGTGGTGTCTCCAGGAGCGCCAAAACCTTCTCTGCAATTTAACATGGCACAACTTTTTTTTCCTAGATTGTCACATAATCCATGAAAAAGTGAACAGTTTTCCTGAGATCACACAGGGGAACAGTATGGGCCCGTAAACCTCTATAGGAGCCGTTCATCGCAACTCTATAGCACCTAAAGGTGCGTACACACCTGAGAAAGCTGTTGGCCATCTCCGAAGAGCTAATACCGTAATACGCAGAAGATTTTCCCTATGCAGGAATATTTGCAACATGTTCACAACACGGGCAATTCCCTAAGGCTTAAAACTGAAGAATTTATGCAACAAAAATATGATTTTGTATGTGCTTTTTTTTGCTGTTGTGGATTTAGCTGCAGACATTCAGCAGCAAAAACAATCTGACTCTGGGTGACAGCTCAGCAAGGTCAGCTCATACCCTTTGTGTCCTGGGAGGTCCCCTGAAAAGGGCTGGTACATGTGAATAAGTGAACTGCCACGATTACATAACACAGCTGAAGTAACCTAATAGGAATACAGAGTTTTTCCATATGAGGCGCGAGCGGTCTCGACATAACCCTTCATATTCTGGAACATTTTCCTCTTAGGGATAATTTACAGAATGGAGAAACCATGATATGGTGAGATATTACTGCCCACTAGTGGTAGCACGTAGTATTACTATTAGTAGCAGTCATTACAGGTTCCTGCTGTATATAATGATATAGGCTATTTATTTTACTTTACATACTGAACAGTAATAGCATTAAATCCAACATGGCTCTGACCTTTTTCTAAGGTGAGCCAGAAATGTTGTCAGTAATTCCAAACCGGTTCTCTCTTTTTGTTAGTTCTCAATTCAATGAAATTAAAAACGTACTAAAATACCTTCCTTTACTGACGGAAGATGCTGTATTGTCAAAAATCCTGGATTCAGGTTGTGCAGTGAGGTTATACAGTGACAGCCAAAAAAGCAAGCACACTAGGGAAAATATCTTAGAGGTCTTCACGATAGAAAAAGTTTTTTGTCATTTAAATGTTGAGCTTTCATTTGAGTTGCAGCTCTGACAATAACGCGTTGCTGCTATGCTGTCCTGGTAAATAGAAGGTTTATACACTCTCCAATAAATTCTTTCAAAGTTCCTAGAAGCTGGATCAATTTTTTCAACCCCCCTGAAGACCTGCCATATACTGGGAACACCATACAAGACCCGAATTATACAGGGAAACTCCTCAAGACCCGCCGTCAATTGGGAACACCTCCCAAGACCCGCCGTATGCCGGGAACACCCCACAAGACCTGACATACCCGGGAACACCTCACAAGACCCGCCATGTACCGGAACACCCCAGAAGACCCACTGTATCCCGGCAACACCACAAAAGACCCGCCGTATACCAGGAACATCTCACAAAAAAACTGCCGAGTACTGGGAACACCCCACAAGACCCGACGTATACGATGAACACCCTACAAGACCCAAAGTATATCGGGAACACCCCACAAGACCCGCTATATACCGGGAACACACCACAAGACCTGCTGTATATTAAGAACACCCCACAAGACCTGCCATATACTGGGAACGCCCCACGAAACTCGCAGTATATTGGCAACACCCCACAAGACCTGCCTTATATCAGGAACACCCCACAAGACCCGCCGTATATTAAGAACACCCCACAAGACCTGACATATACTGGGAACGCCCCACGAGACGGAACACCTCACAAGACCCACCGTATACCGGGAACACCCCACAAGACATGCAGTATACCGGGAACACCCTACAAGACACACCGTATACCGGGCACACCCCACAAGACCCGCTGTATACCAGGATCGCCCCAAAAGCTCCATCGTATACCACAAATTACAACAAATCAACTTTAAGCACCAAAAACTGAATATATGAAATATATGACAGCATCCTTACATGTTTGTTTTTTGTTTTTTTTACAAGGAAACTAAATGGGATTTCCTACTTGGAGAACTGCACTCTTCCTCTAAATGTGACTGAGGCCTTTGTTATGTATCATAGCAGTAGCTACTACCTATCTGTAGGTGGCGCTACTGGCTTTAAAATTCACAGTACACAGTTCCTTGCACTAAGAAAACAGCAATCAACAAAGTTTAACATTTTGCACTCTGTGTAGATGTTTTTTTTTTTCTATTTCTAGTGAAACCAGATAGGCCGCATTCAGACGTCCATTAAACAAGGTCCAAGTATAGACGTGATGTCCAGAAAGGCAGCGGCTCGTGATATAAACTGAACAGCAGATTTAGCCGGGATGCCAGGCGTAGGATGTAGAGGATTCGGGGCGCCTTCTGATAGGGGACATCTATAATAGGACAATCCCACTAATATGTCTCCTGATCTCATTGAAATCACAGGTCTATGGCCGTCACTACAATAGGTGCAGGGTTGCAATCGCACCCAGGTCTTGAAGACTAGGGGGCCCCAAAGGTCTCTTTGGCCTATTAAAGACTTGCAATAATTGGGGCCCCGTTGGAGCTTTTGCATTACGGCTCACAAGCTTCCAAGTTATACGACTGCTGTCCACTGTTCATATCAAGACACGTACAACTTAATTATAACTTCTCGACGTCTCGCTCCCTCACGGGCACAAAGCTGGGGAAAACATTTCCTGTTAATTATCACTCTGCAGAAAGCCCTTGGCTTTATCCTCACAAATTAAAGTATCTTTTCAGCTGTTCCTTCCTTTGTTTATCATCTTGACGGGAAACGGGGTCAGGGATGGAATGAGCGCACATTAGAGATGATTAACCCTGTGCATCTTACATGTCGGGAGCGGTGCAAAGGGCATTTTATTAGGAGGCTTCACAGATGCAGCAAGAAAAGCGCTCAGCATACTCCATATAATACGTGTCCTTATATCGCTGTGAATCCTGAGCCTCCTGGTTCATGCATGAAACTACAAACCTACAACATTCCAATAAAACTGAAGCAGGTCTGATTCAGCCAATTTCAGCAGACTAGAAAGACCATCTAAGGCCGGGATCACACATGTGAGGAATATGGCCAAGTCTCGCATGTTAATACCCGGCACTGCCGCCGGCCTCGGGAGCGGAGCGTGCTGCCGCATAGCAATACATAGAGCCGCAAGCTCCACTCCTGAGGCCGGCGGCAGTGCCGAGAATTAACATGCGAGATTCGGCCGTATTCCTCGCATGTGTGGTCCCGGCCTAATGTAGATTACTCTCTGTTGGAGAGAGAATGATTAGGCTGTTCAATATCAACATGCCCAATCCTTTTCTTCCTGTAGGAGATGAGCTGCTGTTGCAGGTGCCTGGTAGTCCCTCACTTCCCCTATCGCTTGCAGAACAAGGGGTCGGGAGAGATAGGTGTGTAATGTAACGTGTCTGGACAGCCCACAGGAGATTTTAAAGGAGCCAACAATTAAAGAAGAAGAATCTGTAAGAATTATCGGTCCCGTGTAAACACTTGCTCGTCAGGCGATCAGATCTGGCATAAAAATCATCATTATTACCAGGAGACCGTTACTATTACCTATTTGAGACTCAAACTAAACCATAAAGTTGCAGAACTTTTAATTTTACAACGGTTAACAGTGCGTCTTACTTCAATATACATTTTTGCAACTTTCTAGGATACTTTTGTACAATTTTACACTATTTTCAGGTGCAGCTTTAGTCCTTTATTTCACTTTTAGGTCTCCGAACCAAACTCAACAAACAGACTTATACAGTCATGGCCCGAAGTGATGGCACCCTTGAAATTGTTCCAGAAAATTAAATATTTCTACCAGAAATTTATCGCAATTACACATGTTTTGTTACACACATCTATTTCCTTTGTGTGTATTGGGACGAAACAAAAAAAAAAAAAAGAGGAAAAAAAAACAACGTTTATCTTAACAACTCCCTTAAGAGCTGAAAGCCTGAAATGCAAAAGTTTTTTTTGCTCTGAATATTGTGGAAGCAGTGCAAATTTTTCTTCAAAGTCTGTTGTCTAATTGTCTGGAAGTATTATTATTATCAATAATAATAATAACTATGTTACTATGGAAGTATTCACTACTGAAGCCAAGTGTGTGAGATGCAGATAAATCGGAGATCGCTGGCAGCATTAAGGAGTAAAGCAGATGTGCAACGCTATCAGGCGAAGAAAGAAAGCGAGATCACTGCGGGGGGATCCTGCCAGAAACAGGGCTCGCTGAAGAGCGGATTCATTAGTTGGGGGATACAGACTACATAGTTGGTCAGTCCCACCAATATCTGCAGGAGATTTTAATCTCATGTTTACAGGGGCCTAAAAATCTACAAAAATAATGTATCTTTTCCACAATCTTTTGCCATAACGATGTGGCGGACAGTGGTGGTGAACCTATTACATAAATGGTCGCCATTTAGTATTGAAAAGCCCAGGATCGATGGACTCTGTGGGCAGATAACCCACCCAAGACTGGATGACTTACCAGATGGGATCTTTTACAAAGCATTCACTCCAACATGTAAAATACGGGCGGAATCTCAAGAACGTCACAAACCCACGTTACCATGTATCTGTCAAATGTGTCTGCAGATTGTGAGACATTCTTATTATATCCTATGGACATTTGTAGAGACTCGAAGCCTTTCCTTTACTGACTATTTTATCAGATGTAGTTTTCCTATAAATTTGACTTCTACGTCCTCCAACCTAAGCCTTCCCCTAGTGTGCGTATATTCGGTCCGTGTGCTCCATGGACCTATTTTAGCCAGTGCACATGGCCGGTTTTCCACACAGACCGACGGTTTGCATGTAAAAAAAAAAGATTCACCTTTCTGGTCTATTTTATGGACAAGGAAAATTTCAGCAAATTTCCAGATGCACCTGGCCTATTTTCCAATACAGCAGTCTGAACCCGGCATTATACTACTCTGCCTGTATGAACTTGGAAGATCAGGATGAACATGTGACACTTATTTATGGATTACATCCATCAGTTCAGTTACATTATGGCCCATGGCTAATTAGAGCTTAGACCTGTAGACCACACGCAGCTGACTCAGGTGTGTCCCATCATAGCACCAGCTCCCCAGCAAACAGGAAAAACACAATGGTATCTGATTAATCAATAGAAATCATTCTTCTTATCAGATATAGATGATAACACGTTACAACTTGTCTGCAGAAGGCTCAGCTTTCACCTGACCAATAAGGTTGGTATTCATTATTTTGCACTTATTTGCAATGCAGCTGACCATGAAAGAGGAGACCCTGGATCTGGTCGGCCAATGTCCCTCACTAAAAGTTGGTCATACACCTTTAGGTATGTCGGCCAAGGGCTCCTTTGGCTGACCGCTGCCCTTCCAACCTTTTCTTTTTAACAGCCTTCAGTCAAGCCATGGTCACTTGTTGGATGAATGCTCTGTAGAAAGATCGTCTTGTGCAGCCTAGATAGGTCCACCAGGGTCTTCTCCAATGTTATCTTCATTGCATCAAGCCATCAGATTGCTGGTCTTCCTCTACTCCTTGCTCCTTCTATTCTTCCGACTTCTCCAACCTCGCTGGACATTTGCACTTTGACCTCGATTAATTTTGCTTGTGTCATTAACATGAAAAGGAGAGAGCAGCTCCCAAACGCCAAGGATTGGGCATGTTGAAACCCAATTTCCTGATCCTTATCTCCACCAACATTTTCAATATTGCTTGGTCAATTCAGTTGACAATGTACACTGCAACCATAAGAGAGGTGCAAACTTTTTCTTCCATTCCATATTATCTTCAACATTAGCAAACAATGGAGGAGGACCGAGATTGTCCCTCTACCTTTCTCCCCCAGGTCGGTGTATTTTCCATTTCAATGTTAGATGCATGCTTCCCTTTTTTCCACTATTGTGCTTGTACCTGGAAAGTAGCTGACAAGCATCATTGGAGGCTGACAAGACAATTAGGAGCTTTCATCTTCCCACTTCCTATTCAGTGTTGACAACAGTTACTCTTGTATTGTGAGACAATCTACATGGATTGTGAGGACGTCACGCCTCGGGCAGCAGCTGATCTTATCTGTATGCCGGGATTATATTTCTCAGCAATGGAGGAGAAGAATAAGTAAAGTTGTCCATACAGTAGACATTTTAGAAATCTAAAAAGGCAGATTTGGACCCTTTTCTGTCACCTGTCGGCAGCTTTTTGAGCATCGACCTTCACAGACCGGCCAAGTGACAAGTTTCTGTCAGAAATCCCAAATGTTTGGCCAATTTAGGGCCCTGTTCATGTCAGAACCCTAGAGCGTTCCTCTGAAAAAGGCCAATGTATAGACAACATCTATGTTAACATCTGATAAAAAAAAGAACAACGCCACAGTCAGAAGCTGCTCTACTACAAGAATCTGATGACATGTCCCCTCCTACTCCTAGGTCCAGTGTCAAGAAGATTTTGCGTTGATCCATATCACCACCTACATCACATATGTCAAACTCTGGCCCAAGGGGTGAGAATACTTGGTCTACGACGCCGGGCCAGTTCCCCAAGTATACGTGGCCAACGACACAGGGGTGTCCCCAGCCCGGCATTGATTTTTCACCTGGCATCGCATTTTCAACTAAATTGGCATCCTAGATGCCAGAGAATAAGAAGACACCATGAAGACACTGAAGCAGTGGGGAAAGGGGAAGAGGTGAGTATATAATATAATATATATATATTTTTTTTTTTTAATCTAGGGAACCATTATAGTGTATGGAGGACTTTTTGTGATCATTATACTGTATGGAGGACTATGTGGTACACATTATGCTGTAATACTTGTGTGGAGGACTATGTGGGGCAATTATACTGTATGGAAGACTATGTGGGCACATTATACTGTATGGAGGACTATGTGGGCTACATTGTACTATATAGAGCACTATGTGGGGCAAATTATACTTAATGGAGCACTAAGTGGAGCCCATTATACTGTGTGGAAGGCAATGCAGGGCACCGATATACTGTATGGAGGACTATATGGGGCCCATTATTCTGTATGGAGCACTTTTTGTGGCCATTATACAGTAATGAGCACTATGTGGCCCCATTATACTGTATGGAAGGCAATTCAGGCCCCATTATACTTTATGAAGGACTAAGTGGGGCCCATTATACTGTATGGAGCCCTTTTTTGTCAATTATACTGTATGGAGGACTATGTTTGGCCATTATACTGTATGAAGCACTATGTGGAGCCCATTACACTGTATGAAGAACTATGTGGGGCCTGTTATACTGTATGGAGCACTATGTTGGGTTCATTATACTGTATGGAGCACTATGTGGTCCCATTATACTGTATAGAGCACTATGTGAGCCATTATACACTATGGAAGGCAATGCAGTGCCCCGTTATAATGTATGGAGGACTATGTGGGGCTCATTCTACTGTAAGGAGCAAATTTTCTGGCCATTATACTGTATGGAGTGCTTTGCGGAGATTACAGTGTGGGAATCATACTTTGATGGGGGTCACCATTCTTTGTCGGGAGGGTTGGGGCTATCTTACAGGGTTTAGGGGCACTTTCATTTGAATCATACTTTGTTATCGGTATTATTCAAAGTTTTATCCTTTGTCGTTACATATTCATATTAGGCCATAGGCTTTACTGCTCTAACATAACACATTAGGTTATATTCCAATATTTTATTCTAATACCTAATAATTAAAAATTACTTTGCTCTGGGATTACCCCTTTAAGTTTGTTTCCTTATGAAAAAAAAGTTACCGTAATTGTTATATTTGATGATAAAGAAAAACTTCCTCAATTGTAAACATTTGTTTAATAAATATGAAGGTTGGCCCGCAACTTTATCTAAGCCTCTAATTTTTGTCCTCTGTGTATTTGAATGTGACATCCCTGGTCTACATCAATGTTCACACTCATATACTTATAATATACTAATCAAGGGAGTATGTATATACAGTTTTCAAGCTTCAGTTCTTAGAAGTCCTTGTTCACAGAAAAGCAAGGACAGAAAAACTGACATAATCTGACAGCGCATAATTAGCTCATCTGCTCCGCCAATATAAATATACACAGGAGAGGATTCCTCCTCCGGTTTTGTTACAGCACCACAGGCGGCGGTGAGGTACAGTTTTCCTTTTCGCAAAAAAACCAAGTTACGTTATAACTACATGAAATTAAGACTCTGCTGAGAGTCAGCGGAAAGGGGATTAGTTTCTGCATTTATGGTCTTTCTAACTTAGAATGGGAGGAAGACTATGGTGTATCTGTGAAGCCGTTTACACTGGAGTAGAAAAAGTCTGAAAAAAACGAGTAATTTTCATCTCAAGTATTATCCGTATGACTACTGTGTTTATGTATCAGCTGTAGTGATTAGCAAACGTGCTCGGAAAAGGTGTTATCCGAGCATGCTCGGGTGCTAACCGAGTGACTTTGGCGTGCTCGAATAATACATTTGAGTCCCTGCGCCCGCATGTCACGCGGCGGTTTGACAGCTGCAACACATGCCGGCATTGCCTAACAAACAGGCAAGCCCTGCATGTGTTGCGACTGTCGAACAACCGCGAGACATGCAATCGCAGACTCGAACACATTTTTTGAGCACGCCGAAGACATTCAGATACCACACGAGCATGCTCAGATAACACCTTATCCGAGCACGCTCGCCAATCACTAATCAAGAACTGCAATGTATCCGTAAAAAACAGACTCTGTACAGTGGCGCCATATGGGATCCAATTTTTACTGCACACCCACAGGCTAGAATAGGCGAGTTTCATCTACGGTAGCTTAGATTTGGTCGATAAAAATAAAATAAAACAATCTAAACAGCCTAAATAACATTGTTCCTACTGCTGTCCGTGTAAGGTCAGTTTTTTTCACGGACAAATCCCATTGATCACCTGTGGAGAGAACTGCAATAATATTCTGTGAGAAATACTTAATTTTCTGAAACAATTTCAAGAGTGCCAACACTTTTGGCCATGACTGTACATAGTACCGTTTGCCATCAGCAGATTCAAAAGTAGCACAGCCGGAGACATTGTTGAAGGCGAGACACTGGCCACTAGGAAACATGCAGTAGTAGGACCTCTGGATCAAAAAAGGATTGAGTCGTCACTGTATATGCCAAACTATGAGGTCTATTGTGACAAAACACAGATCCATATTACAAACACAACCCTCCATAGCGGCACATCTATCAGATGTCCCATTGATGACAACCAAATCTTAAAGATATACTTGTTACAAGTCACTACGTACCACAACCACTCAATCCTTTATTCATACCCAATGGCTGAATCAGCATTGTAAAAATGTACCCGGCGGATTTATTTTCTTTGCAATCGTAGCCTTGTGTAAGCTTGCAGCAGCAGTTGCACCATCAATGAAAATCTGCATGTTAGGTCTAAGAGTCGAAAAATAATCATTGGACAACGTTTTATTCCAAAGGTAAACAGAAATCTACTACCGGCTATGGGACGCGATAGGAGGAAACACCTTGAAAGTGATCGATACTAAGAAAAAAAATTAACTATTGCTCATATAAACATCTTTAACTCGCCATCAGCGCTCGTCGTTACTAGTTTATCGTCAAGTGTAAAAGTGCCCTTAGGCGATTACGAGCAGAACAGTGGGGAATCATATAGCGCGTCCATCAAGATTGAGATAGCTGTCGACTAAATAAGCGTTTCAGCGACCTAAAAGCTATCACACCAACGATCTTGTTAGCTTGCGTCGTTATCGAGATCGCTAACGAGATCGCTAAGTGTGGCAGTACCTTTAGACGATGGCTTCTTCTTATCTCAGGGACAATCCCCAAGAGGGTGGGGAATGTTGAATTTAATAATGCCACCGGCCGATCGGTGGTCGTTGATTGTTTAGAAAAACCGCCCGCACTTCTAATGAGCACAGAACGATCTGTTTACATTGCATGACTATTGGGAAAGGTGCAATCATGGTGCGGTGCATGGACAGGCTGATCGTAGTCTTGACGTGACTCTTTCTCAATCTTACATTGCCCGTCGTCAAGGTGAGGCTGTTGTGACAGGAACGGCATTCTTTGGGATGGCTTTGTTTGCATGTTCTCTTCGAACATTGCGAGAAGCCGTCGAGACGATAAAACGTAATAAAATGTAAAATGCAGGTTTTTACCCTGAGGATGTGACAAAAGCTACTGCACAGAGACACGAAAACAAGATCATTTGTAGCTTGATTCATCCCCGATTACTTCACATTCCCCCTCCTCCATACACAGATGGGAGCCATTTAGGAATAGTAAAATTGGTAACATGATCAGAGGTCGCAGTTAGAGAATGCCAAGCCATCTAGGTGGATGTGGAGAGCCACGTTTCACGGTGAGTGGCTCGCTTTCATCATAGACTCAGTTTGGGTCTTGGGTTCCAGCTCAGGTTTCACAACTTAAAGGGTCGAAATTAAGGTTTTTTTTTACTTGTCAGTCAGTGACAAGTTGAAAGTGACGGTTTTCGGTCAGTGACAAATTACAGAGTCGCCTACATCGCTACAGTCTCTGTTGGATATTATGTTACGCTGAACTGCAGCAGAGGTCTGAGGTTAAGCAGCGGATTTGCTTGACATCAGCAGACATGTGATAATTGAAACCGAAAATATGCAGTGATGTCACCCAGAGGGAGAGAATTTGGAGTGAGGGGGTGATGGAGACACGGACGGCTAAGAGACAGGTGTGAAATGAAATAAAAATGTATCAGGCCAGTACAACATTATGAAGGTCGTATATAATTAAAGAGCCGTCATTCAATTCTTCACTGAAAAAATCCGATCAGTAACCATGACTTATTAATAAAGCTGTTCCTAGAACGAGTCCTATGGGAAATCGAGGGTAAAGATAAAGCCTTTATATTTAGAGGTAACAACTAGGTTTGGGGATAAATCCATCTCACCATGGAACTTTATTAAAACCTGTCACATATCTGTGGGAAAAGCAGGACATTAAAGGTTTCTTTTCAATCCATCAGGTCCTATTGCTTCCAATTGGAGGAGCCAGAGGTCAACAGATCCTTCAGCAAAAATATAAGATTAGTTTTAAGGAGTGTTCTCTTCTTCAATGACGTACCGCTAGTGATCAACCTCTGACGAGAGGAGCCATAATGACCCATTTATGACCTGAGACTACATTGATATTGGAAAGGAAGGAAACTTTTGCAAAAGTATATTTTTAAGTTCTTTATATTTCTATTATAAACACATCTAACAATATTCTAGTGTTACTGCCCCAACCCCACACAAAAAAATACTAGAATAATACACACACCTGATCAGTCAGTTCTTCATCTGTCATTACTTTTAGATCGCCTGAATCTGAAAATTGATTAAAAAAAATAACTTTAGGTAGAATTACAGTCATAGCATATCGGGAGCACGCAATAAAAAGGCCCAAATCTCTTGAATCGTTTGGCAGATTCTAAAAAGAAATCAATGGAAGCAGAGGGAATAAGAGCAAACACTGGCCACTTCTGACAGCTCCTCCTTCACTGACATCTTTGGCAGCACCTTGTACTTTTCTATTTATGAGAAATGTAAGACTTAAAATTAAATCCGGGGTTCTGTTGACTCCCTGATACCTGGGAGCAGGGCACTGTGGGAGCTCAGGTGACTGACACTTGTGGCTTTTAGGTCCCATTACTGCAGATTAACTGAACGTGGATCACAAGTCGCAGAACTGTCACTTTATCTGTGGGACCCGAAGCGCAGAGGATGGGGGAGCCAGGATCGTGGAGGAGAGACAGGAGTGCGGAGGAGAGATAGGAGCGCGGAGGATGGGGGGAAACAAGAGCGTGTAGGAAGGGGAGAAGACAGGAGCGCTGGAGGACAGGGGAGGCAGAAGCGTGGAGGACGGCGAGGAGATAGGAGCGCGGAGGAATGGGAGGAGGCAGGAAAGCGGAGGACTTGTGGGAAGACAGAAGCGTGGCGGACAGGGGGGAGGCAGGAGCGCGGAGGACGGGGAGAAGCAAGGAGCGCGGAGGACGGGGAGGCAGGAGTGCGGAGGACGAAGGAGAGGCAGGAGCGCAGAGGATGAGGAAGAGGCAGGAGCGCGGAGGACGAGGGAGAGGCAGGAGGGCAGAGGGTGAGGAAGAGGCAGGAGAACGGAGGACGGGGGAGAGGCAGGAGTATGTAGGAAGGGGAGAAGACAGGAGCGCGGAGAACAGGGGGAGGCAGGAGCGCGGAAGACGGGGGAGGCAGGAGCGCAGAGGACGAAGGAGAGGCAGGAGCGTGGAGGATGGGGGGAAACAAGAGCGTGTAGGAAGGGGAGAAGACAGGAGCGATGGAGGACAGGGGAGGCAGAAGCGTGGAGGACGGCGAGGAGATAGGAGCGCAAAGGAATGGGAGGAGGCAGGAAAGCGGAGGACTTGTGGGAAGACAGAAGCGTGGCGGACAGGGGGGAGGCAGGAGCGCGGAGGACGGGGAGAAGCAAGGAGCGCGGAGGACGGGGAGAGGCAGGAGCGTGGAGGATGGGGGGAAACAAGAGCGTGTAGGAAGGGGAGAAGACAGGAGCGCTGGAGGACAGGGGGAGGCAGAAGCGTGGAGGACGGCGAGGAGATAGGAGCGCGAAGGAATGGGAGGAGGCAGGAAAGCGGAGGACTTGTGGGAAGACAGAAGCGTGGCGGACAGGGGGGAGGCAGGAGCGTGGAGGACGGGGAGAAGCAAGGAGCGCGGAGGACGGGGAGGCAGGAGTGCGGAGGACGAAGGAGAGGCAGGAGCGCAGAGGATGAGGAAGAGGCAGGAGCGCGGAGGACGAGGGAGAGGCAGGAGGGCAGAGGGTGAGGAAGAGGCAGGAGAACGGAGGACGGGGAGAGGCAGGAGTATGTAGGAAGGGGAGAAGACAGGAGCGCGGAGAACAGGGGGAGGCAGGAGCGCGGAAGACGGGGAGGAGATAGGAGCGCGGACGGGGAGGAGACAGGAGCGCGGAGGACAGGGCAGGCAGGAGCGCGGAGGACGAAGGAGAGGCAGGAGGGCAGAGGGTGAGGAAGAGGCAGGAGAACGGAGGACGGGGGAGAGGCAGGAGTATGTAGGAAGGGAGAAGACAGGAGTGCGGAGAACAGGGGAGGCAGGAGCGTGGAGGATGGAGAGGAAATAGGAGCGCGGACGGGGAGGAGACAGGAGCGCGGAGGACAGGGCAGGCAGGAGCACGGAGGACGAAGGAGAGGCAGGAGGGCAGAGAATGAGGAAGAGGCAGGAGCGTGGAGGACGAGGGAGAGGTAGGAGTATGTAGGAAGGGGAGAAGACAGGAGCGCGGAGAACAGGGGGAGGCAGGAGCGCGGAGGATGGAGAGGAGATAGGAGCGCGGACGGGGAGGAGACAGGAGCGCGGAGGACGAAGGAGAGGCAGGAGTATGTAGGAAGGAGAGAAGACAGGAGCGCGGAGAACAGGGGAGGCAGGAACGTGGAGGATGGAGAGGAGATAGGAGCGCGGACGACGGGGGAGACAGGAGCGCTCTCATTCTCCTCAGCCTCCGTCCCGCGCTATCTCCCCTCAGTGTCACTCTTCCCCTCAGTGTCCGTCTCCCCCTCTGTGACATTCTCCTCAGCCTCCGTCCCACTCTCTCCCCCCCTCGGTGACATTTTTCTCATCAGCCTATGTCCAGCGCTGTGTCTGTCTCCCCCTCAGTCCTCTCTTCTCCCCCTCAATGTAGAAAACGGTCAAAGGAGCGCAAAGAACACAAGGACAAGGTACTAATTTCTTAAGCCCACAACGCATTTCGACGGTAAACAGTCTTCATCAGGTGGCAAGACGATTTACGGTCGAAACGCGTTGAAGAAATCACTACCTCGTCCTTGTGTTCTTTGTGCTCCTTTTTCTACACTGTCCCCAGGCACTATCCTCCATTGGAGGTTTACGGCTGGAGTTACATTGGACCGCTCATTAATTTAATTTACTTCATTCACTGCTTTCCCAGCGCTCCCCGATGACCGCTGCTTTCACATTTTCTTTCCCCCCTCAGTCTCTTCCTCAGTGTCTCTGTCTCCCCCTCAGTCTCTTCCTGTGTCTTTCTCCTCAGTATCTTTCTCCCCCTCAGTGTCTCTTTCTCCCCCTCAGTCTCTTCCTGTGTCTTTCTCCCCCTCAGTCTCTTCCTCAGTGTCTTTCTCCCCCTCAGTCTATTCCTCATTGTCTTTCTCCCCCTCAGTGACTCTTTCTCCCCCTCAGTCTCTTCCTCAGTGTCTTTCTCCCCCTCAGTCTCTTCCTCAGTGTCTTTCTCCCCCTCAGTCTCTTCCTCTGTGACATTCTCCTCAGCCTTCGTTCCGCACTCTCCCCCGTCTTTCTCTCCCCAGTCTCTCTGTGACATTCTCCTCAGCCTCCGTCCGTCCCTCGCTCTCTCCCTATACCTCTCTGTACACCTGTGCACCTCAGACTCTGTTACATTCTCCTCAGCCTCCGTCCCTCACTCGCTCTCTCCCTCAATGTCTCTCTGTACTCCTCTGCACCTCAGACTCTGACATTTTTCTCCTCATTATCTCTCTGTACTCCTCTGCACCTCAGACTCTGACATTCTCCTCAGCCTCCGTCCCTCGCTCTCCCTCAGTGTCTCTGTACTCCTCTGCACCTCAGACTCTGTGACATTTTTCTCCTCAGCCTCCATCCCTTGCTCTCTCCCTCAGTGTCTCTACTCCTCTGCACCTCAGACTGTGACATTTTTCTCCTCAGAGTCTCTCGGCCTCCCTCTGTGACATTCTCCTCAGCCTCCGTCCCTCGCTCCCTCCCTCAGTGTCTCCCTGCACCTCAGACTTTGTGACATTTTTCTCAGTCTCTCTGTACTCCTCTGCACCTCAGACTCTGTTACATTTTCTCTTCAGCCTCCGTCCCTCGCTCTCCCTGTGTATCTCTGTACTCCTCTGCACCTCAGACTGTGACATTTTTCTCTTCAGAGTCTCTCGGCCACCTTCTGTGACATTTTTCTTCTCAGCCTCCGTCCCTCGCTCTCTCCCTCAGTGTTTCTGTGTATCTCTGTACTCCTCTGCACCTCAGACTCTGTGACATTTTTCTCCTCAGAGTCTCTCGGCCTCCCTCTGTGACATTTTTCTCCTCAGCCTCCGTCCCTCGCTCTCTCCCTCAATGTCTCTGTGTATCTCTGTACTCCTCTGCACCTCAGACTCTGTGACATTTTTCTCTTCAGTCTCTCGGCCTCCCTTTGACATTCTCCTCGGCCTCTGTCCCTCGCTCTCTCCCTCAGTGTCTCTCTGCACTTCACTCTGTGACATTTTTCTCCTCAGCCTCCCTCCCTCTCTCCCTCAGTGTCTCCCTGCAACTCAGACTGTTACATTTTCTCTTCAGCCTCCGTCCCTCGCTCTCTCCCTCAGTGTCTCTCTGTACTCCTCTGCACCTCAGACTCTGTGACATTTTTCTCCTCAGCCTCCGTCCCTCGCTCTCTCCCTCAGTGTCTCCTTGCACCTCAGACTCTGTGACATTTTTCTCCTCAGTCTCTGTCCCTCGCTCTCTCCCTCAGTGTCTCTCTGCACTTCACTCTGTGACATTTTTCTCCTCAGCCTCCCTCCCTCAGTGTCTCCCTGCAATTCAGACTGTTACATTTTCTCTTCAGCCTCCGTCCCTCGCTCTCTCCCTCAGTGTCTCTCTGTACTCCCTCTGCATCTCAGACTCTGTGACATTTTTCTCCTCAGCCTCCGTCCCTCGCTCTCTCCCTCAGTGTCTCCTTACACCTCAGACTCTGTGACATTTTTTTCTCCTCAGCCTCTATTCCTCCCTCCCTCAGTGTCTCTCTGCACCTCAGACTCTGTTACATTTTCTTTTCAGCCTCCGTCCCTCGCTCTCTCCCTCAGTGTCTCTGTACTCCTCTGCACCTCAGACTGTAACATTTTTCTCCTCATTATCTCTCTGTACTCCTCTGCACCTCAGCCTCCCTCGGTGTGTTCCTGCACCTCAGGCTCTGTGACATTTTTCTCCTCAGCCTCCTCGTGTGTTCCTGCACCTCAGGCTCTGTGACATTTTCTCCTCAGCCTCCCTCGTGTGTTCCGCACCTCAGGCTCTGTGATATTTTTCTCCTCAGCCTCCCTCGGTGTGTTCCTGCACCTCAGGCTCTGTGACATTTTTCTCCTCAGCCTCCCTCGGTGTGTTCCTGCACCTCAGGCTCTGTGACATTTTTCTCCTCAGCCTCCCTCGGTGTGTTCCTGCACCTCAGACTCTGTGACATTTTTCTCCTCAGCCTCCCTCGGTGTGTTCCTGCACCTCAGACTCTGTGACATTTTTCTCCTCAGCCTCCCTCGGTGTGTTCCTGCACCTCAGACTCTGTGACATTTTTCTCCTCAGCCTCCCTCGGTGTGTTCCTGCACCTCAGACTCTGTGACATTTTTCTCCTCAGCCTCCCTCGGTGTGTTCCTGCACCTCAGACTCTGTGACATTTTTCTCCTCAGCTCCCTCGGTGTGTTCCTGCACCTCAGACTTGTGACATTTTTCTCCTCAGCCTCCCTCGGTGTGTTCCTGCACCTCAGGCTCTGTGACATTTTTCTCCTCAGCCTCCCTCGGTGTCTCCTGCACCTCAGGCTGTGACATTTTTCTCCTCAGCCTCCCTCGGTGTTCCTGCACCTCAGGCTCTGTGACATTTTTCTCCTCAGCCTCCCTCGTGTGTTCCTGCACCTCAGGCTCTGTGACATTTTTCTCCTCAGCCTCCCTCGGTGTGTTTCTGCACCTCAGCTCTGTGACATTTTTCTCCTCAGCCTCCCTCGTGTGTTCCTGCACCTCAGGCTCTGTGACATTTTTCTCCTCAGCCTCCCTCGGTGTTTCTGCACCTCAGGCTCTGTGACATTTTTCTCCTCAGCCTCCCTCGTGTGTTCCTGCACCTCAGGCTCTGTGACATTTTTCTCCTCAGCCTCCCTCGGTGTGTTCCTGCACCTCAGGCTCTGTGACATTTTTCTCCTCAGCTCCCTCGGTGTGTTCCTGCACCTCAACTCTGTGACATTTTTCTCCTCAGCCTCCCTCGTGTGTTCCTGCACCTCAGGCTCTGTGACATTTTTCTCCTCAGCTCCCTCGGTGTGTTCCTGCACCTCAGACTCTGTGACATTTTTCTCCTCAGCCTCCCTCGGTGTGTCCTGCACCTCAGGCTCTGTGACATTTTTCTCCTCAGCTTCCCTCGGTGTGTTCCTGCACCTCAGACTCTGTGACATTTTTCTCCTCAGCCTCCCTCGGTGTGTACCTGCACCTCAGGCTCTGTGACATTTTTCTCCTCAGCCTCCCTCGGTGTGTTCCTGCACCTCAGACTCTGTGACATTTTTCTCCTCAGCCTCCCTCGGTGTGTTCCTGCACCTCAGGCTCTGTGACATATTTTTCTCCTCAGCCTCCTCGGTGTGTTCCTGCACCTCAGACTCTGTGACATTTTTCTCCTCAGCCTCCCTCGGTGTGTTCCTGCACCTCAGGCTCTGTGACATTTTTCTCCTCAGCCTCCCTCGGTGTGTTCCTGCACCTCAGACTCTGTGACATTTTCTCTCTCAGCCCTCCTCGGTGTGTTCCTGCACCTCAGGCTCTGTGACATTTTTCTCCTCAGCTTCCCTCGGTGTGTTCCTGCACCTCAGACTCTGTGACATTTTTCTCCTCAGCCTCCCTCGGTGTGTTCCTGCACCTCAGGCTCTGTGACATTTTTCTCCTCAGCTTCCCTCGGTGTGTTCCTGCACCTCAGACTCTGTGACATTTTTCTCCTCAGCCTCCCTCGGTGTGTTCCTGCACCTCAGGCTCTGTGACATTTTCTCCTCAGCCTCCCTCGGTGTGTTCCTGCACCTCAGCTCTGTGACATTTTTCTCCTCAGCCTCCCTCGGTGTGTTCCTGCACCTCAGCTCTGTGACATTTTTCTCCTCAGCCTCCCTCGGTGTGTTCCTGCACCTCAGACTCTGTGACATTTTTCTCCTCAGCCTCCCTCGTGTTTGTTCCTGTCACCCCTCAGGCTCTGTGACATTTTTCTCCTCAGCCTCCCTCGGTGTGTCCTGCACCTCAGGCTCTGTGACATTTTTCTCCTCAGCCTCCCTCGGTGTCTCCCTGCCACCTCAGGCTCTGTGACATTTTTCTCCTCAGCTCCCTCGGTGTTCCTGCACCTCAGGCTCTGTGACATTTTCTCCTCAGCCTCCCTCGGTGTGTTCCTGCACCTCAGGCTCTGTGACATTTTTCTCCTCAGCCTCCCTCGTGTGTTCCTGCACCTCAGACTCTGTGACATTTTTCTCCTCAGCCTCCTCGGTGTGTTCCTGCACCTCAGACTCTTCGTGTGTGTTCCTGCACCTCAGGCTCTGTGACATTTTTCTCCTCAGCCTCCCTCGTGTGTCTCTGCACCTCAGGCTCTGTGACATTTTTCTCCTCAGTTTCCCTCGGTGTGTTCCTGCACCTCAGCTCTGTGACATTTTTCTCCTCAGCCTCCCTCGTGTGTTCCTGCACCTCAGGCTCTGTGACATTTTTTCTCCTCAGCCTCCCTCGGTGTGTTCCTGCACCTCAACTCTGTGACATTTTTCTCCTCAGCCTCCCTCGGTGTGTTCCTGCACCTCAGGCTCTGTGACATTTTTCTCCTCAGCCTCCCTCGGTGTGTTCCTGCACCTCAGACTCTGTGACATTTTTCTCCTCAGCCTCCCTCGGTGTGTTCCTGCACCTCAGGCTCTGTGACATTTTTCTCCTCAGCCTCCCTCGGTGTGTTCCTGCACCTCAGACTCTGTGACATTTTTCTCCTCAGCCTCCCTCGGTGTGTACCTGCACCTCAGCTCTGTGACATTTTTCTCCTCAGCTTCCTCGGTGTGTTCCTGCACCTCAGACTCTGTGACATTTTTCTCCTCAGCCTCCCTCGGTGTGTTCCTGCACCTCAGCTCTGTGACATTTTTCTCCTCAGTTTCCCTCGGTGTGTTCCTGCACCTCAGGCTCTGTGACATTTTTCTCCTCAGCCTCCCTGGGTGTGTTCCTGCACCTCAGGCTCTGTGACATTTTTCTCCTCAGCTTCCCTCGGTGTGTTCCTGCACCTCAGACTCTGTGACATTTTTCTCCTCAGCCTCCCTCGGTGTGTTCCTGCACCTCAGCTCTGTGACATTTTTCTCCTCAGCCTCCCTCGGTGTGTTCCTGCACCTCAGACTCTGTGACATTTTTCTCCTCAGCCTCCCTCGTGTGTTCTGCACCTCAGCCTCCCTCGGTGTGTCCTGCACCTCAGGCTCTGTGACATTTTTCTCCTCAGCCTCCCTCGGTGTGTTCCTGCACCTCAGGCTCTGTGACATTTTTCTCCTCAGCCTCCCTCGGTGTGTTCCTGCACCTCAGGCTCTGTGACATTTTCTCTCAGCCTCCCTCGGTGTGTTCTGCACCTAGGCTCTGTGACATTTTTCTCCTCAGCCTCCTCGGTGTGTTCCTGCACCTCAGACTCTGTGACATTTTTCTCCTCAGCCTCCCTCGGTGTGTTCCTGCACCTCAGGCTCTGTGACATTTTTCTCCTCAGCCTCCCTCGGTGTGTTCCTGCACCTCAGGCTCTGTGACATTTTTCTCCTCAGCTTCCCTCGGTGTGTCCTGCACCTCAGACTCTGTGACATTTTTCTCCTCAGCCTCCCTCGGTGTGTTCCTGCACCTCAGACTCTGTGACATTTTTCTCCTCAGCCTCCCTCGGTGTGTTCCTGCACCTCAGACTCTGTGACATTTTTCTCCTCAGCCTCCCTCGGTGTGTTCCTGCACCTCAGACTCTGTGACATTTTTCTCCTCAGCCTCCCTCGGTGTGTTCCTGCACCTCAGACTCTGTGACATTTTTCTCCTCAGCTCCCTCGGTGTGTTCCTGCACCTCAGGCTCTGTGACATTTTTCTCCTCAGCCTCCCTCGGTGTGTTCCTGCACCTCAGGCTCTGTGACATTTTTCTCCTCAGCTCCCTCGGTGTGTTCCTGCACCTCAGGCTCTGTGACATTTTTCTCCTCAGCTTCCCTCGTGTGTTCCTGCACCTCAGGCTCTGTGACATTTTTCTCCTCAGCCTCCCTCGGTGTGTCCTGCACCTCAGGCTCTGTGACATTTTTCTCCTCAGCTTCCCTCGGTGTGTTCCTGCACCTCAGACTCTGTGACATTTTTCTCCCTCAGCCTCCCTCGTGTGTTCCTGCACCTCAGGCTCTGTGACATTTTTCTCCTCAGCCTCCCCTCGGTGTGTTCCTGCACCTCAGGCTCTGTGACATTTTTCTCCTCAGCCTCCCTCGGTGTGTTCCTGCACCTCAGACTCTGTGACATTTTTCTCCTCAGCCTCCCTCGGTGTGTTCCTGCACCTCAGACTCTGTGACATTTTTCTCCTCAGCCTCCCTCGGTGTTTCCTGCACCTCAGACTCTGTGACATTTTTCTCCTCAGCCTCCCTCGGTGTGTTCCTGCACCTCAGACTCTGTGACATTTTTCTCCTCAGCCTCCCTCGGTGTGTTCCTGCACCTCAGACTCTGTGACATTTTTCTCCTCAGCTCCCTCGGTGTGTTCCTGCACCTCAGACTCTGTGACATTTTTCTCCTCAGCCTCCCTCGGTGTTCTCTGCACCTCAGGCTCTGGACATTTTTCTCCTCAGCTCCCTCGGTGTGTTCCTGCACCTCAGCTCTGTGACATTTTTCTCCTCAGCTCCCTCGGTGTGTTCCTGCACCTCAGGCTCTGTGACATTTTTCTCCTCAGCCTCCCTCGGTGTGTTCCTGCACCTCAGGCTCTGTGACATTTTTCTCCTCAGCTCCCTCGGTTGTTCCTGCACCTCAGACTCTGTGACATTTTTCTCCTCAGCCTCCCTCGGTGTGTTCCTGCACCTCAGACTCTGTGCAGTTTTTCCTCACCTCCCTCGGTGTTTCTGCACCTCAGCTCTGGTGTTTCCTCACCTCAGCTCCTCGGTGTGTTCCTGCACCTCAGGCCTCTGGTGCTGTTTCTCCTCAGCCTCCCTCGGTGTGTTCCTGCACCTCAGGCTCTGTGACATTTTTCTCCTCAGCCTCCCTCGGTGTGTTCCTGCACCTCAGGCTCTGTGACATTTTTCTCCTCAGCCTCCCTCGGTGTGTTCCTGCACCTCAGGCTCTGTGACATTTTTCTCCTCAGCCTCCCTCGGTGTGTTCCTGCACCTCAGCTCTGTGACATTTTTTCTCCTCAGCCTCCCTCGGTTTTTTCCCTCAGCCTCCCTCGTGTGTACCTGCACCTCAGGCTCTGTGACATTTTTCTCCTCAGCTCCCTCGGTGTGTTCCTGCACCTCAGGCTCTGTGACATTTTTCTCCTCAGCCTCCCTCGGTGTGTTCCTGCACCTCAGACTCTGTGACATTTTTCTCCTCAGCCTCCCTCGGTGTGTTCCTGCACCTCAGACTCTGTGACATTTTTCTCCTCAGCCTCCCTCGGTGTTCCCTGCACCTCAGACTCTGTACATTTTCTCCTCACCTCCTCGTGTGTTCTGCACTCAGCTGTGATTTTCTCTCACTCCCCGTGTGTTCTGCACTCAGGCCTGTGACATTTCTCTAGCCTCCCTCGTTTTCTCACCTCAGCTCTGCTTTTCTCGTCCCCGTCTGCACTCGGCCGTAATTTTTCTCCCAGCTTCCCGTGTGTTCCTCATCAGCTCTGTGACATTTTCCTCCCTCCTCGGTGTTACCTCACTCAGGCCTGTGAATTTTTCTCCTCGCTCCTCGTGTGTCCTGCACCTAGCTCGTGATTTCTCCTCACTCCTCGTGTTCTGCACCTCAGCTCTGTTGTTCCTGCACCTCAGCCGGATTTTTCCCTCAGCTCCTCGGTGTTCTCCTCAGCTCTCGGTGTGTTCTGCACTAGCTCGTGAATTTTTCTCCTCACCTCCCGGTGTGTTCTGCCCTCAGCCTGTGACATTTTTCTCCTCACCTCCCCGTGGTTCCTCACCTCAGGTCTGTCATTTTCTCCTCAGCCTCCCTCGTGTGTTCTGCACCCACTCTGTGACATTTTCTCCTCAGCCTTCCTCACTCAGCTCCTGTTCCTGCACTCAGCTCTGTACATTTTTCTACTCCTTCCCTCGGTTGTTCCTGCACTCAACTCTGTGACATTTTCCTCAGCCTCCCTCGTGTTCCTCACCTCAGCTCTTGACATTTTCTCCTCACTCCCTCGTGGTTCCTGCACCTCAGCTCTGTGACATTTTTTCCTCCTCAGCCTCCCTCGTGTGTTCCTGCACCTCAGGCTGTACATTTTCTCCTCGCTTCCCTCGTGTTTCTGCACCTCAGCTCTGTGACATTTTTCTCCTCAGCCTCCTCGTGTTTCCTGCACCTCAGCTCTGTGACATTTTTCTCCTCAGCCTCCCTCGGTGTTTCTGCACTCAGCCTCCTCGTGTGTTCTGCACCTCGCTCTGTGACATTTTTCTCCTCACCTCCCTCGTGTGTTCCTGCACCTCAGCTCTGTGACATTTTTCTCCTCAGCCTCCCTCGGTGTGTTCCTGCACCTCAGCTCTGTGCCATTTTTCTCTCAGCCTCCCTCGTGTGTTCCTGCACCTCAGCTGTGACTTTTTCTCCCAGCCTCCCTCGTGTGTTCCTGCACCTCAGATTCTGACATTTTTCTCCTCACCTCCTCGTGTGTTCCTGCACTCAGCTCTGGACATTTTTCTCCTCAGCCTCCCTCGTGTGTTCCTGCACCTCAGGCTCTGTGACATTTTCTCCTCACCTCCCTCGTGTGTTCTGCACCTCAGCTCTGACATTTTTCTCCTCAGCCTCCCGTGTGTCCTGCACCTCAGCTCTGTGACATTTTTCTCTCAGCTCCCTCGGTGTTCCTGCACCTCAGCCTGTGACATTTTTCTCCTCAGCCTCCTCGGTGTGTTCCGCACCTCAGACTCTGTGACATTTTTCTCCTCAGCCTCCCTCGTGTTCCTGCACTCAGGCTCGTGACATTTTTTCCTCGCTCCCTCGGTGTGTCTGCACCTCAGCTCTGTGACATTTTTCTCCTCACTCCTCGTGTGTTCCTGCACTCAGGCTCTGTGACATTTTTTCCTCAGCCTCCCGGTGTGTCCTGCACTCAGGCTCTGTGACATTTTCTCCTCAGCTTCCTCGTGTGTTCCTGCACCTCAATCTGTGACATTTTTCTCCTCAGCCTCCCTCGTGTGTTCCTGCACCTCACCTCTGTGACATTTTCTCCTCAGCCTCCCTCTGTGTTCCTGCACCTCAGCTCTGTGACATTTTTCTCCTCAGCCCCTCGGTGTGTTCCTGCACCTCAGCTCTGTGACATTTTTCTCCTCAGCTCCCTCGTTGTTCCTGCACTCAGCTCTGTACATTTTCTCCTAGCTCCCTCGGTGTTTCCTGCACTCAGCTCTGTGACATTTTTCTCCTCAGCTCCCTCGTGTGTTCCTGCACCAGGCTCTGTGACATTTTTCTCTCAGCCTCCCTCGTGTTCCCTGCACCTCAGCTCTGTGACATTTTTCTCCTCACCTCCTTGTGTGTTCCTGCACCTCAGACTCTGTGACATTTTTCTCCTCACCTCCTCGGTGTGTTCCTGCACCTCAGACTCTGTGACATTTTCCTCAGCCTCCCTCGTGTGTTCCTGCACCTCAGCTGTGACATTTTCCTCACCTCCCTCGTGTGTTCCTGCACCTCAGACTCTGTGACATTTTTCTCCTCAGCCTCCCTCGGTGTGTTCCTGCACCTCAGCTCTGTGACATTTTTCTCCTCAGCCTCCCTCGTGTGTTCCTGCACCTCAGGCTGTGACATTTTCTCTCAGCTCCCTCGGTGTTCCTGCACCTCAGCTCTGTGACATTTTCTCCTCACCTCCCTCGTGTTTCCTGCACCTCAGCTCTGTGACATTTTCTCCTCAGCCTCCTCGGTGGTTCCTGCACCTCAGCTCTGTGACATTTTTCTCCTCACCCCTCGTGTGTTCCTGCCTCAGCTCTGTGACATTTTCTCCTCAGCTCCCTCGTGTTCCTGCACCTCAGCTCTGTGACATTTTCTCCTCAGCCTCCCTCGTGTGTTCCTGCACCTCACTCTGACATTTTTCTCCTCACCTCCCTCGTGTGTCTGCACCTCAGCTCTGTGACATTTTTCTCCTCAGCTCCCTCGTGTGTTCCTGCACCTCAGCTCTGTGACATTTTTCTCCTCAGCCTCCTCGGTGTGTTCCTGCACCTCAGGCTGTGACATTTTCTCCTCAGCCTCCCTCGTGTGTTCCTGCACCTCAGACTCTGTGACATTTTTTCCTCAGCCTCCCTCGTGTTTCTGCACCTCAGCTCTGTGACATTTTTCTCTCACCTCCTCGTGTGTTCCTGCACCTCAGCTCTGTGACATTTTTCTCCTCAGCCTCCCTCGGTGTTTCCTGCACCTCAGCTCTGTGACATTTTTCTCCTCAGCCTCCCTCGTGTTTCCTGCACTCAGACTCTGTGACATTTTTCTCCTCAGCCTCTCGTGTGTTCCTGCACCTCAGCTCTGTGACATTTTTCTCCTCACCTCCTCGGTGTTCCTGCACCTCAGACTCTGTGACATTTTCTCGCCTCCCTCGTGTGTCCTGCACCTCAGCTCTGTGACATTTTTCTCCTCAGCTCCCTCGGTGTTCCTGCACCTCAGGCTCTGTGCCATTTTTCTCCTCACTCCCTTGTGTGTTCCTGCACCTCAGCTCTGTGACATTTTTCTTCCCGCTCCCTCGGTGTGTTCCTGCACCTCAGACTCTGTGACATTTTTCTCCTCAGCCTCCCTCGGTGTTCCTGCACCTCAGGCTCTGTGACATTTTTCTCCTCAGCCTCCCTGGTGTGTTCCTGCACCTCAGACTCTGTGACATTTTTCTCCTCAGCCTCCCTCGGTGTTTTCTCCCTCGCCACCTCAGCTCTGTGACATTTTTCTCCTCAGCTCCCTCGGTGTGTTCCTGCACCTCAACTCTGTGACATTTTTCTCCTCCCTCCCTCGGTGTGTTCCTGCACCTCAACTCTGTGACATTTTTCTCCTCAGCCTCCCTCGGTGTTCCTGCACCTCAGGCTCTGTGACATTTTCTCCTCAGCCTCCCTCGGTGTGTTCCTGCACCTCAGACTCTGTGACATTTTTCTCCTCAGCCTCCCTCGGTTGTCTCCTGCACCTCAGGCTCTGTGACATTTTTCTCCTCAGTCTCCCTCGGTGTGTTCCTGCACCTCAGGCTCTGTGACATTTTTCTTCTCAGCCTCCCTCGGTGTGTTCCTGCACCGCAGGCTCTGTGACATTTTTCTCCTCAGCCTCCCTCGGTGTCTCCCTGCACCTCAGGCTCTGTGACATTTTTCTCCTCAGTCTCCCTCGGTGTCTCCCTGCACCTCAGGCTCTGTGACATTTTTCTCCTCAGTCTCCCTCGGTGTGTTCCTGCACCTCAGACTCTGTGACATTTTTCTTCTCAGCCTCCGTCCCGCGCTTTCTCTCTTTATATACCCGCAGTCCCGCCCTCGGTGACGTCACGGCCCCGCCCCGGCCCCTGATGAGAGCGGCTGCGGTGCGCTGTGCTGCCGGCAGTGTCCGGGGAGCCGGGCGGAGGTCGGTCGGTCTCAGGCTCTGCCACCGCCACCATGGCGTCCGTCCAGTGCCGGGTGCAGTACCTGGACGACATGGATCCTTTCATCTGCACCAACTTCCCGGAGCCGCGGAGACCCCGGTGTACAACTTCCCGGAGAGCGCCGTCCTGAGCGAGCATCTGCCGGCCGTGCACAAGCTGCTGGAAGCCCCGCTGAAGGTAACGGGACCGGGGGCGGAGGTCAGAGGGAACAGGGGGTTACACTGCAGTATTGGGGGGGTGTAAGCTCTGGGGTCACACTGCAGTATTGGGGGGGTGTGAGCTCTGGAGTCACACTTAGTATTGGGGGGTGTAAGCTCTGGGGGTGTAAGCTCTGGGGTCACACTGCAGTTTTGGGGGGAGTGTAAGCTCTGGGGTCACACTGCAGTTTTGGGGGGAGTGTAAGCTCTGGGGTCACACTGCAGTATTGGGGAGTGTAAGCTTGGGTCACACTGCAGTATTGGGGGAGTGTAAGCTCTGGGGTCACACTGCAGTATTGGGGGGAGTGTAAGCTCTGGGGTCACACTGCAGTATTGGGGGAGTGTAGCTCTGGGTCACACTGCAGTATTGGGAGTGTAAGCTCTGGGGTCACACTGCAGTATTGGGGGGAGTGTAAGCTCTGGGGTCACACTGCAGTATTGGGGGGAGTGTAAGCTCTGGGTCACACTGCATATGGGGGAGTGTAAGCTCTGGGTCACACTGCAGTATTGGGGGGAGTGTAAGCTCTGGGGTCACACTGCAGTATTGGGGGAGTGTAAGCTCTGGGGTCACACTGCAGTATTGGGGGGAGTGTAAGCTCTGGGGTCACACTGCAATATTGGGGGAGTGTAAGCTCTGGGTCACACTGCAATATTGGGGGGAGTGTAAGCTCTGGGGTCACACTGCAGTATTGGGGGGAGTGTAAGCTCTGGGGTCACACTGCAGTATTGGGGGAGTGTAAGCTCTGGGGTCACACTGCAGTATTGGGGGGAGTGTAAGCTCTGGGGTCACACTGCAATATTGGGGGAGTGTAGCTCTGGGTCACACTGCAGTATGGGGGAGTGTAAGCTCTGGGTCACACTGCAGTATTGGGGAGTGTAAGCTCTGGGGTCACACTGCAGTATTGGGGGGAGTGTAAGCTCTGGGGTCACACTGCAGTATTGGGGGGGGGGAGTGTAAGCTCTGGGGTCACACTGCAGTATTGGGGGGGGGGAGTGTAAGCTCTGGGGTCACACTGCAGTTTTGGGGGGGGGGAGTGTAAGCTTTGGGGTCAGGTGCTTTGTGTCACATGATGATTTTTCTTCCCTGTCCCTGGAGAGGTCACATGACTTCTGCTGGTGGCATCCGTTGACATCTGTGTGCAGTCATTTTTCCATCGGTCCTGAGCCGCCATATTTGTTGTCATCCTTGTTGCACTACTGCTTGTTTGCCTTCCTCGTGTGTAACCTTACAAGTACGCTGTTGCCTCTGTTGCTATGCGTTTATTTGGCGGGGGGGGGGGGTGAATAAAGGTATATCGATCATTTGATCCCTGTGATATTATATGCCATCTTCTGGTTTATCATTGCATTGTTCTGTGGTGCTTGTGGTCCCCCTTTGCTCCTCCTGGTTTCTGCCCTCTCCATGGCTATTTCTGGCTCTGCAAGTCACTGCTTGTAATGTTTTCTGCCGATGCCCGTTAGTGACCCTCCCGCCTGCAATCCCTCCAATAATCCTCTGCTGGTCGTGAAAGCCTCTTGTGACCGTGATCTGCAGGCTGAGCGTCCCTCCTCCCTGGAGGTCTCGACCCTCGTCCTGTATGGGGTACAATAGACAGGGTATTCTAGTGGTACTCCGGGTATCCTGCGTCTCTGCCATGATGTCGCCGAGGCTCTGGCTCACGTGCCGTATTGCAGGTTCTTGGTTTTGATTCTTTCCTTGCAGTTGAATCCTCTCTCTAATCCGTCTCTCAGCTAATCCTGAGGATGTGAGCTGCATGGCAGACCCAGCTACTGCCAGGTGAAAGGGTTAAGCCTTGTGTCTGGGGCGACGTGAACACGCCCGTCTTCCATATGTGTCTATCCCAAATTTAGCTGAAGTAACTGTTGGCAGGCCTGGCGCAGTCTGCTGGCTCCTGGGAACATACCTCTCTCCATGACCCCTTTGATCGCGCCTCTCTGCCTTTGCTTAAATCTCTCCTAGCTCCTAAATTGCATTAAAGTCTCTGCAAACACCAGACCCGCTTCCCCCATTCCCCTTGGCTGGCCTGCCCGGGCTCTGCTACTCCCCACCCCTTGGTGGCCTGCCCGGGCTCTGCTATCTCCCCCACCCCCTTGGCTGGCCTGCCCGGGGCTCCGCTCCCCGCCTCTCATCCTGCTTTGCCAGCTTCTCCTCCTTGTGGGCCGGCCTGCCCGGGGCTCTGCTTCTAGTCCACCCCCCCCCCCCCCCCGTTGCCGGCCTGCCCGGGGCTCTGCTCCCTGTACCCCCCCCCCATCTCCCCCTTGGCCGGCCTGCCCGGGGCTCTGCTCCTAGTCCCCCCCTCCCCCCTTGGCCGGCCTGCCTGGGCCGCTCTCTCCTTCCCTCGCCTCCCCCTCCTTCCCCCCCCTCCCCCCTTGGCCGCCTGCTGACCCTGCCCCCCCCCCCCCCCTTTGGCCGGCCTGCCGGGCTTGCTCCTCGTACCCCCCTTTGGCCGGCCTGCCTGGGGCTTTTCTCCCTCCTTGGCTGGCCTGCCCGGGGCTCCGCTTCCCGCGAGGCCCTTAGTGTCAGGCCTGAGCAAACTCTGAAAACATTCATCAGCAAAATAAATTTCTGTACTGTCCTGAGATTTTGCTATACTGTATCGGTCCAGCCTATATATATTTTAGAAGGCATAGTCCTATGCAAGTAAATCTTAAGAGACCTACAGGGAATGTCGGATCTTATAGCTCGGTTAAGATTCTTTTTTGTAACGTTTTCCACCTTTCTCATATACTTTGTTTCTGTTCTTCATCTGCTGCAGTCAGTGAATGGAAACATTGTTGGAAAGACCTGCTGCAGATTGTTACAATTGTGTCCAGTCTAAACAATTCAGGGGAATTTTGCTACTGATGTGTTTAGATCACAGTGGGTCATCCACTCTAGATACAAATGCAGCAAATCGTCAGCTGCTGAGAGTTCTTAAGGGTATGCCAAACTAAGCGAGATCGCTACTGCGTCACCATTTATGACGCAGCAGCGATCTCGTTAGTGACTTAGCTGTGTGTGACATGTAGCAGCGATGTGGCCCCTGCTGAGATGTCGTTGATCGCTAATGAACGTTCTGAGCCGTTTTTTGGTTGTTGGTGTCCCGTTGGTGAGCCTGAATCGCTGAGTGTGACACCCTTTATGAACAACTTCATCAGCATCGCAGGTGGGACTAGGTTTTCCCAACGACGACGCAGATCGAGTGTCGTTTTTAATCACAGATCGCTGATGAGTTGTGTTTGGAAGCTAACTAGCGATCACATAGCGATCTCGCCAGGTTAAGTCGTTGTCTTGATCGCCGGTGCGATCGCTAAGTGTGGCAGTGCCTTTAGAGATGGGCAAGTTTTCAGCCTGTTGCTGTAAATGTCATTTAAGGGGTTTCCCAACTTCGCAAGTTGCCATCTCTGCACAAGACAAGAGGTCACTTTCTGATTGTTGGGTGATCCCCACCGATCCCATGTCTGGGGGCTCCTGGCTCGTTCTGCTTGGGACAGGCCGGGCGCTGATGGATCGATTGCTGCCGGTGTAAGAGGACCCCTATTCACTGACCGCAGATTTTTACATTACAGCAAAATTAAAACACAAGGCCGTGATTCGGCAAACTATTTTTTGCCGAAAGTCTGGCAGAAAACTATTTGGAATGGCCTGATCCTTTGTAAATTGAGCAGGGTCTGCAGAGAGGCGAGGGGCGCTCCGTTCTTACCGCATGGACTGTCGGTTCCCTTGAATGACCGGTTGTGGTCGGAGGTCCTATATTACTGCTGTAATCTCTGGGGCGGATCTGTGAGGCCTCAGGTAAAAGGTGTGACTGTTTACATCCAGGGTACGACACGGAAGTATTGAGGGGAGCTGTGCGTGTTTGCCTGGTCCTGTCATCAGCTGCCACAGTGATGGATTGCAGACCTTATCCCCATCTTGTTCTCATTAACTTTACATTCATTATAAATCTTGGAGACCCCTGGGGTCTGATGATGCAAGATCTGTCCTGTAGAACCAGGCAGACCCCCCCCCCCCAACTGCTGCTATATTCTCATCAGTCCAATTGTTGTGAAACTACAACCTCCAGCATGCCCTGACATAGATGCACTGTTACCAGTGGCGTCTTTGCTTGTATGGAGGAAGACTGAGTCCAGTTTCTGCACCATCTGGGGTTTTCCGGGGGGAGTCATGTGATCCGGCAATTAGCGCCATAGTACCCACCCGGGGGCACCGCGGCAGAACCTGTTTGGTCACACGTGTCGTGGACCGGTTTATGGTAATGTTTCTCGAGTAAAGGAAAGTTCAGAATGTGTGTAATGAGCGGTGGCGGTGACTCACGATGGCTGGGATTACTGAGTAACGTTCACTCAGACTCCACTCTGTAAATACATCGCCGACTTATTACTCCCCGGAGCCTTTGTTGCGTCACACCAAAAAAAAATAAAAAAAATCGGAGAGAAAAGTAATGAAACGTTCTGCAACTTTCTAAACTCCTTTTATCTTTTGTTCGTATTTTCAAGATCTCTGCTTACTGATGTGAATGGGATCACTCATATTTACATCCAGAAGCTGAGAACTTCTCACCCATCCCTTATCCACAGGTAGCGGGTAACTTGCTGATGGCTGGGGTACCATCTGCCGGGGCACTATTCCCATGAGATCAGGGCTCTGCCGGCTGCTTTGAATGGAGCAGAGGTGCACATCCATCACATCGCGCCAGGCTGGCTTATCAGGAGAGGTGCCAGGATGCCAGTAGGATGGAAGCGGCTCGCAGGGCTCCTGTCTGGTGGCCACGGAATATTAACCAGGTCCTGTGAGAGTCGCTCAACCCTAGGAATGGAGAGGGTTTGTTACAATTGCATCCGCTCTAGAATGATGCATTGTAACACTCGGGACAGAAATTTGGGTTGTTTGATCTTAATTCAGTGGTGAATAGAGATCTTCAAAATGCTGAGAAATTCAGGGGAAAATCATGCAAACAAAGTGTAAGTTGCTTTTGGCAACTAGATTCTCCTTTTAATGGGCCATTTAAAAAAAAAAAAAAAAAATGTAAAAACTCTGGTTTACAGGGATGCCTCCTGAGCCCAGATATGCAGGAGGAGTGGACAGCTGCCGTATACCTCATTTGGGGACCCCCGAGGACATGACACTATACACTAGAGGTGGACTCCAGTGCAAACATGGGATCTGCTGTCAGGGATGGGACTAGTTTTTAGGAGGCAGATTGCGGTCTCCATCCTCCCGTACGATGAGTGAGCAGTATGCGGTGGACCGTCCTCTGCAGTCCTCGGATCACTCATGTCCTGGGCCGCAGCTCCATCCTCCCGTACGATGAGTGAGCAGTATGCGGTGGACCGTCCTCTGCAGTCCTCGGATCACTCATGTCCTGGGCCGCAGCTCCATCCCGTACGATGAGTGAGCAGTATGCGGTGGACCGTCCTCTGCAGTCCTCGGATCACTCGTGTCCTGGGCCGCAGCTCCGTCCTCCTGTCGATCTTGGTGCAGCCTGTGATTGTAGAAAGCTGTTAATGCGTCTGCTGCATATTCCCCCTCTGTCCTGCGTGTTATCAGCTGCTGCAGCCCTGTCGTGGACCTGGGCCGTTGTGTGACTTGGTAAATGTGATGACGACACTCGCTTTTTGCACGATTTAACTCCGCAAGATGAAATGTTTTGTGCTGCTGCATCGTTATTGATCTGCACTTGCTCCGATCCTGCCGTAGACATCTGATAGCCCACGGGTGGTGTCTGGTGTTACAGCAGATTAGGGTTACGTAGCGACATATGTCATGCGGCCAAAGATCAGTGCATGTAACTGCATTATTGCATTCACCACAATACTATATGTTCCATGACAAGGCTCCAAAACCACAACTGGTTTTCTCATTTTGCGACTTGCTTGCTGCACCTGGCGGGTTGCAATGCAGCCCCATTCACTTGCATTAAGCTGCAGTATAGCAGTGGTATACCGCGCAGCCTGTATCATGGGCAAAGTCGCCCTGTAACCGCAGCCTGAATGGAGTGGAGCTGCAGTACCACTCATAACCTGTGGATGGGTGTGGTGCTGTGTTTAAGGGGGAAAAACAATCTGCCTTGCCTTTCTGATCCTTGACAACTCCATTAGTCTTTGCCACTCTCTGAGCTGAGGGTTTGTGACACTATCAGTTAAGGCCCCCTGTCTGAAGTGAATAGCCTACACTCCAGACTGGTACACTGTAACAACCCATCAGCATGACTGGGATTGTCTAATTGCCAGATTATCAGATATTACTGGATGTATATAATCCTTCCTGGAGTGTAATCGGCGCCTTCTCTCCCTGTGTCCCAGGTGCCGGATTATCGGACTCCGTACTATGCTGGTCTCTATTTTCCTGGTGCATTGTGGGATTGTTTTCTGGAGCTGCCGGCTCCTTGTTGCCAGTGTTGGGTCTTCCTTGCCCCCCCCCCGGGGGACTCTGCAGGGGGTCACCACTCGCTTCCTATTGTGACTGTAGAACATCCTGCTCTGCGGCCGCTCGTAACATTTTTCCTCATTTCTGACGGATGATTTGTTTGTTTTTCTCTGGTTCTTGCGTAATCTCCTCCGAGATTGGAACTTATTTCGGTGATTTTATTCTTTTTCTGCATCCCATCTTCTCCGCCAAACACCATTCTTCTTGACTGTTACATCAGCAGGGCATGCTGGGAGTTGTAGTTTCCCAGTGTCTGTGGGCCAGGAGTTGCAAGTCTGCTGGCTTTATCCCTTGGAAAGTCAGAGGTAAATGACTCTGCCCTCCTCTGTAGCCAGTGGGTGTGAACATTTAGTATGCGGGTCCGCATTGCCCGGCGCAGGGACCAGCTTGTTCCGCAGGTGGAGCGCCAGGGTTGCCACCTATGTCGGTGGAGATCAGTCACTGACCAATAGTCCAGCGTTTCCAGTAATCCAGAGGTGTATCCCTGATACCTGTTGGCCGCCATTACTCCAGGCGTCACTTGAAGCTTGTGGGCCCCAATGCAAAACCTCCAATGGGACCCTCAACACAAGTGTTTAATAGCAATAGACTTTTCATATGTGCAGAGGGACTTTTAGGCCTTTCCTAGTCTCCAGCGCCCGGGTGCAAATGCAACCCCTGCGCCTATTAAGCCCTGCCTGCCACCTGATTCGACATCGCCGCCATTACCCGAGTCCTGCAGGATGTGGTCACGTCCGTCTGATGACACATCTGCTGCTTTTATATCTATGTGCAGAGGTTTTGAAGTGTTATTTTGCCACATCACCGTCTTATGATTTCGTAATCCGTGTTGCTCACTTTGCAGATATTAAAACGATTGCTTCATTGTCAAGGCGCGATGATGGCGCTACAGACCACTACCGCCCTGGACTACTACCCCCCAAAGGGGGGGACCCTGCAATTTACTGACACTGCAAGTCATTAAAGTGTTCCTGGTATCTGCACAGAGGGTCAACAGAAGCCCCTCGTTGATTCTGATGTCCAGTCTCTGTGGCCTCAGCTGTGTGCCACCCGATGACATGACATAGCCCTGCATTGACCCCTGTAAAGTTGAAAGGTGAATATATCCTATTATGTCACGTAAGATTTAAAGGCCCATTTCAGAGTATAGGAATCCCCTTTAAGACTGGGCACTCTGCAGTTGCACTTTCTGGAAGGTTTTTGTGCAGTAAGAGCCGCATTGTCTTGGCCGGGGGAGATTATTGTGCCCCCTTGTTCCTGGGCCTCTACGCTATCTGCTCCTTCACACGCGTGATTGCTCCCATACACAGACCTTATCGCGGCAGGTTCACAGCTCAAGATACTGCAGAGCACATGGCTCCCCACTTTATGGCTGGAGCTGCTGCAAACTTCACCAATATGACATGTTAGTCACCTGGAGAATAGACCCTTGACGTGTTAACCATGGGGTCTAAATCCAGAGCGGTAATAACACACCCAATGTATTACTTATCTAGATGGGACCTGAGCTTCCTAGTTAATGAATGGAACGCCAGAACCGCGGTGTAAACTGACACTTTATAGTATGAGAGCTGGATCCCCTGTGCAAAATGGTCTTTATTGGTGATACAGGTGACACCGGCTGTCCCCAGGAGTGTTACAAGGATGTGTTTCTAAGACACTGGGGATAGTCACGGGATGCAGTTCCTGGGGTCTACCTGGCCTCCTTTTTTTTTTTTTTTTTTTTTCCCCCCAATCTTAGGCCTAATCTGCCTTTATTGTGGTCTTAAGTCTCAGACAAGGTTACAGGGATGTGCCATTCCTCTATCACAAATTTGGAATAATTGAATTTTTTTCACTTGTGCTTCTTGGGTTTCGCAGAAACATTTTGTGAGAGAATGTCCTGACACAAAGCGATTGTCAATAACAGGTTGTGACGGGGCAAATCTCTTACTTGAGACTTTACTATAGTACCTGGTGTAGGCGATCCTCTGTGAAAGGGGTGCCAGGTGTAGGCGACTTTCCCCTGCTGTGAGCGGGGTGCCCGGTGTAGGCGTTTTTCCCCTGCTGTGAGCGGGGTGCCCGGTGTAGGCGTTTTCCCCTGCTGTGAGCGGGTGCCCGGTGTAGGTGACTTTCCCCTGCTGTGAGCGGGGTGCCCGGTGTAGGCGTTTTTCCCCTGCTGTGAGCGGGGTGCCCGGTGTAGGCGACTTTCCCCCTGCTGTGAGCGGGGTGCCCGGTGTAGGCGTTTTTCCCCTGCTGTGAGCGGGGTGCCCGGTGTAGGCGTTTTTCCCCTGCTGTGAGCGGGGTGCCCGGTGTAGGCGTTTTTCCCCCTGCTGTGTGCGGTGTGCCCTGTGTAGGTGATTTTTCCCTGCTGTGAGCGGGGTGCCCGGTGTAGGCGTTTTTCCCTGCTGTGAGCGGGGTGCCCGGTGTAGGTGACTTTCCCCCTGCTGTGAGCGGGGTGCCGGTGTAGGCGTTTTTCCCCTGCTGTGAGCGGGGTGCCCGGTGTAGGCGACTTTCCCCTGCTGTGAGCGGGGTGCCCGGTGTAGGCGTTTTTCCCCTGCTGTGAGCGGGGTGCCCGGTGTAGGCGTTTTTCCCCTGCTGTGAGCGGGGTGCCCGGTGTAGGCGACTTTCCCCTGCTGTGAGCGGGGTGCC
Organism: Oophaga sylvatica; assembly: GCA_033576555.1. Classification (NCBI taxonomy): domain Eukaryota; kingdom Metazoa; phylum Chordata; class Amphibia; order Anura; family Dendrobatidae; genus Oophaga; species Oophaga sylvatica. Next base: position 41,646,586 of record JARQOD010000010.1, on the reverse strand, counting down.
CGGTGTAGGCGTTTTTCCCCTGCTGTGAGCGGGGTGCCCGGTGTAGGCGACTTTCCCCTGCTGTGAGCGGGGTGCCCGGTGTAGGCGTTTTTCCCCTGCTGTGAGCGGGGTGCCCGGTGTAGGCGTTTTTCCCCTGCTGTGAGCGGGGTGCCCGGTGTAGGCGACTTTCCCCCTGCTGTGAGCGGGGTGCCCGGTGTAGGTGTTTTTCCCCTGCTGTGAGCGGGGTGCCCGGTGTAGGTGACTTTCCCCCTGCTGTGAGCGGGGTGCCCGGTGTAGGTGTTTTTCCCCTGCTGTGAGCGGGGTGCCCGGTGTAGGTGACTTTCCCCTGCTGTGAGCGGGGTGCCCGGTGTAGGCGTTTTTCCCCTGCTGTGAGCGGGGTGCCCGGTGTAGGTGTTTTTCCCCTGCTGTGAGCGGGGTGCCCGGTGTAGGCGATTTTTTCCCCTGCTGCGAGCGGGGTGCCCGGTGTAGGCGACTTTCCCCCTGCTGTGAGCGGGGTGCCCGTGTAGGTGATTTTCCCCTGCTGTGAGCGGGGTGCCGGATGTAGGCGTTTTTCCCCTGCTGTGAGCGGGGTGCCCGGTGTAGGCGTTTTTCCCCTGCTGTGAGCGGGGTGCCCGGTGTAGGCGTTTTTCCCCTGCTGTGAGCGGGGTGCCCGGTGTAGGCGTTTTTCCCCTGCTGTGAGCGGGGTGCCCTGTGTAGGTGATTTTCCCCTGCTGTGAGCGGGGTGCCGGATGTAGGCGTTTTTCCCCTGCTGTGAGCGGGGTGCCCGGTGTAGGCGACTTTCCACCTCCTGTGAGCGGGGTGCCCGGTGTAGGCGTTTTTCCCCTGCTGTGAGCGGGGTGCCCGGTGTAGGCGTTTTTCCCCTGCTGTGAGCGGGGTGCCCGGTGTAGGTGTTTTCCCCTGCTGTGAGCGGGTGCCGTGTAGGGATTTCCCTGCTGTGAGCGGGTGCGGATGTAGGCGTTTTTCCCCTGCTGTGAGCGGGGTGCCCGGTGTAGGCGACTTTCCCCTCCTGTGAGCGGGGTGCCGGATGTAGGCGTTTTTCCCCTGCTGTGAGCGGGGTGCCCGGTGTAGGCGACTTTCCCCTCCTGTGAGTGGGGTGCCGGTGTAGGCGTTTTTCCCCTGCTGTGAGCGGGGTGCCCGGTGTAGGCGTTTTTCCCCTGCTGTGAGCGGGGTGCCCGGTGTAGGCGTTTTTCCCCTGCTGTGAGCGGGGTGCCCGGTGTAGGCGTTTTTCCCCTGCTGTGAGCGGGGTGCCCGGTGTAGGCGTTTTTCCCCTGCTGTGAGCGGGGTGCCGGATGTAGGCGTTTTTCCCCTGCTGTGAGCGGGGTGCCGGATGTAGGCGTTTTTCCCCTGCTGTGAGCGGGGTGCCGGATGTAGGCGTTTTTCCCCCTGCTGTGAGCGGGGTGCCGGTGTAGGCGTTTTTCCCCTGCTGTGAGCGGGGTGCCGGTGTAGGCGTTTTTCCCCCTGCTGTGAGCGGGGTGCCCGGTGTAGGCGTTTTTCCCCTGCTGTGAGCGGGGTGCCCGGTGTAGGCGTTTTTCCCCTGCTGTGAGCGGGGTGCCCGGTGTAGGCGTTTTTCTCCTGCTGTGAGCGGGGTGCCCGATGTAGGTGACTTTCCCCTGCTGTGAGCGGGGTGCCCGGTGTAGGCGATTTTCCTGCTGTGAGCGGGTGCCGGTGTAGGCGATTTTTTCCCCTGCTGTGAGCGGGGTGCCCGGTGTAGGCGATTTTCCCCCTGCTGTGAGCGGGGTGCCCGGTGTAGGCGATTTTTCCCCTGCTGTGAGCGGGGTGCCCGGTGTAGGCGTTTTCCCCCTGCTGCGAGCGGGGTGCCGGATGTAGGCGTTTTTTTTTGTTTATTTTTTTAAGCAGATCATTGTTACCTTTTTATTTGATACAATGTCAGTCTCAGACTTGATTACTTTGTTTATTTCCATATGCGGAAAATCTAAACAAGATTGTTTCCATTCCCTGACAGCAAGCAGAAGTTGTGGATCCTCCATTCTTCTCGGCCTCTGGTGCACGCTTATTTTCTGCTTTTTTTCGGTGTGGCCTCCATATCGCCTGTACTTCAGATATGTCACCAGACTGGTCCTCTTATGTAGCTCAGGTTAATCGCCCAGGAATGGAGAGTATGACTACATTTTAACCCTTTAGTACCAGAGACCTGTTCGCCACTCACCTGGAAGCCAAATAGTTAATTATCAGCCATAACGAGTCTTTAGGACTGATGTGATGGGTGACGTCATCGCTCGCTCTCTGATTTCATGCCCTGTAGACTTTCATTATGAAGCCTGTAACCCGACATCCCGCTAACAATGGTGATGGCATCGCCCGCAGCGGGTACCGGATTGTTCCCGGTAGAGGTCAGGGGTTGTGTCTGCCCCCCTCGCAGCTGACAACCTGCTGCTCCTGTGTCCCGGGCTCCTCTGCTTTGTTGTCATTCAGAACTATTGACGTCATGTGTCGCTTTTGTCTCTAGAAACCCACGTACAATGTGATTAGAATGGCGGCTCTTGGGGCAAAGGTCTACGCACCCACCTGTGTGTAATTGTGGGGTGTCTTTTGGGGATCCCCACAGTGGTCCAGCAGCAATCTGCAGGCACAGCAGTGTAAAGCATGGCGGCTCTCCCGTCCTTCTATAACAATAACCTATTCTACAACTTTTTTCTTTTTCTTCCGGTTTTGGTAAATCCAGAACTTTAAGATCGGGCTAGGTGATTGGTTGGGGTCACGGATGGATTGCGGTAGGGGATGAATGACCGGCGCAGGTGAGGATCTGGGATTTCACAGTTGCGGTATGTAACGGGCCGACCGCTGCCGGGGCCTGATTTATGTGACCGAACGGCCAATGGGAAAGTCTGTTGGATTTGGAGTCCCGTAGGGAATGGGATATATAAATGTTATCTTTTCCCTTCACTGAAGGCAAGCAGAGATCTTGAAAATGATGAATTGAAGCACATCTGAGGTTTCCTCTACATCTTCATGACTCTTTTATCTCGGCAGCGGTGATTTCTGCGGGTGTGAAGGACGTCCCCCGTTCCTCTCAGGAAGGTGTTGTTGTTTCGGTCAGATGGCCCCCCGCCTCCGTTCCCCGGAGCATGTGAAGCCGGACCGGCGCCGCCTCCAGCGCATTACTCATCGGCCTGTTTGCAGCACCGCTCGCTCTGGGCAGCCACATCTGTTCTGGGTTATGTTCCCCCTGAAGTTCCCATTTTTAGTTGCTCTCTGGCACAGACTGAACTTTTTGAGCAGAGTCTGGCATCTGGGTTTTGAGGATGGGGTCCCTGGCACGGGGACGTGATTGGGAAATCGCTGCAAGAAATCTTGACACGATCCTGGCGGGGAAGACTATGGCTCTGCTGCGCTGAAAAAGTCTCTCCATCCCCCCACCCAAGATCCTAAAAAGTCCATAGGTCATTTCTTAGCATTTTTATTTTTCTTCGAGTCCAGCAACCAATGTGGCCGCTCCATAAGACTAGTCACCCAGCTTCTCCAGGCTCTTGAATGTCAGTTTTGCATTATTCCTCCCTCCAATGTGTTAGATTTGCTATTCAGGAGCTTCATAAAGTTGGGTGGCATTCATCGTCGTAGCCATATTGGTCATCATCCAGCAACTCTAACGTACAGTGCGTCCCATGATAATCAGTACCTGGGAAAGCAGGATGATGGCTCGTACAAAAAGGCTTGGGCTCTGTAATTTCTCTCGTCTGGCTGTGAACAGTAACGAGGATTTAAAGGGGCCGCAGACGGGTCACTCTGATCTGAGCTGATAGCGGCGTCCCTTTAAGACTGCTCCTCCGCCCGGGTGTTAATTATTGCCCTGCACAGAGACACCACATCCCCGTCCTGTCTGCTGTAATGACGCAGGGCCGCACTGGCAGACACCATTCACCTCTTCATATTTGGGGCCGGTCACGTTCCTGGCAGGGAATGGTTTATCGTCACCACATGACGGTGGGGTTTATGCAAATCTACTCTTGGTACCTAAGGGGGAGTGGTCCCACACAAGAGATCAAGGCGACGCCCGCTCTGCAACTAGGTGAGCGCCAGTATGGCCCCCATTACACTGTGCTATGTAGACGTTTGGAAAAGTTGGGTGACCACCTGATTGCTTTCCCGAGTCCAGAGACAAACTGAGTGGGAAAGCTGGGTGAGCTGCGTGCCCAGCTTTCCAAGGCTTCCCCTTCATTTCTGCACCTTGATGACGCCGGCGAGTTTTCTCAGGCAGCTGACTGCCCCATTGTTCCTTTATTTCGGCCCCGCGGCGCTTTCTTCCCACGAGGACGGGATAAACCAGTTTACTGTTTGGGTGAAGCGGAGTCCCTCTTATTAGTAATGTTTTCTGTTCTTCCTTCCATTATAATCCACTATCTGTATGTGAGGAGTTGGGATGTGGTGAAACGCGGGGACATCAGGGGGGCGGTCTTGTGGCGGCTAATGTGATCCGTCTTGTATAATGTCGCGTTCTTGGCTTTTCTGCTCTGCGGATATATAAACAGTCGTCATTCATAGCGGCCATAACGCGAAGATCACCAGTGACATCTGCAGTCATTGGCCCCTACACCGCGCCATTCTCTGTATTACCACGGCCGGCGACACCGTCCACTGACCCCTCTTCACTACTGATTTTTTTTTTTTTTTTTTTTTTCCCTCCCTGCCGTCACTTCTTTATATCTATTACATAATATTGTTATAGATTATATAAATTGTTTAGATTTATGTAATATAGTTTAATGCATAATATTTGTACAAACCCCTTCAATAGGCCCCTCAGCTGCCATGACGGTGCCATCTGCACCACACAGGTGTGGGGGAACGTGGCTGATTGTTCCAGAATGGCAGTGCGCTGTAGTTATTTATTTTTTTATAAGTTTTTAGGGTTTTGTTTTTTTTTTTTTTATTTTCAAGTTTTATATTGTTTTTTTTTTTTCCTTCAGTCTCCTGACCCTGGCCGTGAGCGCTGCCGTCCGGCTCCCTCCATCGCACCGCCCCTCGGCCTCTCCTGCGGCCGCTCCTGCTATTTCGGTCCCTCTGAGAATAGCTGCGGTTTCCGCCCTCCTCGCGGCCGCTCACATTCTGTGTCACTGTCCCAGGCCTCCTGTGTAAACAGTGACATTTTCTATGGGGAGAAGCTTTGGGAAAGCCGCTGCTCATCGGGCAGAAATATTGCGGCGGCGGCCAGCGCTTCCTCTTCACCACCGAAGGGGAACAGTAAAAGTATCGACCATTACCCGTCTATGACCATCCAGAGTTTGCAATGAATAAAAAAAATTCTGCAACTTTCCATTGCAAATTGTATTTGTTTCTCAGACTTAGTATCTCTGCTTGCTGTCAGTGTTACCACCAGAGCTTGAAAATTTACCTTCACAGCTGATATTCTGCTGCAGTGTCTCAGTTTCCGGATCTAGGACAGGAAAGCGATTTGTGCTACTTCAGTCTCACACATTGTTTAGAGTTTTGCTGAGCATTGTAGTTCTTGAGGCACAGTTTGGACACCTGGGGCTGTTGAGGAAGGCTGTCAGTACATGCTGGGACTTGTAATGTCACAAAAGCCAGCTAAAAGTTGTGCCGCAGATACGGAGCTAATGCAGATGGTATCAAACAGGTTAAAGTCGTCTCCTCCTGTCAGCTGCTTTTCCCATCAGATTTTTTTTTCTTCTGTTTCATGTAAAGATCTTTCTTGATCTGTAAGGAATGACTGCTCATCTCAGGATGAACCCGTGACGTCCCCCCGGCCTCTCCCGCCGCCCCCCTAATCCGTTCCATCCCTGGCTGCGGATCCGTGCCCTGCAGCTCTCCAGCGCCATAAAGCAATTATCGCTATTTGTTCAGCTTGAGCCGTTTTTCTTTGAGTTTTGTGATGTTCGGCCAAGGTGCGGAGTGATGAGAAGATGCACAGATCTTCCTCCCGGAGCCATGAACATGCGCAGAGCCTGCCGCCCAGCGATAAATAACAATCAGACTACAACCCTCATCATTGGTAGCATCCATGGCTGATGGTGGAAGGAGACACCCGGCCCCGGGCAGCGTTCATCGTACATAGACATTATGCGAGTGGGCTCCTTATAAGCATCAGTATGGGGGGTCCGACCAAAGGCCACGCGTGTGCAGTGTTTACACGACGCCGTACAGATAGGGAAAAGGAGCAAAACTGTACCGCCCCCAATTGGCAGACGCGCATCGAGGGGTTGTGCACCAAATATGACTTAAGTACATCATGTGTGATCACAGGGGTCTGACCGCTGCAACCCCTACTAGTCAAGGGTCCGAAGTCCCCTGCATGGTGCAGATGCTCGACCACTGCAGCATTCACTGTGTGTTGTAGTGGTGGTCACACATGCTCGACCACCGCAGCATTCCCTATGTGTCGTAGTGGTGGTCACACATGATCGACCACCGCAGCACTCACTGTGTCGTAGTGGTGGGCACACATGCTCGACCACCGCAGCATTCCCTATGTGTCGTAGTGGTGGTCACACATGATCGACCACCGCAGCACTCACTGTGTCGTAGTGGTGGGCACACATGCTTGACCACCGCAGCATTCCCTGTGTTGTAGTGGTGGTCACACATGCTCGACCACCGCAGCATTCACTGTCGCAGTGGTGGGCACACATGCTCGACCACCGCAGCATTCACTGTGTCGCAGTGGTGGTCACACATGCTTGACCACCGCAGCATTCACTGTGTGTTGTAGTGGTGGTCACACATGCTCAACCACCCAGCATTCACTGTGCGTCGTAGTGGTGATCACACATGCTCGACCACCGCAGCATTCCCTATGTGTCGTAGTGGTGGTCACACATGATCGACCACCTCAGCACTCACTGTCGTAGTGGTGGGCACACATGCTTGACCACCGCAGCATTCCCTGTGTTGTAGTGGTGGTCACACATGCTCGACCACTGCAGCATTCACTGTCGCAGTGGTGGGCACACATGCTCGACCACCGCAGCATTCACTGTGTCGCAGTGGTGGTCACACATGCTTGACCACCGCAGCATTCACTGTCGTAGTGGTGGGCACACATGCTCGACCACTGCAGCATTCACTGTCGTAGTGGTGGGCACACATTCTTGGTACAGTCCCTCTTGCTCAGGCAATGCAGGACTCCCGTTCTCATATGTCAGCCATCTTTATTAGACGCCATCTTTTATACCAGCCGCAGCCTCTTCTCCTTTTCTGAGTTTTCTAGACGTTTCGCTCGTATTTGTTCGCCCTGTTGGGGCCATTACGTAATGGAACAAAATTCCTCCTAAACATCGTCTCGCTGACTTGTGCACCGCGCCAGCAACGCCCCGGGATCTGGCAGTGCGGACAGCGAAGATGGCTGTGGAAGTGTTGTATGGCTCGCTCTAAACCTCGGGGTCTATTATCGGGGCGAACCATTACAATGTGACGTCTTACTACATCATGGCCGCGCTGTCACTATGTCACAGCAGCGGACATTTAAAGGAGCTTACACTAGTATATTCCTAGTGAAGGGTCCGATGACCAGTGTGAAGTGTGCGTCATGGCTGAGTGGCCGTAACGACCGCCTTTCCCTGTAAATATCGTCCTGCACCTCGTGACTGCACACGGGGCTGATCTCCAGGTTAATGAGGCCTGGATGTGACCTGTGCACGGTGCTGGAGACGCCTTATGACAAGGTGACTCTTCCTGCAGAGCTGCGGTGCTCGTCGCTGTGTTGCACGGACTAACCTCCTCTCTCCGTTTCTTCTAGCTGGAAGATTGCACGTTGCAGCTATCGACTAACGGGAACTACCTGGACATCGAGCTCTCCCTGGCCGAGCAGCGCGATTACCTGGAAGCTTTCTTCGAAGACATAAGGTACAGGCGGCGCTTTTATCCATGTCCGTATTTTTATGTATGGCGTGCACCATGATCGTCACAGGTCTGTCCCGAGAATGGAGGGATTCTAAATTCTGTAGTTGCCTTAGTTACCGGTCACTTCTGCAGTCCGAGTGGTCGGTTACCCCAGTAAGAAGCGTGCGCTGCCAAATATGTGCGATCCACATAAAATACAAGTGCACAAATAATTTTTTTTTTTTTTTATTTGTACACTTGTATTTCATGTGGATCGCACATATTTGTTTTGGCACTAAATATTCCATTATTGTACCCATGTATATGTTATGGTGCCTTTAATTGTTATGATGCTTTTGTCCCCATATTCATACTATTACAAAATGTTTGCTATATTTAGGTCCTAAATCATGTTGGGTCAGCATCAGGCGTGTATTCATGTTTGCTATCTTTTTCCTCTACATTTGCTCAGGTGTCAGATTGTATCTTACTAGTACTGCATTCATATAGTATCTTTCCCTTTAAACACTCCAGGGAGGTGCGCACGCGCTCTTTTATTCTCCATGTGCATCGTCGCTCTCATTGATCGACGCCTGCGCAGTTGAGTGTATTGGGCAGAGACGTCTGCATTTTACCTGTCAGCTGCTTCCGGTCCTGCCCTGAACGCCGGCACACATGTGGCTATGCCTCTCATCAGAACAGGTACTTAAGGGACTACATTGGCATAAGGTTGCCACCTTCCCCTGATGAAGCCATCCGGGTGACGGCGATACGCGTCGGGACTCCTCCGCCTCTGTTATCCTGCTCTTGGGGACTCCTATCATTATCTCTTATCTGGTGGACATGTAAATCCCGCGTCTCACATAGCGATACACCAGCGATCCTGACAACGATCAGGATCGCTGGTGTATCGCTACATGGTCGCTGCTGAGCTGCCAAACAGGCAGCGATCAGGACAGCGACACTACGGGTAACGTCGCTTAGTTACCCGCAGTGTACGTTGGATACCAGTGCCCTGATGCAGGGAGCTGGTCACCAAGGTACACGTCGGGTTTCCAGGTGCTGTGCAGTGCCTGGAAACCCGCTGTGTACCTTGGTTACCAGCTCCCTGCATCAGGGCGCTGGTATCCAAGGTACACATCGAGTTTCCAGGCACAGCCCAGCGCCTGGAAACCCGCTGTGTACCTTGGTTACCAGCGGATCGCTGGTCCTCCCGCCTGTCACACACAGCGATGCGTGCCTGTCAGCGGGAGACCAGCGATCAAAAAAATGTTCAGGACATTCAGCGACGATCAGCGATACCCAGCAGGGGGGCTTGATCATCGCTGAACGTCACACACAGCGATATCGCTGGGGACATCGCTGCTGCGTCACAAAACTAGTGACTCAGCAGCGATCTCGCTATGTGTGAGACGGGGGCTTAAGCTCTTGTATCTTGGCTATTTGAGCCACATATATTGCAGACTTTGGATTCATTGTCCTGAGGGATTCCTTTCGTTGCTGATCCTTCGTTACTCTGTTCCATTATTGTCTCCACTTTGGAGTTAATTTTGCGGACTTTGCTGATTTTCTGGATCCATTTGGTTTTTTGTCCTCAGGTTTCTTTACACAGACTTGTTGTGACAGTACATGTCCTGATAGGGTGTATATATCATCAGCTTACTACAAGTATTTATTGATATTATCTAGGTGAATTGTCTGTGTCTTTTTGCAATAAACCATTTGGATATACATGTTATATCTAGACTTGTGGACTACATTTGTATTTGTTATTTTGCCTTGCTGTCGTTCATGAGCCACCTTATGTGTGTATATTCATTGGAGGAGTGTGATTTCACATAATTGTCTGTACTCACCGTTGAGCAGTTTACATGTGGGGAGCTTTCCATTGTGTTTTAATGTTTTTAATGTGTTTTTGTCAATAAAGTCCTTTTTCTATTCTACTATATTATATTGGTGGTGTGTAGTATTTTTGGTGGTTTCTTTTTCTCTTTTAAGCTAACATGCGTAGCGCATAACTGATTGGATGCAGCGGTCGCATGGATGCACAGCGTTACAGGAAAATCCACATCTGCAGGTGGGCAGACCGGATGACGCACCTGACGGGACGCCGGCATTGTACCTGCCAATCCTGCAGACGTTCGCGTCCCGATGCTGAAGTGATCAGCGCCAAACAGTGAGGATTCACATAGGCAGTGTTAGGTGCAGTGGCAAAGCCAGGCTCAAGTACTGCCTGTCTGAACTCGCACTTAAAGGGGTTCTTCTGTGGCGGATGGCCAGAATGATAGTGCTGATGTGGCCCCTGCAGGCGTTGTGTAAGTGCCCCTCTGTAGTGATCGGTTCCTGTAGCAGCAGGAAGCTGTATGAGCGCTGCACCTGCTGCTAGGGAGCGTCCCCATAGATAAGCGACAGATACGTCTCACTTGTGTCTCCAGCGAGCTTCTCCTTACTATACATGTCGGCACTTCACTTTCTTCAAGATCTCTGCTTGCTGTCGGAGCAGAAGAACATTTTTATTTTTTTTTGTTTAAACCTTGAATTGAGCAAAAAGCTTTGCAGGATCTTACTTTGGCATCATTGCAGGATCCTGTGAACTTTCTCAGCTGGCACTCAAGAGCTGGCATCTTGGACGCCTCCGTTATGTCTCCACGAGAAGTCCAGGATTTCAGCTCTGGAGGAAGTTTGCAGGACCCTGCCATGATGTGATCACCGGAGCAGAAACTCTACTGGAGACTGAATAATGCCCCTCATCGGCTCTGTCTAAATTCTGAGTCACAGCGTGTATCGTCTTCCAGAGCTGCAATCGCCCAGCATTCTTCGCTCGTGCAGCTTGGTGACAGAGCGTTTTCTGGTGACTTGTCTTCTGGGACGTGCTGTCTTAACACCGCTAAGCTGTTAATTGCAGCTCATTTGTGAACCGATATGCTGTGTTTAGGGATTGCTATTTAGGCGATTTTCCTGGAGAATTTTTAAATCTGTGGCTGTCTCTTTAAGTATAACCATCCAGGTGAACGTTCTGGGCACGCACCCCGGGATCTCCCCATCTTGGCCGACCCTTACATCAGCGATTCCCCCGGGAGGTGCCGTACGGAGACCTGTGTTGTTGGGGCGTTGCAACGGAGCGGTTGCCTGGCATCTTTGGCACAGACTTCTGTGAGCGTCGTGCTGCCAGCGTGCGGCTCCTGATAACTATTCCCACCTGCTGCTGTCATGCAGGGAGTATTTCCCTGAGATCTGGGGGTTCTGTAGGGACAAGAGCAATGGCTGCCAGGCTTCACCTTCCAGAGAAGCTTTTATACTCTCATTTAAAGGGGAACTCCCCCCCCCCCCCCGTGCTTTGCATTGCTATTACCTGCGGCTCCAGTTGTCAGGTTCTGAGTGCCTTCCCCTTTAAGTCCGGTTCTGTACTGGATGGTCCTGGGCATGATACATAATGGCCCCTCCATTGTATGGGGGGCCCCGGCATGATGCCATTATTACAGGAGCAAGGGGCAGCGGTCACAGATCTGCAGGGGGAGGACACGGCTTGTGGTCTGGACTGATAGAAATACCACATGCAGGATGCAACTGGTGCAGGGGGATAATGGCAGAGGATGTGGGGGCTGTAATTAGGGAGGGGATATTCCTCTTCATGTTGCATATCGTTATATCGTCCCCAAAAACGCAGCTAATTAATGAATCCTCAGCGGCTGCCACATGGATATTACTTTCTGACCCTGTACAGCCATTGTGGAACTACAACTACCAGCAGGCCAGGAGACTTAAGAATCTTAATAGAATTCTTTGCGGACCCTTTTCTAGGAAGCCCTTTAATTCTGTTCATCCTGAACCTCCTGGTTCATGCATGCTGCAGGACAGGAGCTACATGTAATCTGTGCATCTTAATAAATTTATTGGTAATGTCACAGCCCATCACTTAGCGGGGGGGGGGGGGTGCAGTGTCCCCAACCCCTTTATCATCTCCAGCCGGTAATGACATCCATTGCCCTCATTCCTGCTAGTAGTTTACTGTTCAATGTGTTAGTGCAGTTGACCCCTAATGGGGGCTTACCCGACCCCTTCCCCACCGTAGGCCTTTCCCTGTGGTGGTGGGGGGCCTATATGCTCAAAAACAGCTGTCCAAAATGTGCAATAACAAGAGCAGGTTGTGGGGGACCGGCCATGAGGGGCTTCTCCGCCTCTGTGATGAAGTGTGACACATGGGGAGAGCAGGCTGCGGAGATAAGAGCTCAGTCTGTGTCCCAGGGAGGATGAGGAGGACCGTCAGTGCAGGCAGGATGACGCAGGGCAGAGGGTGAGTGCTGTGGAGATGAGAGCTCAGTTTGTGTCCTGGGGAGGATGAGGAGGACCGTCAGTGCTGGAAGGATGTCGCAGGGCAGAGGGTGAGTGCTGCGGAGATGAGAACTCAGTTTGTGTCCCGGGGAGGATGAGGAGGACCGTCCGTGCTGGCAGGATGACGCAGGGCAGAGGGTGAGTGCTGCGGAGATGAGAGCTCAGTCTGTGTCCCGGGGAGGATGAAGACCGTTGGTGCTGGCAGGATGACGCAAGGCAGAGGGTGAGTGCTGCGGAGATGAGAGCTCAGTCTGTGTCCCGGGGAGGATGAGGAGGACCGTCGGTGCTGGAAGGATGTCGCAGGGCAGAGGGTGAGTGCTGCGGAGATGAGAGCTCAGTTTGTGTCCCGGGGAGGATGAGGAGGACCGTCTGTGCTGGCAGGATGACGCAGGCAGAGGGTGAGTGCTGCGGAGATGAGAGCTCAGTCTGTGTCCCGGGGAGGATGAGGACCGTCCGTGCTGGCAGGATGACGCAGGGCAGAGGGTGAGTGCTGCGGAGATGACAGCTCAGTTTGTGTCCCGGGGAGGATGAGGAGGACTGGCAGGATGACGCAGGGCAGAGGGTGAGTGCTGCGGAGATACGAGCTCGGTCTGTGTCCCGGGGAGGATGAGGAGGACAGTCAGTGCTGGCAGGATGATTCAGGGCAGAGGGTGAGTGCTGCGGAGATGAGAGCTCAGTCTGTGTCCCGGGGAGGATGAGGAGGACCTTCGGTGCTGACAGGATGACGCAGGGCAGAGGGTGAGTGCTGCGGAGATACGAGCTCGGTCTGTGTCCCGGGGAGGATGAGGACCGTCAGTGTGCTGGCAGGATGATGCAGGGCAGAGAGTGCTGCGGAGATGAGAGCTCAGTCTGTGTCTCGGGGAGGATGAGGAGGACCGTCCGTGCTGGCAGGATGACGCAGGGCAGAGGGTGAGTGCTGCAGAGATAAGAGCTCAGTCTGTGTCCCGGGGAGGATGAGGAGGACCGTCCGTGCTGGCAGGATGACGCAGGGCAGAGGGTGAGTGCTGCGGAGATGACAGCTCAGTTTGTGTCCCGGGGAGGATGAGGAGGACTGGCAGGATGACGCAGGGCAGAGGGTGAGTGCTGCGGAGATACGAGCTTGGTCTGTGTCCCGGGGAGGATGAGGACCGTCAGTGCTGGCAGGATGACGCAGGGCAGAGGGTGAGTGCTGCGGAGATACGAGCTTGGTCTGTGTCCCGGGGAGGATGAGGACCGTCAGTGCTGGCAGGATGATTCAGGGCAGAGGGTGAGTGCTGCGGAGATGAAAGCTCAGTCTGTGTCCCGGGGAGGATGAGGAGGACCTTCGGTGCTGACAGGATGACGCAGGGCAGAGGGTGAGTGCTGCGGAGATACGAGCTCGGTCTGTGTCCCGGGGAGGATGAGGAGGACCTTCGGTGCTGACAGGATGACGCAGGGCAGAGGGTGAGTGCTGCGGAGATACGAGCTCGGTCTGTGTCCCGGGGAGGATGAGGACCGTCAGTGTGCTGGCAGGATGATGCAGGGCAGAGAGAGTGCTGCGGAGATGAGAGCTCAGTCTGTGTCCCGGGGAGGATGAGGAGGACAGTCGGTGCTGGCAGGATGACGCAGGGCAGAGGGTGAGTGCTGCAGAGATAAGAGCTCAGTCTGTGTCCCGGGGAGGATGAGGAGGACCGTCAGTGCTGGCAGGATGACGCAGGGCAGAGGGTGAGTGCTGCGGTGGGACTGCGCTGTATACGGGGGGATGGAGTAGGCGGCAGTGACGTTACTGCTGGGTATGTACATTGCAGCAGCCCGTGACTGCTGTGTAGTCGGAGAGTGACAAGAGGGAGGAGTTGGGTTTTTTGAGGCCGGGGGGTCCTGGACCGTGATGGATTTCAGTTTAGCAACTATCTAATATACTTAATCATTTCTAGAAAAGCCTAATCTTTCTGGCAGCTGAGAGTCTGGTACAGTGTCCTGTCTGATGGTTTGTTACAATGTATCAGTCTGGAGTAGGATCCCATACACTTCTCTTACAGACAGGACTTGGTTCTATGTTTTCAGCTTCTGGATGGAAACCAAAAATGTTCTCATTCACTGACGGCAAGCGGAGCTGGAATAAAACCGCAGGAAATATGACGACTTGGCAGGACGCGACATTATACAGTGATTAAAGGGTCGTCCGAGATCACAATAGCTGCAGTCAATTAGTCCTTACTCACCCGGTAAATGCCCCGCCGGTGGTGTCATACGGACATGTAATCCCAGTCACGTGCCGTACATGCTAGTAGTGCCGGAGACGCCAGTGATTGGCTGCTAGTAGGAACCACTAGAGTGGTGGGCATTTACCGGAGGAATCATGATTGTTATTGGGGTTTTAACAGTCTCTGACAACCTTATTACCCCTGAGCAGAGCAGGGTGGGCCGTACAGCGTGGCCATAGACCCTCATCCTACTGATGTCTGCTTTATACTCGTGCCTTGTCCTCCCTTCTGTCTATAACTCTGTCCTTGTCTGTCACTGTGAGATACATCTGCTCCGACCGTCACTTATTTAAAGTGCTGTCAGTGCTGGACTAGTGAGTGTGTGTGTGTGTGTGTGTGTATATGTATGTATATATATTGCTGTTAGTCTCACTTTGTCAAATGTACTGTGAACCCAAAGATATCAGCAACACTGCACTCTTTATACATACGTGTTATATTCTGAGTGCAGCTCTGGAGCATCATGCAGGATGTAACTCAGGATCAGTAATGTATACAGTGACTGCACCAGCAGAATAGTGAGTGCAGCTCTGGAGTATAATACAGGATGTAACTCAGGATCAGTAATGTATGTACACAGTGACTGCACCAGCAGAATAGTGAGTGCAGCTCTGGGGTATAATACAGGATGTAACTCAGGATCAGTAATGTAATGTATGTACACAGTGACTGCACCAGCAGAATAGTGAGTGCAGCTCTGGGGTATAATACAGGATGTAACTCGGGATCAGTAATGTAATGTATGTACACAGTGACTGTACCAGCAGAATAGTGAGTGCAGCTCTGGGGTATAATACAGGATGTAACTCAGGATCAGTAATGTAATCTATGTACACAGTGACTGCACCAGCAGAATAGTGAGTGCAGCTCTGGGGTATAATACAGGATGTAACTCAGGATCAGTAATGTAATGTATGTACACAGTGACTGTACCAGCAGAATAGTGAGTGCAGCTCTGGGGTATAATACAGGATGTAACTCAGGATCAGTAATGTAATCTATGTACACAGTGACTGCACCAGCAGAATAGTGAGTGCAGCTCTGGGTATAATACAGGATGTAACTCAGGATCAGTAATGTATGTTCACAGTGACTGCACCAGCAGAATAGTGAGTGCAGCTCTGGGGTATAATACAGGATGTAACTCAGGATCAGTAATGTATGTACACAGTGACTGCACCAGCAGAATAGTGAGTACAGCTCTGGAGTATATTACAGGATGTAACTCAGGATCAGTAATGTAATGTATGTACACAGTGACTGCACCAGCAGAATAGTGAGTGCAGCTCTGGGGTATAATACAGGATGTAACTCAGGATCAGTAATGTATGTACACAGTGACTGCACCAGCAGAATAGTGAGTGCTGCTCTGGAGTATAATACAGGATGTAACTCAGGATCAGTAATGTAATGTATGTACACAGTGACTGCACCAGCAGAATAGTGAGTGCAGCTCGGTATAATACAGGATGTAACTCAGGATCAGAGTAATGTATGTACACAGTGACTGCACCAGCAGAATAGTGAGTGCTGCTCTGGAGTATAATACAGGATGTAACTCAGGATCAGTAATGTAATGTATGTACACAGTGACTGCACCAGCAGAATAGTGAGTGCAGCTCTGGAGTATAATACAGGATGTAACTCAGGATCAGTATGTAATGTATGTACACAGTGACTGCACCAGCAGAATAGTGAGTGCAGCTCTGGGATATAATACTGGATGTAACTCAGGATCAGTAATGTATGTACACAAGTGACTGCACCAGCAGAATAGTGAGTGCAGCTCTGGAGTATAATACAGGATGTAACTCAGGATCAGTAATGTAATCTATGTACACAGTGACTGCACCAGCAGAATAGTGAGTGCAGCTCTGGAGTATAATACAGGAGGTAACTCAGGATCAGTAATGTATGTATGTACACAGTGACTGCACCAGCAGAATAGTGAGTGCAGCTCTGGAGTATAATACAGGATGTAACTCTGGATCAGTAATGTATGTACACAGTGACTGCACCAGCAGAATAGTGAGTGCAGCTCTGGAGTATAATACAGGATGTAACTCAGGATCAGTAATGTAATCTATGTACACAGTGACTGCACCAGCAGAATAGTGAGTGCAGCTCTGGAGTATAATACAGGATGTAACTCTGGATCAGTAATGTAATGTATGTACACAGTGACTGCACCAGCAGAATAGTGAGTGCAGCTCTGGAGTATAATACAGGATGTAACTCAGGATCAGTAATGTAATTATGTACACAGTGACTGCACCAGCAGAATAGTGAGTGCAGCTCTGGAGTATAATACAGGATGTAACTCAGGATCAGTAATGTAATGTATGTACACAGTGACTGCACCAGCAGAATAGTGAGTGCAGCTCTGGAGTATAATACAGAATGTAACTCAGGATCAGTAATGTAATCTATGTACACAGTGACTGCACCAGCAGAATAGTGAGTGCAGCTCTGGGGTATAATACAGGAGGTAACTCAGGATCAGTAATGTAATGTATGTACACAGTGACTGCACCAGCAGAATAGTGAGTGCAGCTCTGGAGTATAATACAGAATGTAACTCAGGATCAGTAATGTAATCTATGTACACAGTGACTGCACCAGCAGAATAGTGAGTGCAGCTCTGGAGTATAATACAGGATGTAACTCAGGATCAGTAATGTAATGTATGTACACAGTGACTGCACCAGCAGAATAGTGAGTGCAGCTCTGGAGTATAATACAGAATGTAACTCAGGATCAGTAATGTAATCTATGTACACAGTGACTGCACCAGCAGAATAGTGAGTGCAGCTCTGGGTATAATACAGGAGGTAACTCAGGATCAGTAATGTAATGTATGTACACAGTGACTGCACCAGCAGAATAGTGAGTGCAGCTCTGGAGTATAATACAGAATGTAACTCAGGATCAGTAATGTAATCTATGTACACAGTGACTGCACCAGCAGAATAGTGAGTGCAGCTCTGGGGTATAATACAGGAGGTAACTCAGGATCAGTAATGTAATGTATGTACACAGTGACTGCACCAGCAGAATAGTGAGTGCAGCTCTGGGGTATGAGCCCCCATGTAGAGGGTATAGGTCGGTGCTTCTTGCTTGCATCTGTTAGAGGGAGATGTTCGGCTTCTTGGCTGGAGGACTGGGGCTTGTTTTATTGGTCTCGCTGGTTACTTTAGAAGTGTCGTCCTTGATGACTGATGTTTCCACAAAAGCTTTTAGAGTAAATAGTTTACACTCGGTTCCTACCAACTGTGGAGGGTTTATAGCCTCCGGGGTGATAATATTCCAGGACTGGTCATTATCCGGTGCTCAGGAGGATGACTCCGGCCAAGTGCTCCTTTGTTTTCCCTCTTTAATGGCTATGAAAGACACAAGATTGAACCCTTCTCTTAATATTTGTTTAGCCCTGTGCCGGGGAATCCACACTTCCGGTGAGAGTGCCAGCGCTTCGGGCTGCAGGAATGCAGCCTTACAGTAATTGACCCCCCATGGACTTTCTCCTGTCCCCAGATTCTGAAACGGTCGGGACAATGGAGGCATTGACAGACTATCCTCACATAATTACATGTATACATCCATGTGTGACTGCTGCGGAGCGTGACAACTCGCACACGTATGGATGGCATGTATGGGGTTTTTAGTCTTTGATATCGATGACCTGCTGCTAGGATTTACTATCTCTCCAGGAGTGTCGGGGGTCTGACTTCAGGACGTGTTGAATATAAAGGAGCCATGACTCTAGGACTTGTCCCACAAGTGCGCACCCCCTTTCCAGTACGGCGCCCCCCATCCTTGCAGTAGAGAAGCCAGTAATGTACATCTGTAGTAACGTTGTTGCACGCTCGTCTTCCTCCTATCACTTTCTGCTGGTGCAGCATTTCTCCTGGAGGTCCCTGGGAAGCAATTAGTCCTGTGGCATTTCCCCTAATTACATGTTCTGTTCCTTTCCAGAACCCACTAAATAATAACCCTGCAGCGTGCAGGCGGGGGGCTTCCTGGGACGGTAATCGCAGCGTCCCGCCTGCTTTCCTCCTCGTGGTATGGATGATCCGGAGCCGTCTGATGATGCGGCGTCGTCATTCTGCGCCGATCACCTGTCCGTCCTCTCTCCGTCGTGATGCATTTCAGGAGTAGCCCCCCGCGTCCCCCACATCTCTCCGAACATCGTGTTCTCGCTGTGCCGTATCTGGATTTCTGTCTCCCAGCGCGACGTACATTACTTCCATATGAAGAGAACTTGGGAAATCCCTCGCGGCCTGCGAAAAGGATGGACATTTCGTGTAACTAAATATTTTGGCATGCCGCGGCTCTTAATTTTAGCTTTTGAGTAATGGCTTGAAGGCCTCGGAGCATCTGACATGGAGGGGGGATGATGGGAGTTTTCATCTGTATATAGTGTCGGGTAGTCTGCGCTCCGTCAGCGTATAGCAGCTGATGGGTAGCGAGCTCCTGCTATATATCAGGGCCTCCCCAATCTGCTGATTCGGGGTAACGTTCCATACACACCAACTCCATCCCTGTATACACGGCCTCCGTCTCGTACTGGGCGCGATCATCCGTCATTTTACTGAAAGTTCCCGGGTAATGATGAGGGGGGCAGATGGAAAAAGTGGCTCATTTTCCGTCATGCCGGTCTACAATCACATGGGTGCTTGGCAGAAATAAACCGCACTCCTATCTGGTAACAAAAATTAGTGCTCAATGTAGCATTAAAAGTTCTGCCGTCCTGCTAATTATCTGCTTGCTGTCACTGAAAGGAGGATAAAAACCTGTTGTCTTATTTTACCAGGGTGCAAACGAGGAACAGTTTTGCTCGCTGCAAAATCTGCACGCGTTTTAAGCAACTGGTGCAGCAAATTTCACCTTTGCTAGACTGGGAATCATCCATGCTCATTTTTCTTACAGCCCCTTTTAATGTGGCGGCTGGGCCCGAAGTTGCGTTTTGCAGTTAAATATAAAGCCCCTGGCATTGGGGCCGGCTGGAGGGATTGGGCCCCGGTAATAGCGACACTTGTCGTCTGCAGCGGCCTGGCTTATTTCACGGGAAATTCTGAGGAAGGGTCACTCCAAGTTCAAGGTAGGATTCCTATAACAGCGCCACATGGAACCCGTTATCTGGTACATGTGTTCAGTTGTCGCGTGTAATTGGCCTTATGTGCGCTGATGACAGGAGAAGTCATTGAAATGAGTTATTTTGTCTCCTCCCCATCTAATCTGCGTGGCCCCGAGCCAGCGCCGGCTGTGATCATTTGCAGAGCTGGGTTTATCGGCCTCATCTGTAACGGTTGGAGCAGAGGTGATGAATGGTGGGGTCCGGAGATCCCGTCTGCCCGTGTTACTGATCGCATGTAATCTGGAACCAGCGACTTGTGGCCTCCAGCAAGCGTGTCACGTCAGGGTACACGGTATCAAAATAAATTATCAAGCTTTGATTCTAGTCTTCTCTCGTGGACTTGGAGATATCGGACAATCAACTAGGATATGCTGTCCTGGCCACCAGGTATTCACAATGGGGGCCAAAATCAGACACAAGGGTTTTTTTTTTTTTCCCCAAGTTGAGTTGGTGGATATTAATATTTGGCTTACGGGATGGAAAAACCCTCATAAAGGGGTTTTCTCTCAAGGATTCAGCATTTCCCCTTGTGGCCATTGAATGAATACATAGAAGCACCTGATTCACCCCGACGTCAGGGTGAAGAAAAACACTTAAAACAATTTCCAGCAGGTTCTGTATTTCTTGAATAGCCGAGATCTCCGTGATAGTTTTACTTTCTGCTTTGGTTACCTTAGAAGGTTTTCATGTCATGGTCACTAACTAAACCTAACGAAAGCTTTATCTTTCTGGACATATTGAGAAGACTCTTGGAGAAGATCTTGATGCTTGAATAATGGATGAAGACTAAAAATCAAGGCTAAGTGTTATGATTTGGTAGCTGAGGAGAGCAGGCAAAAACGGCAATACACCAGAGAGGTTGGAATCTACTGGATTGCAGTACCCTGACTAACCACCACAACTAAAGGCAGCCATGGAGCGTTCCTACGTTGGTCCTAGACGCCTCGTCACAGCCTGAGAGGTTAACTACACCTAAAGATAGAAAGAGGAAAGCTATCTGCCCCGGAGCAGATCCCCAAAGAACATAGGAAGCCCCCAAACATGTAATGGCGGTTAGACAAGAGGAAATACAGACACAGACAGAAAATAGTATGAGCAAACGTTGGGGCCCAGTCTGCCTAGACAGAAAAGGATAGGAAGGACACTTACTGCAAACCAAAAAAAACCCTAAAAAAAGCCAACACTACTAATTGCAAAAACACCTGAGATCACACGACCTCTACCACCTAAATTAGTTCTCTGGTGTAACAAAACTAAGCCGCAGCCACAGAAAAAACTGGAAAAGGCAAATGAACAAATAACAGTGGCTCCAGAGGAACCGAGAGGAGACCAAGCCCCCCGGGGGGGGGGGGGGACCTGGCTAACCTCACAGAAATGCAGAGAAATATGCAAATGGTAAGCACAAAAACAAAAAACAGAAAATATCTTATCTGAGAGCAGGAGAGAAGAAAGACTCAGCAAGCTTCCAAGTGAACCAGGAACCACAGTTGAGACAAGAACAATTGATCACTGGCAACCATGATGGGAGGGAACCTCCCTTATATAAGACCGGTCTGTAACTCCTGATTGCCAATCCTCATTGAATGGTTCATTACTGTTTGTAACCACCAGAGGGAGCTTCTGCTCAGAATTCATTTCTAACACATTCACAACAGCTGAGTCTTTAGAGGAGACCTGGATGGGCCCGCCCGAGTCTCTGGAGGAGACCTGGATGGGCCCGCCCGAGTCTCTGGAGGAGGCCTGGATGGGCCCGGCCGAGTCTCTGGAGGAGGCCTGGATGGGCCCGGCCGAGTCTCTGGAGGAGGCCTGGATAGGCCTGGCCGAGTCTTTGGAGGAGGCCTGTATAGGCCGGCCGGGTCTCTGGAGGAGGCCTGGATGGGCCCGGCCGAATCTCTGGAGGAGACCTGGATGGGCCCGGCCGAGTCTCTGGAGGAGGCCTGGATGGGCCCGGCCGAGTCTCTGGAGGAGGCCTGGATGGGCCCGGCCGAGTCTCTGGAGGAGGCCTGGATGGGCCCGGCCGAGTCTCTGGAGGAGGCCTGGATGGGCCCGGCCGAGTCTCTGGAGGAGGCCTGGATGGGCCCGGCCGAGTCTCTGGGATGGATGGGCCTGGGATGGGCCGGCCGAGTCTCTGGAGGAGGCCTGGATGGGCCCGGCCGAGTCTCTGTAGGGTCTTTTGAGGAGATCTTGATGGAAGTGGATTACGAACTCTCGGATGTAAATGAGTATTCAAGTGTAGAAGAAGGATTGATCTCTAGCACATTATATGAAAAGTAAAATGTTCATGAGCGCGATCCTTGCTGGTCTTCCATCATCCAGCCTGGAGTTGAGCGTTACCATTCCACCTTCATGTCTAAAGAAAGTCATTGTGTGCATTGTTTGTGATATCAGCAGAGAACACGTTACATTGACATGTGGGAATCGTGCTTTGTCTTTGTTGGATATCGTCCAATGATGTCACCTGCGCGGAGCTGGTTAACACGTAGAAAACACCTGGGACAGCCATGTTCTTCATCCATGGAAATCCATCAGTTGGACCTGAAACAAGTCTGTGTCGTGCAGAAAGCCAGTATCCTGAAGGGTAGACAGGATTGGAGCACATGTGATTGGTGGTCACCATACGGGAAGACCGCTTCTAGCTAGGTGACCTGAAGGAAACTTTATGGGGGGCTTCAAGGAGAAAAGAAACTAAAGGACTTGTTTTTTTTTTTATTAGAGGGTTTGTCTTGGGAAGAAACTTCCTCTATATTTAATGTTTGCGCAATGATCAGCCGATCGCTTTGGCTTCAGATTTAGAGACCCACAATAATCTGCTGTCAATGTGGGGGGGAAGCTGTGGCCATCCAGGCGTTGCATGGCATCCATCCACATGACACCAGAGTGGGCACTGCTTACTGTTGGCTTGTTAGGGGGATATCCCTTGTGCGGTGACCCAGGAGAGAAAATGAGGGGGGGGGGGAGAATTTTGACTGATTCCTGGACCCCTTTTACTGAGTGCCGCTAGGAGATGACACTTGGCTGCCCCCATGTCTTGCTCCCTTGGGCAGTGCAGCCAGCAGTGGAATATGAGGCGGCCTTCCAGTACACACCAGTGCGTGGCACACTCTGCCAGGCTCGTAGTGGTTGTGTGCGAGGAATACAATAGGCGCAGTGTATATAGAGATAATTATAGGTATCATTGTGTCATTCCATCACTCCCAGCTCTGTGGGAAATATCCAGCAGCTTGAGGGAGTCACCGGAGAGACGTCTGTCACACAAGCCCGCAGTCTTATATTTATATACACCACATCTCCGGGCAGAATAAGATGGAGGTGTCCGGGAAACGCCAATAAGCTAGGCACGTACGCCACACTTCCATATGCATGCTTGGTTATATGGATAAACATTCAAGTCATGAGCAGACTTCCATGAAAGATTGGGGGTCCTCTAGTATGTTAACGACCCACCACCAAATCTCCGAATCCCTCAGATGTGAAATCTGCCAAGAGGTATTATGACTTTATGATGGGAATCTCGGGGAGTTCTGCAGAGTCCAATAGTTGGAACCTAAAACTGATCTCTGCACACCATGAGTTCATGCTCTTGACGTTGTGATCCTTCTCACCTTAGGAGCCAAGACGTAACCTCAAAATAGGATCAACTCTGGGCACTACAAGGTCATGAACCCAAAAGTTGGAGGGTCCTTTTAGTATGGAACCCAATAAGTTACTTCATGGTGGTTCCTCTGAGAATTGCAGAGTCGTGTGTCGAATGGTTGAGTTCTACTCCTCATTGGAACCAGAACGTGAGCTTATGGTGGCTCCATGGTCCATAGCCCCCAGTAGGGTATGTGTTCCCTTACAGCTTCCATGATGGCGCGTGACCCCAGTGTTGACGTGTGATTGGCAGGAACACGCAGGGTCCCTGTCATTGTGATACATTGTTTCCAGTACTTTTGGGCCTTTTCCTATTAATCGTTCCTCTTCAGGAAAGACAGGACATTCCTTGTAGAGCCCACCTTCCCCACTAGAGGACATTGAACTTGTGTTTTTCCTGTGCCGTGAGTCATTTTTCTCTTGGCGGTGGTATTCATAGAAGACTTGAGTCACTGTGGGAAGCCACGATCCCGGAGACATCGCCAAGAGGCGACATGTGAAGGATAAGGGGACAGGAACAGCTGGACGATGCGTCTTAAAGCCACAGCGCCGGTTTTGGCTGCAGGAGCCGCGTGATCTCACATAATAACCGATGTCTGCCGTTTCCACTTATCATGTAATACCGAAGAATAGCCAAGGAGAGGATCTTCAGTATATCGCCCACATATACCACGGAGCCGTCTGATACAGCACAACAGTGAATAGGAAAATCCTCGGCACAATGGGTAGATCATATCTGCTTTATTTTCCCGAAGCTTCAGATGTGAAATAATCATTTCCTTCATTTGTGACCATCAAAAGTAAATAGGAAATAAAGGCTCATTATTATACGAGAGGGAGAGTCCAAGCCATAACATAGAGCGCAGCTCCGGAGTATAATACAGGATGTAACTCGGGATCAGTAATGTATGTACACAGTGACTGCACCAGCAGAATAGTGAGTGCAGCTCTGGAGTATAATACAGGAGGTAACTCAGGATCAGTAATGTATGTACACAGTGACTGCACCAGCAGAATAGTGAGTGCAGCTCTGGAGTATAATACAGGATGTAACTCGGATCAGTAATGTAATGTATTTACACAGTGACTGCACCAGCAGAATAGTGAGTGCAGCTCTGGAGTATAATACAGGATGTAACTCAGGATCAGTAATGTATGTATGTACACAGTGACTGTACAGCAGAATAGTGAGTGCAGCTCTGGAGTATAATACAGGATGTAACTCAGGATCAGTAATGTATGTATGTACACAGTGACTGCACCAGCAGAATAGTGAGTGCAGCTCTGGAGTATAATACATGATGTAACTCAGGATCAGTAATGTAATGTATGTACACAGTGACTGCACCAGCAGAATAGTGAGTGCAGCTCTGGAGTATAATACAGGAGGTAACTCAGGATCAGTAATGTAATGTATGTACACAGTGACTGCACCAGCAGAATAGTGAGCGCAGCTCGGAGTATAATACAGGATGTAACTCGGGATCAGTAATGTATGTACACAGTGACTGCACCAGCAGAATAGTGAGTGCAGCTCTGGAGTATAATACAGGAGGTAACTCAGGATCAGTAATGTATGTACACAGTGACTGCACCAGCAGAATAGTGAGTGCAGCTCTGGAGTATAATACAGGATGTAACTCCGGATCAGTAATGTAATGTATGTACACAGTGACTGCACCAGCAGAATAGTGAGTGCAGCTCTGGAGTATAATACAGGATGTAACTCAGGATCAGTAATGTAATGCATGTACACAGTGACTGCACCAGCAGAGTAGTGAGTGCAGCTCTGGGTGTAATACAGGATGTAACTCAGGATCAGTAATGTAATGTATGTACACAGTGACTGCACAGCAGAATAGTGAGTGCAGCTCTGGAGTAATACAGGATGTAACTCAGGATCAGTAATGTATGTATACAGTGACTGCACCAGCAGAATAGTGAGTGCAGCCTGGAGTATAATACAGGATGTAACTCAGGATCAGTAATGTATGTACACAGTGACTGCACCAGCAGAATAGTGAGTGCAGCTCTGGAGTATAATACAGGATGTAACTCAGGATCAGTAATGTAATGTATGTACACAGTGACTGCACCAGCAGAATAGTGAGTGCAGCTCTGGAGTATAATACAGGATGTAACTCAGGATCAGTAATGTAATGTATGTACACAGTGACTGCACCAGCAGAATAGTGAGTGCAGCTCTGGAGTATAATACAGGAGGTAACTCAGGATCAGTAATGTATGTAATATTTTTAGTGAAGATTCCTTGTATATTTTTGTTTAGTTTATACTATTTCAGCATTTCCGGAGCTTTCCATTCTCGCGCGCCGTGTCGTATATTTATGGGTATAAGCTGTTTGGGTGCACTCGGATTTAGGAAATAAGCTCCTCTTGTCTCTGTGACCCTCATTTCCTTCCCTGCTGGTTCTGCTTGGCCCTTGAGCCATACTTGACCCATTGTTTGGCCATGGCTAAGAATAGCTGGAGGCTTCTACAGGATCACATTGGCTCTTGACTTTGGATAAGCATTGGGCCAGAAGATAATGATCGCTGAGCAAATAAATCAGATCCACCCATCACGTTCTCGAGCCGCTCGCTCCGCGCCAAGGTAAACAGCGGCTGGAAGTGTTTGCCTCCCTGCGCTCTGGCTGTGGATTGGGTTTCTGCACTGCACACGAGTACAATATCCCAGGTAGCGTCCCACAGCCGACACCAGGCCGTGCCATGGCGGAGCCATGATTGTAGTAACAGAACGCTCTATTAAAGGGACATCACCGGCTTTATGGCAATGCTGTGGGTGACTGGTATTGGGGGCCATCTCCTGTGTGAGTAGGGGGCACTTGAACTCCTGACAGTACAGCACATGAGTCATCTTTTTCTGTCCTTGGGTTGTCATCTCAGTGATGACATGAGTCAGCGCGCTTATCGCCAGGAGGTAAATGATGCACAGCGCTGACTCGCTTCCCTGCTGATATAGGACACAAGATGGGGACCCATCAGTCTCCTCCCGTCCTGTCACCCACCCCATTAAAGACCGCTACAGTCAGCCTCGCTGCAGACTGAAATGGCTGATAACAGGGAGCAATAGATTTATATACCTGCACTGCAAGTGGTGAGCAGTGACGGCGCCCCTAATACTAGGAGTCAGTCCACAATCCGGTCAGCGCACTCCTCTCCTGAAATACTCAGTGCTGCTTTCAATATGGAACTGTAATTCTTCGGTGTCCTTTTCTTCTTGGTTCTGGAGACTGCGGTGCTTTACTGAGTGTAGTAACTATGGTGTGTTCTCCTCTAGGATGGACACTGAGAGCACTAGTGACTGTTAGCAGCAGATGGTGTCGGGGTGGGTGTCCGGTGTCCTGGCAGGTGGTATATTGAGGAGTTCGCCTGCAACCTCATCACTGCTCGGACCTTGAAATACAGGAGGAGCAGCTGTCTGACACCGGGAGCGGACATGTCTGTGTAATGCAGATATATATAGATGGAGAAGATGCTCTGCCCACAGCCGGGAGCTGAGGAGCCAGGGGAAGGGGAGTGCGCGGCCAGGGAAAAGGGGGTGCACTGCTGGGCGGCCAGAGAAAAAGGGGGTGCGCTACCGGGCGGCCACAGAAAAAGGGGGTGCGCTACCGGGCGGCCAGGGAGAAGGAAGTGTAATGTAGATGGAGTAAATGCTCTGCCCACAGAAGGGGACACGCTGCCGGGAGAAGGGGGTGCGCTGCCGGGCGGTCAGGGAAAAGGGGGGTGCGCTGCAGGTGGCCAGAGAAGGGGGCGTGCTGCTGGTAGTCAGGGAGATGGGGGAGTGCTGTCAGTGGCCATGGCAATGTAATGTGGTGTATGTGTATATATAGATAGGTGGGACCTGAGGTGGCCAGGGAGAAAGGGGGTGAGCCTCACTGTCCGGCCCCCTCCCCTGGGTCGGAGCCTCACCGCGCGGCCCCCAGTATCAGATCTCCCGTTCCCGCTGATCAGGATCAGTACAGGACGAGCTGTAGTAAGCCGGGGTCCGCAGTGCTCAGCAGCCGGGACGGCATCTGTTGGGCTAAGTGCTAATCCCATTTCCTGTGGCCCCGGGCACCTCGCTGCCTACATTTGTTGATCGCTTATAATGAATGGGAAGTGATTTGGTCTCGTGAGGTTTTTGGACTGTTCGGGGACAGTAGCGGAGACCTCGGGTGCCCCGCGGGACCATGGCGTGCTGACATGGGAAGAATTAGTAATGGATGGGTTGTGGTCCCCGGTTTCCCGGTTACACATCAGTCTGCTCCATCAGCGCTGACCCACTAACTGTTAGCATACTGCCACTCTCATCATGTCCTGACACCTCGGCAGCACTGCTCTGGGTAATGACTGTCTCATAGACCAGTCTGACCGGTCCCAGGCGTTCGGCCTGTGCTAATGACCCTTCCTAACAATGGCCGGCTTCCTGTTACTAAAGCCATTGTGCTCATGCCGTCCTGATCCTCTTCCTGAAATGACTAAGCATGCTGAGTCTCAGAAGACGGGGGCGGACTAAGTATCCCAGCATGCCCAGACGGCACACAGTGCAGACCTGTAGATCTCATGTCCCGTAGTGTATGGAGCAGGAGGACATCATACTGCCTGAGTGACTACAGCTCGAGGGCGCCCCTAGAGGTGGCCCCTGCACTGCAGCAGGACACTGCTGTGATTCACAGCATGTAATCAGGGTAATGGCCTTATGTCACATCCATGATGGTCACTAGTGATGAACGCTTCCTGTGATGTCACCGGCAGGAGCCGAGAAATAGCAAACAAGCGACGTAACCTTCACCGACTGCGGGACGTGTCCAACGTGACAGATGCAGACTAAGACTCCGAGAAGCGTCACCTAACAGCCGGAGTTATGTCAGCGACTAGAAACCTCACCGCTTCCACTCAGAGACTAAAGATCCTCTGCGGCCTAATACTTATCACAGCTGAGAGTTTGTCACAGTCGTATCCAGAGCTGGACGATCCTCTGACTGTGGTCTGCATGGCAGATTGATGCACTTGAGGCCGTGTTCTCACTTTGCGTTTCCAGTGTGTTATTTTTGCTGGTAAATGCATGGTGTGAACACACACATGTAACAAACAAGTTTCTTCCTTTTTAGACTGCTGTGCACTAGACTGGATACATTGTAACAAACTTTCAGCTGTGTATAGTGTTGTATGGTTTTAGCTTTTGGATATAAACAATGTAATTTGCATTCACTGACAGTAAGCAGAGGAGGAAGAGGAGCAGCTGACAACTTACTCAGCTTTCCCAGATTACAAAGTGACGCTGGGATTGGAAGCGCCGGGTGGTATTCTGCAATGAGTCTGAGGACACCAATGTGGCCACCAATGCCGAGTCAAAGGGCAGTCACTATCGATTTGTAAAAGAGCATTCTGTGACCTATAGTTCTACAGGAGTTGACTGATATTTACTCCTTCGTGGTAGTCAGGCTTCACTTCTGCACTCAGCATTGTGCGCTATGACATCGCTGGGCCAAGTAAGGGCTAAGGTCCCCAGGATGCCGGGCACACAGGTGAGGACCGGCTGGTACGGAGGAGCGGATGCTGGGGGCAGAGGTGAGAACCGACTGGCACGGTGGAGTGGATGCTAAGGGCAGAGGTGAGGACCTGCTGTCACAGAGGAGCGGATGCTAGGGGCAGAGGTGAGGACCGGCTGGGAATAGAGGTGAGGACCGGCTGTCACAGAGGAACGGATGCTAGAGGCAGAGGTGAGGACCGGCTGGCATAGAGGAGCGGATGCTAGGGGCAGAGGTAAGGACCGGCTGGCATAGAGGAGCGGATGCTGGGGGCAGAGGTGAGGACCAGCTGGCATAGAGGAGCGGATACTGGGGGCAGAGGTAAGGACCGGCTGGCATAGAGGAGCGGATGCTGGGGCAGAGGTGAGGACCGGCTGTCACAGAGGAACGGATGCTAGCAGGTAGGACAGGTAAGGACGACGGCTGGCTCATAGAGGAGCGGATGCTGGGGGCAGAGGTGAGGACCGGCTGGCATAGAGGAGCGGATGCTGGGGGCAGAAGTAAGGATCGGCTGGCATAGAGGAGCGGATGCTGGGGGCAGAAGTAAGGACCGGCTGGCATAGAGGAGCGGATGCTGGGGGCAGAGGTGAGGACCGGCTGGCATAGAGTGGATTCTGGGGGCAGAGGTGAGGACCGGCTGGCATAGAGGAGCGGATGCTAGGGGCAGAGGTGAGGACCAGCTGGCACAGAGGAGTGGATGCCGGTGGCAGTGGTGAGGACCGGCAGCCACGTATGAGCGGGTGTCTGACCCGAGCAGCGTCAATCGCTGTGCTGGTCTCTACCTCCATACACTGTATGACTTTGTACGCAGTGAATCCACCGCAGCTTTTGATTCATGGGAATCTTTTATTTTTTTTTTATTTTTTTTTTCTTCCAGCAAAGGCAGACGTCCAACGCTGATCCTCGGACACAGCTGTCAGTGAGAGTGCACGCCATCCTAGGTGAGACCCCATGAAATGACTCCAGACGCAGACTTGGCCTCCTCTCTGCTCACACATAGATTAGTGTCTACAGATGTTTTGCAGCGGTCGGGTGTCGCAGGACGGGAGGGAAGGTGACGTGGAGCAGACGCCCCCTTATTAGCGCCGCTGCTCCCAGACTCCAGTGTTGTGGGGGGATCACCCCGGGGTGGAGCTGGGATGTGAAGTCCTCGGGGCTGGATGGAATCTGTGATGTGGCTCCTAATCACTTCTTTCCATCTCACTCCACAGAAAAGTTATACAACTCCAATGGTCCCGAGTTACGGAGGTCGCTCTTTTCACTCAAACAGCTGTTCCAGGTAAGAATTCTTCACTGACTGTATAATAGGGGGTTCATGGAAATGTGGCCCCCGATTGTGAATCTAGTGGGATCCAGATGTCTGAGGGATCAAGTGAGTCTTATGTAGTGGTGATATAGCGCCATCCTGCGTCCGCCGCGCCCCGAGTGTGGCCCTTGCTGTCCCTGTCCGGCGCCCCGAGGCCTGGTCCTGCCGCGCCGTGCCGCGTCCCTTGGGGTCCGTCCGCCGCCCCGAGTGCCCTGCGCCTCCTGTCCGGCGCCCCGAGTGCCGGTCTGTCCCGCCCGGTGCGCGTCCCTGTCCGGCGCCCCGAGTGCCTGCGTCCCTTGTCCCGGCGCCCCCGAGTGCCTGTCCTGTCGCGCCCAGTGTGTCCCGTCGCGCCCCTGTATGTTACATGAAGCATAGTGTGGTACTACAAGTTCCAGCATGCCCTTCTAAGACCTTTCATGTATTATTGCTGGTCTCCTCCCTTTCACAGGAGGATAAAGACCTGGTGCCGGAGTTTGTGAATTCGGAGGGGCTGACATGTCTCATCAAGGTTGGGGCTGAGGCTGACCAGAACTACCAAAACTACATCCTAAGGGGTAAGTACCCGGCATAGGACCAGCCAGGGGCAGCCATGATTGCGTCTCTCCGCCCGGTCTGGGGTACACTGGTGACCTGTGACGCTTTGTTTGGCCGCAGCCCTGAGTCAGATCATGCTCTTTGTGGATGGGATGAATGGAGTGATCAATCACAATGAGACGGTGCAGTGGCTGTACACGCTATGCGGCAGTCCGGTGAGTCCGTCACTGTCCCCCGTCCCCGCACGGTCAGCGCCGCCATACTTCACACAGAAATGAATGATGACACGCTGGGTCCTAATGCCCCTCGTCTGCCCCCCACAGTACCGCCTTGTGGTGAAGACTGCCCTCAAGCTGCTGATTGTATTCGTGGAGTACACAGAATCCAACGCCCCGCTCCTCATCAAAGCCGTGAATACTGTGGATCACAACCGGGGTGAGTCCCACATCTGCACTTTTACAGGTCATGGCGCAGTCGGGGGTCCTCACATCTGCAGGACCCCTGTCAGGTTCACACCGGGTCAGGACCCCACATCTGCTGCTTACATTACCTCGTCCTCTGAACCCCGCAAATCTCCTAGCGAACATCAGTCAGCTATAAACCTGACCTGTCCAGCATTGTGTCGTCACAATGTGTCAGGATATACACGTGACAGCCTGATGTTTTACCCTCGTATCCAGGTACCAACCCGTGGTCAAACCTCATAGACATCCTGGAAGAGAAGAATGGGGCGGACTCGGAGCTGCTGGTGTTTGCCATGACCCTCATCAACAAGGTAAGCAAGAAGTGGTGGCCCTGCACTGAGCATGTAGGGGGCCACCATCACACGCACAGACATGGCGGCTGGGTTATTGCGAGTGTGAACATGGTGGCTTTTCTTGGTCACACGGGACAGCCCATCCTTCCTTGCTCTGGTATCCCTGCACCTACCTCTGCATGCCCACCATCGCCTCCACAACGCTTCTTCCACTCTGCGCATGGTATGGCGTCACACCGTGCACTGGCATGGAGCAGAAGCAGAGGACCCTTCTTCAGGGATCCGGTCAGCCATGTACCAGGCCGATAATCCAGATTTGTGGTTGTGTAGGACTAGAGGAGCTGCCATTCTTTGGTTTTGCTCCTGTATCATAGTGAGACCCTACAACTCATGAGTAATGTGAGAAGAGATCTTAAAAGTGGTGAGGAGATAAAACGCAGAGCGGGGAACTTATCATCCTTTGCAAAATTTGGTGCAAAAAAAGTGGAACTTTCTGCAACCTCCTTACCCCGGTGCGTGCGGCAGATTGCACGTCCCCCCTCGCGTCTGGAGAATGAGTACAGAATAAATGACGTGACGGCTGCAGCACTCTCTGCACACGTTTTATAGCGGCACCGTCACCTCATCAGAGGCCGATGGTGTTTTACATCTCCAGTCTGCAGAGCTGGGATCGCATCCATCAGCCGCAGCCAGCACCTTGAAACCACATCCAGCCGGGGGGGGTGAGCTGCGATTAAAGGGGAAATCTAGTCTGATATTTAAAGGGCAAATTACGCCATGTCAGACCTTAAAGGGGATGCATATCAATAGAATCTGCCATCACTAGTCTTCCCTGCACATAAGCACCCCAGTTTTCTGAAGAGGGGACTGGAGCCTTGTATATGTGGCTTTTATTTTCAGGAGGTCCCAGAGATTGGTCATTAAATTATGGCATATCCTAGTGATATATTATCACTTTAAAAGATGGCAATGCAGCTTTAAATTAACCCTGAATGTCCTTCCCGTCATGTCAGGATGGAACTGTCGCCCCTGCTGGGTATTTGTAGAATTAAATGATGATTTTTATGATTGGAGAGCGGAGTGAGGACCATCCCGGCCATAGTTTCCTGGGGAGCAGCGTCCCGCACTGGTCAGATTACCATTACATAGAAGACTTGGGGGGGGGGGGGTGCACACACGGTTCTCCTATAGGGGGGTCCGTGCCCACATGAGAACGCTCCTGCTGCTGTGTGCGCTGTGGCATTGTGCATGAATGTGAAATGTGCTGACCGTTCTGTGTCCCCCGGAGCTTCTAATCCAGCTGTTGTCTTTTTTAGCAAATCCAATTTTCAGGAAAGCAGGTGAGTGAGACCCCTGTGGCATATGAGAAGGGGGCTGTATATATCTCCATAGAGTAGAGCGTTGTAGACCGTGGCTTGCAGATTATTTTAGGTGTCCGGTGATTTACGGATGACTCTTTTGTCTGTGCAGACGTTGGGGGCGCTCCCGGACCAGGACTCCTTCTACGACGTAACGGACTGTCTGGAGCAGCTGGGGATGGAGCGGCTCATCCAGAGACACATGAACAACAAGGGGACGGACCCGGACCTGAAGCAGCGGCTGGCTCTGTACGAGGTGAGTCTGGCCTACTCGTCACCAGCCCGGGAGACCTCTCCTGCCATATCTGCTGTCTGCCCCGTCACTGATGAGCTGTTACCGAGAAGGAAATCCTCCTGCGCCTCGCAACGATGTGAGCCGTCACTATCTCCTTACTGATGCTGCATTCCTCGCATGCTTTCCATAAACGCATTCCCCAGACGTCTCCTCTGACTGCCGCTCAGAGCTCCCGCAGCTTCAAACATGGCTCTAATGCTACAATCACATTAGGAAACTGTTACTGGAGCAATTTCCTAACATTCTGCCTTCCTGCAGTCACCACTAGGGGGAGCACAGGAGCTTACTGAATAGACCTCAGGCTGTGTAGGGGAGGCTCCCCCTAGTGGTAGCTGCTGGCAGGTATCATTGCAGTCACCACTAGGGGGAGCAGAGGAGCTTACTGCATACAGACCTCAGGCTGTGCAGAGGAGGCTCCCGCTAGTGGTGGCTGCAGGCAGATATCATTGCTGTCACCACTAGGGGATCACAGGCGCTTACTGCATACAGACCTCAGGCTGTTCAGAAGAGGCTCCCCCTAGTGGTGGCTGCAGGCAGATATCATTGTAGTCACCACTAGGGGGAGCACAGGAGCTTACTGCATACAGACCTCAGGCTGTGCAGAGGAGGCTCCCCCTAGTGGTGGCTGCAGGCAGATATCATTGTAGTCACTACTGGGGGAGCACAGGAGTTTACTGCATACAGACCTCAGGCTGTGCATAGGAGGCTCCCCCTAGTGGTGGCTGCAGGCAGATATCATTGTAGTCACTACTGGGGGAGCACAGGAGTTTACTGCATACAGACCTCAGGCTGTGCATAGGAGGCTCCCCTAGTGGTGGCTGCAGGCAGATATCATTGCAGTCACCACTAGGGGAGAACAGGAGCTTAATGCATACAGACCTCAGGCTGTGCAGAGGAGGCTCCCCTAATGGTGGCTGCAGGCAGATATTGCAGTCACCACTGGGGGAGCACAGGAGCTTACTGCATACAGACCTCAGGCTGTGCAGAGGAGGCTCCACCTAGTTTTAGCTGCAGGCAGATATTGTAGTCACCACTAGGGGGAGCACAGGAGCTTACTACATTCAGACCTCAGGCTGTGCAGAGGTGGCTCCCCCTAGTGGTGGCTGCAGGCTGATATCATTGTAGTCACTACTGGGGGAGCACAGGAGCTTGCTGCATACAGACCTCAGGCTGTGCAGAGGAGGCTCCACCTAGTGGTAGCTGCAGGCAGATATCATTGCAGTCACCACTAGGGGAGCAGAGGAGCTTACTGCATGTAGACCTCAGGCTGTGCAGGGGAGGCTCCCCCTAGTGGTGGCTGCTGGCAGAATTCATTGCAGTCACCACTAGGGGATCACAGGAGCTTAATGCATACAGACATCAGGCTGTGCAGAGGAGGCTCCCCCTAGTGGCGGCTGCAGGAAGATATCATTGCTGTCACCACTAGGGGATCACAGGAACTTACTGCATACAGACCTCAGGCTGTGCAGGGGAGTCTCCCCCTAGTGGTGGCTGCAGGAAGATATCATTGCAGTCACAACTAGGGGGAGCACAGGAGCTTACTGCATACAGACCTCAGGATGTGCAGAGGAGGCTCCCCCTAGTGGTGGCTGCAGGCAGATATCATTGCAGTCACCACTGGGGGGAGCACAGAAGCTTACTGAATACAGACCTCATGCTGTGCAGAGGAGGCTCCCCCTTGTGGTGGATGCAGGCAGATATCATTGTAGTCACAACTAGGGGGAGCACAGAAGCTTACTGCATACAGACCTCAGGATGTGCAGAGGAGGCTCCCCCTAGTGGTGGCTGCAGGAAGATATCATTGCAGTCACAACTAGGGGGAGCACAGGAGCTTACTGCATACAGACCTCAGGATATGCAGAGGAGGCTCCCCCTAGTGGTGGCTGCAGGCAGATATCATTGCAGTCACCACTAGGGGGAGCACAGAAGCTTACTGAATACAGACCTCATGCTGTGCAGAGGAGGCTCCCCCTTGTGGTGGATGCAGGCAGAATCATTGTAGTCACAACTAGGGGGAGCACAGGAGCTTACTGCATACAGACCTCAGGATGTAAATAAACCCCTAAATTCGGTGCATGAGACTGCCCGATAAATGAGTGCAGATGCATCAATATGTTAAACACTACAATGCTTTATTAACAAAATGATTCAATATACAAAATAGTTCCATATCACAAATATTGGTGCAAAGATAAAAAGGGACAGAAATGAGCTTCCTCACGGGGTATATTGAGGCTATATAAACAGAGGTTATCAGCCACCACATAATATAAAAAGCTGACACTTGGATAAAGAGTCAATACTGTGGTATCTAAGAGGTTAAATGTTAGAGGTCTGTTTAAAAGTGTCCACTAGAAGCCATGATTCAAAATGATGTTGAAACAACACAATATCAATATAAGGCTGCCATAGGAGTAACCGATTGGTGGCTGATGCCTTTACCTGAGTATAGCCGTGACGTTGGTGTGGTAGGAGCTCCTGTCCCTCTGCCCTGACGCGCGCGTTTCGCCCAGCTTCTTCGGGGGCGGATACCAGAGGCATATTAGCGGTGAGTTTAAAAAGGGAGCTCCGACCAATCCAAACGCCGGCGATTAGGATGCACCGTTAATCAGCTGTGATTTTAAATGGCGCGTGCGCTGTTCTTACCCAATCCCTTCTGAAAACGGCACTTCGGTGCGGCCGCTGATGATGCAGCCGGAAAGATCATGAGTCACATGATCATATCCAGCGTCATCAGCTTCACTGGCTGCATAGTCATGCCTGGGCGGGTTTCAAACATGCGCATGCGCTCTAATCACACTGATAATGAAAGGGGATATTCTAACTGTTAACTCAATTATCAGTTAGAATATCCCCTTTCATTATCAGTGTGATTAGAGCGCATGCGCATGTTTGAAACCCGCCCAGGCATGACGTATGCGGCCAGTGAAGCTGATGACGCTGGATATGATCATGTGACTCATGATCTTTCCGGCTGCATCATCGGCGGCCGCACCGAAGTGCCGTTTTCAGAAGGGATTGGGTAAGAACAGCGCACGCGCCATTTAAAATCACAGCTGATTAACGGTGCATCCTAATCGCCGGCGTTTGGATTGGTCGGAGCTCCCTTTTTAAACTCACCGCTAATATGCCTCTGGTATCCGCCCCCCGAAGAAGCTGGGCGAAACGCGCGCGTCGGGGCAGAGGGACAGGAGCTCCTACCACACCAACGTCACGGCATATACTCAGGTAAAGGCATCAGCCACCAATCGGTTACTCCTATGGCAGCCTTATATTGATATTGTGTTGTTTCAACATCATTTTGAATCATGGCTTCTAGTGGACACTTTTAAACAGACCTCTAACATTTAACCTCTTAGATACCACAGTATTGACTCTTTATCCAAGTGTCAGCTTTTTATATTATGTGGTGGCTGATAACCTCTGTTTATATAGCCTCAATATACCCCGTGAGGAAGCTCATTTCTGTCCCTTTTTATCTTTGCACCAATATTTGTGATATGGAACTATTTTGTATATTGAATCATTTTGTTAATAAAGCATTGTAGTGTTTAACATATTGATGCATCTGCACTCATTTATCGGGCAGTCTCATGCACCGAATTTAGGGGTTTATTAATATGGTTGAGAGCAGACTTTACAAACATAGGCAAATTTTTGGTATATAGACCTCAGGAAATTCAGGATGTGCAGAGGAGGCTCCCCCTAGTGGTGGCTGCAGGCAGATATTATTGCAGTCACCACTAGGGGGAGCACAGAAGCTTACTGCATACAGACCTCAGGCTGTGCAGGGGAGGCTCCCCTAGTGGTGGCTGCAGAAAGATATTGCAGTCATCACTAGGGGGAGCACAGGAGCTTACTGCAAACAGACCTCAGGCTGTACAGAGGAGGCACCCCCTAGTGGTGGCTGCAGGCAGATATCATTGCAGTCACCACTAGGGGAGCACAGGAGCTTACTGCATACAGACCTCAGGCTGTGCAGGGGAGGCTCCCCTAGTGGTGGCTGCAGAAAGATATTGCAGTCATCACTAGGGGGAGCACAGGAGCTTACTGCATACAGACCTCAGTGGAGCTTGTGGTGCTGGGGAAGTCCCACCCCTAAGTGGTGGCTGCATGGAGAAGATATCATTGCAGTCACCAAACTGAAGGGGGAAAATGTCCCAATAAATGGACAGATAATATTGGACCTAAAAGCAACAAGGGGTTAAAGGTGAGAGTCTCTACCCTTTATTTTCCCTTTTTAGAGTAAAGTTGCACGATCCGTTAAAACGTCGTACGCAACTCTACTATTAAATCAAATTTCTGAATTGGTAAAATAAGAATTTGCTGCAAGAAAATAGGTGCAAATGCAGTAAAAAAAAATTAGGCTTAAAAACTTTTAGAAAGTTGAGAAACTTTATTTGCACGAGACCCTTTAAGATTGCAGGGGGGGATGTAGATCTCTGCACAGGAAAAGTTTCCATTGGAGTTTTAACTTTTTAACAGTTGTTCCCTCCTCGTCCCGGAAGTTTCTTGTGTCATCTGAGCCGTCACCTGGAGGCAGAGTATATAATGTACAGACAGGTTACATGTAGCCGTGACATAGAAGAGTCGTCCGTTATGTATACACTGGCCTGGAGCCTCCGCAGACTGACAGAAGCGCCCTCCCTGGGGGGCTCTGTAATGTTACGTCATATATGGAGATGGAAACGCCTGATTACAGGTGACCTCTGCCTCTCAGGTCATGGGGTTGAGGTCACAGTTTATGTACAATGATGCACCACACAGCGTGTCTGAGGAAAGCTCCGCAGCTGCAGATTGTCTTTTCTCCTTCGTCTCATTGGGGGACACAGGACTGTGGGTGTATGCTACTGCCGCTAGGAGGCTGACACTAAGTAAACATAAAAAAGGTTAGCTCCTCCTCCGCCGTATACACCTCAGCACTGGCCGCAGGCAAACCCAGTTCTTGCTTAGTGTCTGATGGAGGCACACGTCTGGTTCTTTTTCCAGACCATTTTTTATTTTTTTTTTCCTTTCCCACGAAGATGAGATAGGGGCGACGGACCCTTTTGAAGGGGTCCGATCTCCCCAAACCATCAACGGGTGAGCACGTGGAGTGAAGCCTCCACGAATCCTCTCCCGCGACGTGGGACACGAATGCCGGACTCAGCCCTGACCACCCTAAGGTATTGAAACCCTAGGTTGTACAGAGGCAGGAGTTAGTCCGTGCGGCCCCCACTGCGCCACCAATGCTAGACTGCGGTGCTGCAAGGAGGCGGACGGTCCCTCTCCTCATCCCCTGTAGGGGTGATGGAGTTAGGGTTCCTGCACCGTCCTACCTTTTTACTACGAAGCCCCCCTCTAAATGCATCAGCGGAATTGTCATGCAGATTTTTTCTCACCTTTTTGAGGGAGAGCAACTGGAGTGGGCCAGGAAGATACTGGAGACGGTGGATCCCGGCGAGTAACGCGGTGAGAGGCCGGAGCACCGCAAGTTTCGCAGACTGTGCTTCCAGCCAGGTACAGGCTCCCGGCTCGAGTTTCTCCCCCCCCCAGGGGGCGTCAGCTCCCGATGCCCGCCCCCCGACTCCTGGGTGGACACCGCCGGAAATTCAGCCCCTGGCCTCAGCGGCTTTAGGCCTCGGGCAAAAATAGCGTCCGGCGTTGGCCGGAAGGTAGGCCGCGGTTGCGGGGCCCCCGGCAGCGTCACCTTCCGGCGGGCCCGCCCTCCGATTAGGGCGGCCTCCGCCGGAAATCTAGGCCACGGCTTCGGCCGGTGCTAGGCCGCGGCTGCAAATTTAGTCCCCGGCTTTTGCCGGAGACTAGGCCGCGGCCCAAAATATAGCGTCCGGCGTCGGCCGGAGGGTAGGCCGCGGTCGCGGGGATCCGCCCCCGGCAGCGTCACCTTCCGGCGGGCCCGCCCTCCGACTTTCGGGCGGCCACCGCCGGAAATTTAGGCGCGGCTTCGGCCGGTGCTAGGCCGCGGCTGCAAATTTAGTCCCCGGCTTTTTCCGGAGACTAGGCCGCGGCCGGAAGCGGGTCTCTGACGGCTAGGCCGTGCCTCTCGACCCTCCCCCTGAGGCTCGGCTACATGAACTCGCATTCCTAACGGGAGCGCTCTTTTTTTGAAAAATTTGGAGCCCGGGCGTTGTTTTGTCTACGCCACTGCTACGCGGTTTAAGGACGCAGGGGGTACAGGACTGGGGTAAGTGCTACTACCTCCAGCCTGGTTGTTCCGCTTCACTAAGTACTTTTGCGCCCCTCTGCACTCCGTTTTCACTGACCGTCGCACATCCAGTTCATTGCGGACTCAGTATGTCCAGAAGAACTAAAGCTCATACGGTGCTGTATACCGCATGCATTGCCTGTAGGTCCCCTTTTCCGCACGCCCAGATTACTCGGGTCTGCGAAGCCTGTGACTCCGAACGGGCTCAGGAACCCGCTCCTATTGCGGAACCCAGTGCGTCAGGTCCCCCTGAATGGGCTCTGTCCCTGACTCAATCTGTGGCGTCATTAACGAGCAATCGAGTCCCTTTAAGCTCCCGATAGGAGCAGGGACAGTGGTTCACCCGTCTTGGCGACGTCTCATGAACCTCCGGCCTGCAGGGGCCGCGCTCTCACCAGGCAGACGCAGGGGAAGCGAACCCACACTGCGTCGCCTTTGCCGTCCGGGGCCTCGGCATCTTTCAGTTCCGTCTCCCGCTCTCCCTCACCTCTGGCAAGTGATCAGTATTCGGATTCTGATTCAGAAGGGTCCCTTAATTTAGAGGCACCGAATTGTCAGGACACAATTGACAGTTTGATTGAAGCTGTCAATCAAACCTTGGGGGTAGACGAAGAGTCCACCTTGACCTCCGGTCATAAGGTGTCCTTCAAAAGAGCCAGGCAAGCTCATAAGGTTTTTGGGGCTCATCCTGAGTTTGAGGAACTAGTGCAGCGCCACCAGGAGAAACCGGACAAGCGCTTCGCAGGACAAAAGGCTCTCAATACTAGATATCCTTTTGCTCCTGAGCTTCTTAGAAGTGGGCGAATCTCCTGCGGTTGATCCTCCTGTGTCGCGTTTAGCATCTAAGACGCTCCTTTCCCTTCCTAACGGTTCCTCGATCAAGGAACCAACGGATCGTCTGATTTAGAGTTTGGCCCGCTCGGTGTTTGAAGCATCGGGTTCTGCTCTCTCTCCTTCTTTTGCAGCGACTTGGGTTGCTAAGGCCATGATATCCTGGTCGAAGTCTCTAAATAGAGCTCTTCATGGTATAGAGGTACCGTCTGAAGTAACCGAGATTTCTAATCAGATAGCGCTTGCAGGAGACTTCTTAATTAATGCGTCCATGGATGTGGCAAATTGCGCAGCCCTAGCTGCTGCTAATGCAGTTGCCATCAGAAGATCTTTGTGGCTGAGAACCTGGCGAGCAGACTCAATCTCAAAGAAATCGCTTACATCCTTACCATATCAGAGTGGTCGGTTATTTGGCGAAAGGCTGGATCAGCTCATATCTGATGCGACGGGAGGGAAGAGCAGTTTCCTTCCTCAGCAAAAGATTAAGCAGCCTTTTCGTCGACAGCTTCAGCCTCGCTTTAGGGCCTTTCGTAACCCAGGTTGGGCCGCGCCAGCTACCTCCAGCGGTTCAGGTCGGCCTAATCAGGCCAGAGATCGTCGGGTCTCCTACAGGACCAACCCTCTGGGAAGAGGGCGATCTCAACAACTAAGATCTAGAGGGTCCAAACCCCAAAGATATTCGGACAAATGACTGGAGGCAAAATCCGGTCAATTTATCCAGAGTAGGCGGCCGCTTACTCTGGTTTCGCCCCATTTGGCTATCGATTACTCACGACGAGTGGGTCAGGGAGTTAGTCTCCTTGGGGTACAAAATAGAATTTACCAGCCTTCCCTCAAATCGTTTTTTTTCCCTCGCGCCTTCCCAAGGAGGAATCTCGGGTTCGCGCCTTATTCAGGGCGGTCGAGTCTCTTCGGCACAGCGGGGTTGTCGTACCTGTACCGGAGGTCGAAAAAGGTCAGGGGTTTTATTCCAACCTGTTCATTGTACCCAAAAAGGACGGTACCGTAAGGCCCATTCTGGATCTAAAGCGACTGAACCGGTTTGTCAGAATTCGACATTTCCGAATGGAGTCTCTCCGTTCTGTCATTGCAGCCATGGAAAAAGGGGAATTTCTAGCATCAATAGACATTCAGGATGCCTATCTTCACATCCCCATATTTCCTCCTCATCAGAGGTTTCTTCGGTTTGCCATCGGCAAACTTCATCTTCAGTTCGCAGCCTTGCCATTCGGGCTAGCCACAGCCCCCAGGGTGTTTACAAAGGTCATGGCCGCTGTTGTGTCCATTCTGCACTCCAGGGGGATAGTCATCTTGCCTTACTTAGACGACCTCCTCATCAAGGGTCCGTCTTTTCAAATCTGCGAGGAAAGTGTCAGCATTACGTTAGACACCCTTGCTCGCCTGAGGTGGCTGGTGAATATGAAGAAATCATCTCCCGTGCCATCTCGGAAGATCACCTTTTTAGGGATGAATTTCGACACCGCTCAGGGGTTGATAATTCTTCCTCAAGACAAGGCCTTGTTCTCCGTCAAGAGGTACGGATCCTTCGCCAACCAATTCCTCACACCATCCGGTTTTGCATGAGGGTCCTAGGAAGGATGGTGGCAGCAATCGAGGCTATTCCATTTGCCCAATTTCATCTTCACCCCCTTCAACATGCACTCTTGGCAGTATGGGACGGGAGCCCTTACTCCCTCAATCTTCGGTGCCGTCTGTCCCTGCAGGTCAGACAGACTCTTATGTGGTGGACGAAGAGCACCACTCTTCAACAGGGTCGTTTGTTTCCTCCAAATTTCTGGTTGGTTGTCACAACGGACGCCAGCCTGCTCGGATGGGGAGCAGTGTTTCGTCACCACACAGCCCAGGGAACTTGGTCTCAGCAGGAATCGACCCTCCCGATCAATATTTTAGAGATCCGAGCTATTCGGCTGGCTCTGAGGCAGTTTCACCAGCATCTGGCGGGCCACCCAGTCAGAATACAATCGGACAATGCCACGGCAGTGGCATACATAAACCATCAGGGAGGTACCCGCAGCAGGGCGGCCATGCACGAGGTAAAACAGATTCTGACCTGGGCAGAGGTAAATCACTCTGTGATTTCAGCGGTCCACATTCCGGGCGAGGAAAACTGGGCAGCGGATTTTCTCAGCCGTCACGGCATAGCGTCAGGGGAATGGTCACTACATCCCGAGATTTTTCAGCAGATATGCCGACGCTGGGGAACCCCAGATGTGGACCTGATGGCTTCCAAGATAAATGCCAAGGTGCCCAACTTCGTCTCCCGGTACCGGGATCCGCAGGCATTTGCAGTAGACGCTCTGGTCCTACCATGGAATCAGTTTCATCTTCCATACTTGTTTCCACCAATAGCTCTTCTCCCAAGGGTGATCAGAAAGATCAGGATAGAGGGGGTTCCAGCGATATTAATCGCTCCGGATTGGCCGCGTCGCTCATGGTACGCGGAGCTGGTACAATTGCTCGCCGACGCACCCTGGCGACTGCCAGAGCGCGTGGACCTTCTCTCCCAGGGCCCAGTTTACCACCAGAACTCAGCGGTCCTGTGTTTGACGGCCTGGCCGTTGAATCTTGGATCCTGATCAGGGCTGGATTCTCTAAAAAGGTCGCCGCGACGATGGCTAGCGCCCGAAAGCCCGTTTCGGCTCGCATCTACCACGGTACTTGGAAGGTCTTTTTTGATTGGTGCAGGGAACATGGTTGTTCCCCGCTTCTCTTTTCAATTCCAAACATTCTATCTTTTCTCCAGGCGGGCCTAGATTCAGGTCTAGCGCCTAGTACTCTTAGATGACAGATATCAGCCTTGTCTGTTCTTTTTCAGCGAAAGATCGCGTCTAATTTTCAGGTTAGGACCTTTATTCAGGGGGTTGTCCATATAGTTGCTCCCTTAGAGGTTTGGGACCTCAATCTAGTCCTGGGAGTCCTGCAAGAGTCTCCTTTTGAACCTTTGCAGGAGGTTTCTCTGTCATTTCTTTCCTGGAAAGTGGTGTTTTTGGTAGCCATAACATCCATAAGGCGCGTTTCGGAGCTGGCTGCACTGTCTTGTCGAGCTCCGTACTTGCTTTTCCATCAGGATAAGGTAGTGCTCAGACCAACACCACCTTTTTTGCCTAAAGTCGTGTCCTCATTTCATATTAATGAGGACATTGTTTTGCTCTCATTTTGCCCAGCTCCGACGCACCGAGTGGAGAAGGCTCTCCATACGCTGGATCTGGTGAGAGCACTCAGGAGATATGTATCTCGGACGGCGTCCTTTCGACAGACGGACACGCTGTTTGTCCTCCCTGAAGGTCGCAGGAAGGGACTCGCTGCCTCTAGATCAACCTTGGCTAGGTGGATTCGGTTAGCCATTCAGGAGGCTTACCGCATCAGAGGCGCGGTGGTTCCCGCAGGGATCAAGGCTCACTCCATCAGAGCGGTGGGTGCCTCCTGGGCCCTTCGGCATCAGGCTTCGGTGGAACAGGTTTGTAAGGCAGCAACCTGGTCCAGTCTGCATACTTTTTCCAAGCATTATAATGTCCATACCCAGGCTTCTGCGGATGCCAGTCTGGGTAGAAGGATTCTTCAGGGCGCGGTTGCGCACCTATAAGCAATGCTTGATTATAAATTACACTGTAGAGTCGGTTTCCCACCCAAGGGACTGCTTCGGGACGTCCCACAGTCCTGTGTCCCCCAATGAGACGAAGGAGAAATACGGATTTTTGTGTTACTCACCGTAAAATCCTTTTCTCCGAGACGCTCATTGGGGGACACAGCACCCTCCCTAAGAGCCGGCTGGCTTTGTTTTGAGTTAACTCTATTCTCCGTAAGTCTGTATCAGCAGTTTTTTCTTCTGGATATACTGTATCTGTGTTAACTCTGATTTATTTTTTAGCCTCATACTGCTTTTTGCACTAAACTGGGTTTGCCTGCGGCCAGTGCTGAGGTGTATACGGTGGAGGAGGAGCTAACCTTTTTTTATGTTTACTTAGTGTCAGCCTCCTAGCGGCAGTAGCATACACCCACAGTCCTGTGTCCCCCAATGAGCGTCTCGGAGAAAAGGATTTTACGGTGAGTAACACAAAAATCCGTATTTCTTGACTTGTTGCAGAATGTCAGGGGTTCCTGGATTCTGCCTCTTGTCATTGGTAAAACGGGTCAAATGCAGATTACACAGAATTTTTAGAACATGTTCTTGCAGAACATATTTACTGTGGACCTCTGGCAGTGACCCCCACAGCGGTACATTTGCCTGTGACTATCTTTGCCATAAATGGAGCTAAGGAGTCACACACTTAACCCTATACACATACTGCAAATATCTAACCCGTAGCTCCTGTCCATTTACACTGTGGATATTTTTCGCAGCTTGTGATGTATTAAAACGCAGCAGAAAATCCTGTGGCCCTCTGGCAGTGACACCCGCAGTGCTAATTACCTCTATGGATGATATTGCAAAAAAGGAGCGTATTTCACCATTTGCACAACACCTGCTGTGATTCTCGCGCAGCTCTGGACAATTTACACAGTGGAGCGCAATGGAACATACGTTTTGTTTTCGCTTTTTGGGAAGTTGGCCTTAAAGGAATTGTCCTAGGTTAGAAAAACATGGCTAGCGTCGCATCGGTTCACAGGCTAATATTGCAGTACAATCTGTGGACAGGTTTGGCTCGATGTTAGGTGCACGGTAGCCATGGTTTTCTTACCTGGACAATCCCTTTAAATATGAAAATCTTCCATCATCCCCTGCATGTTCAGTGCTTGCTCTGGGAG
The DNA here is from genome assembly GCA_033576555.1 of Oophaga sylvatica. Classification (NCBI taxonomy): domain Eukaryota; kingdom Metazoa; phylum Chordata; class Amphibia; order Anura; family Dendrobatidae; genus Oophaga; species Oophaga sylvatica. The sequence goes on along the minus strand of JARQOD010000010.1, from coordinate 41,601,887 downwards.
TTAGCTTTTTTTTTTGGAAGCGACATTGTGACCGCAGTTCCTACATGAGATGACTGCAAACAGCCATCCTCTATCCACGTGCTTGTTGACTGTTTCCAGTGACAGTCAGCAGTGTGATGACGGCATCTCTTGGGTATAACTCTGGTCGTATATTATATTATGGTCTCAGCTGTGGTGAACTTTGCTTCCTTCCTATATTTGCTCTTGTAATAATCATCTCTGGGTGGTGGCGGCTCTTATCTAGAACACGTACCATCCTGTGAAGTACCTGCGGTGTCAATGCCGGCCGCAGATGGCGTGACCATGATACCGGAGGGTCGTCGGTTAGTCACACTGAGTATTAATAGTAATTACTGCGCCAATCAGCGTTCACGAAGCAATACATCGCTGTAAATGTTTGCAGTTGTTATTTGCAATTCCAAAAATGTCACTTATTAATGAGGGGCGACCTCCTGTGTTTGGTGCAGAGCGCTTTACGATTGGAGGACGGCGACAATGAAGAAACCTCCGGCGTACCTCGCAAGGATCGTAGGAAAAATTCCCTGGGGGTAGAAGAGGGACGACGCTCCAGACGTTCCCTGGGCAATAGCGCCGAAGTATGGGCAAAGATCAACACCACCACACCTGTAGCGCCCCCTATTGAAAATGGCAGTAACCTAAGGAATGCTGCCAAACTGTGCACCGTGCAGAAGCCCACCGTATGCATCGTGCCACCGTCACCTCCGGAGAAGATGCCGCCCCCCAGCCCACCAAGCTGTGATGTGGAAACGCCGACCCCAGATGTAACCCCAGCGAGCGAGCAGTGAGTGCAAACCTACAACCACCCCATACACCACACCCACAAGCCGCTGCACCATAGTGGGCGGGTGTCCCGTTGGCGGAGGGGGTCCTTCATCGTAAAAACTTCTGGTGCCCACTGTGCAGCAAATTATGCAACCACAATTTGTCCCGTTGGGGTCTTTTACGAAAATGATTTTTTTTTTCCAGTTCTGATGATGGAACATTGCAGAAAAATATTACAAATCATTTTATCGTGAATTTTCGCGACTTGTCCCTTTCCATGAGGACATTTTCCTAAATATACTGCTATGCCGCCCCCTAGTGCCCAGCTGAGGTGATACAATGACTCTGGAGTTGAACTTTGTTGAAAAGTTGCAAAACTTTTTAAAATAAAGTTAAGAGAAAAAAAAAACTTTTAGGTTTGCATTTTCTCACCCTGTACACTTTTACATAGTCTTATATATATTTTTTTTTATTAGATCTTACATTCGGCAATATTAGCGCTCCCGTCTCTGCATTATGTCACTAAACCTCTCCATGTTGTCACCTTATAGACCGACCCCCGAGAGCGCCAGCACACAGAGCAGCTCCGCCAACATCTGCCTGTCCAAATCCCCCCAGAGGTGGAAAAGACCCCCATAGTCGGTGACCGGAGTATATTTAAGTAAGTAGTGACTAAACAACATTGCGGCTTATAACGTCACTGATGTGATTTTTATAAGACAAAAAACATTTTTTATTTATTTTTTTTTCCTCCTGTGGGGAATAATAGAGGGGTGGAAGCAACTTTCACCCTAAAATGTTCCAGTAATGTTGAAAAACTAAAGCAGAAAGTTAATAAACTTTTCCTGAACTTTTTCCCATAAGACTGGTTGTTGGTGATGATACAGTATTTTTTTCTCTTGTGCCTGCGCTGACTATAAGCCGCAGCACAGAGTATTACAGGAGTATTACAGCAGTATAGTGTGCCGCTGACGTGACCCTCAGGTCCTGGTGACTGGCAAGCTGTACACCGCTGGCTGCTTGCAGTCTGCTCTTGTAAAGTTCCCAGAGAGGGGGCTGGGAGTGGAGAGGGGGAACCTTTTGTCATGCGCCTGTTACCATAGTAGTGGCCGATGCGCTCTCCGCAGGCCTTTATTCAGGACCTCTGCCTCCTCCCGCAGACATGATGTGACGGTGAGTCCTGCTGTGGTCGGGGGGACGTGGGATCCCGGAGATGCGAGGGCCGGGAGCTGCTTCTGTGGCGGGTGCAGCACCGTTCACCGCTCCGGGATTACAAGCCCAGATAAATGGCCATTGTGCAGAAATCCTACAGAATCCATAAGGAACGAGTGCAAGACACTGAGCAGGGGAGTGCTGTGAGGAGGTGGGGGGCGTGCAGCAGCTCTCACTGGGTGGGCTACCAGAAAGAATGAGGGTACCCTGCCCACCATTACTGTCAGAGAAGTGACTGAGCTTTCTATCCTGATCTCCTATAGCCTGCAATGGAGGGTGACCTACAGTCTGCTCACAATGGTAAAGGTGGGCCGGGGGTCCTCCGCCTCTGCACTGTTGTAATGTGGCGGGGTCCTCCGCTCTGCACTGTTGGTAATGGTGGACCGGGGGTCCTCGTCTCTGCACTGTTGGTAATGGTGGCAGGGGTCCTCCATCTCTGCACTGTTGGCAATGGTGGGCAGGGGGTCCTCAGTCTCTGCACTGTTGGTAATGGTGGGCCTGGGGTCCTCCGTCTCTACACTGTTGGTAATGGTGGGCAGGGGATCCTCCGCTCTGCACTGTTGGTAATGGTGGCAGGGGTCCTCCGTCTCTGCACTGGTTGTGACCGGGTCTATCTGCACTGTTGGTAATGGGGCAGGGGTCCTCCGTCTCTGCACTGTTGGTAATGATGGACGGGGGTCCTCCGTCTCTGCACTGTTGGTAATGGTGGACCAGGGTCCCGTCCTCATGTTGAATGTGCGGGTCTCGACCACTGTTGGTATAATGTGGTTGTGGCAGGGGGTCCTCCGTCTCTGCACTGTTGGTAATGAGGGACCGGGGGGGGATCCTCAGTCTCTGCACTGTTGGTAATGGTGGGCCGGTGTCCTCCGTCTCTACACTGTTGGTAATGGTGGGCAGGGGGTCCTCCGTCTCTGCACTGTTTGTAATGGTGGGCCCGGGTGATGCTGCCTCCGTCTCTGCACTGTTGGTAATGGTGGGCAGGGGGTCCTCAGTCTCTGCACTGTTGGTAATGGTGGGCCTGGTGTCCTCCGTCTCTACACTGTGTTGGTAATGGTGGGCAGGGGACCTCCTGCCGCCTCCATGCACTGTTGGTAATGGTGGCAGGGGGTCCTCCGTCTCTGCACTGTTGGTAATGGTGGGCAGGGGTCCTCAGTCTCTGCACTGTTGGTAATGGTGGGCCTGGTGTCCTCCGTCTCTACACTGTTGGTAATGGTGGGCAGGGGATCCTCCGCCTCTGCACTGTTGGTAATGGTGGACAGGGGGTCCTCCGTCTCTGCACTGTTGGTAATGGTGGGCAGGGGTCCTCCGCCTCTGCACTGTTGGTAATGGTGGACATGGTGTCCTCCGTCTCTCACTGTTGGTAATGGTGGCAGGGATCCTCGTCTCTGCGCTGTTGGTAATGGTGGACAGGGGGTCCTCCGTCTCTGCACTGTTGGTAATGGTGGGCAGGGGGTCCTCAGTCTCTGCACTGTTGGTAATGGTGGGCAGGGGGTCCTCAGTCTCTGCACTGTTGGTAATGGTGGGCCTGGTGTCCTCCGTCTCTACACTGTTGGTAATGGTGGGCAGGGGGTCCTCCCGTCTCTGTACTGTTTGTAATGGTGGGCCGGGTGTTCTCCGTCTCTGCACTGTTTGTAATGGTGGGCCGGGTGTTCTCCGTCTCTGCACTGTTGGTAATGGTGGGCAGGGGGTCCTCCGTCTCTGCACTGTTGGTAATGGTGGGCAGGGGGTCCTCCGTCTCTGCACTGTTGGTAATGGTGGGCAGGGGGTCCTCAGTCTCTGCACTGTTGGTAATGGTGGGCCTGGTGTCCTCCGTCTCTACACTGTTGGTAATGGTGGGCTGGGTGTTCTCCGTCTCTGCACTGTTGGTAATGGTGGGCAGGGGGTCCTCCGTCTCTGCACTGTTGGTAATGATGGACCGGGGGGTCCTCCGTCTCTACACTGTTGGTAATGGTGGGTCGGGTGTTTCCGTCTCTGCACTGTTGGTAATGGTGGGCCGGGTGTCCGCTGTCTCTACACTGTTGGTAATGGTGGGCAGGGGGTCCTCAGTCTCTGCACTGATGTTAATGGTGGGCCAGGGGTCCTCCGTCTCTGCACTGTTGGTAATGGTGGGCAGGGGGTCCTCCGTCTCTGCACTGTTGGTAATGGTGGGCAGGGGGTCCTCAGTCTCTGCACTGTTGGTAATGTGGTGGGCCTACCTTCCTGGTGTCCTCCGTCTCTCACTGTTGGTATATGGGTTGGGGGGGGTGGTTTCCCGCTGCTATTCTTCCTCACACTGTTGGTAATGGTGGGCAGGGGGTCCTCAGTCTCTGCACTGATGTTAATGGTGGGCCAGGGGTCCTCCGTCTCTGCACTGTTGGTAATGGTGGACCGGGTGTCCTCCGTCTCTACACTGTTGGTAATGGTGGGCAGGGGGTCCTCCGTCTCTGCACTGTTGGTAATGGTGGGCCGGGGGTCCTCAGTCCCTGCACTGATGTTAATGTTGGCCGGGTGCCCTCTCCCTGTGCATTATTGGGTTCCCGGTGGTTGGACCCCGCCATCTGATGTTCCGCGCAGCCTTTTATGACAGTGCACCCCTGTAAGCGTCATCGCCTTCTTTCAAGTAAAGTTTCCTCACCTTTCACCATTTTCAAGATCTGTTTCTTGTCTGTGAGGCCAAACCCCGTCCTGACCCTGTCGTGCTTGCGCAGCTGCAGGTTTGTCACAGTTGGATGCTGCAGCCTGGATAGATCAGCTGTGAGAAGTGTGCACAGGAGCAGAATGTGTTCGTCCGCCGACAGCAAGCGGAGATCTTTAAGATGGTGAACGATGGACCCCAGTCAGTAGCACTTGTCTCTATACAGGGTCTGTCCTTTACCCCTTTATCTTCAGTATTGGGGGTCTCGTTATCTCTTTAACGTTAACCCTTTCTTTTCCAGAGTGAACCAAACAGACCCTGTTTGGTAAGTGCCCGGACAGCGAGTGCCCCCTCTTAACCCTTGTGTTGCCATATCTATGCCCCCACGGGCAGCTGCCTCTTAAGTGACGGCCGGGCTTAGAGGCTCGTTTTGCTGTGAAATCGTCTGACCTAATAATCCGGTGATGACACCGCACCGCCACCGTCGCCCCTTTGTGTGTTTTGGGTTTACGTCACGTCCTAATTCTGCGCCTTCCTCGTATTAACCCTTTTCTGACCAGTGTTTCGTCTTCCACAAGATTCTAACTATAAGCAATCCCCCCTTAAATGTGTGATAGACGAGAACAATAGCGCAGCGACATTAACCCTTCCTTGTCCCAGCAAAGATAAATCAGTGTATGGCGCCCTGGAAAAGCTTTTCAGTCATCCCCAGATTCAGGGAAAGCTGGGTGCCCACTGATATGGCCGTCCTCACTCCTTATTGACCTGTTATGCAGCAGAAGCCCTTGAATAATACGACATAAGGCAGAGGCCATTCGGGACCCTTGGAAAACTGGTTGACAGGTGCATCACCCAATACCAACCACGACGGGAGGGTTTTTTTACACCCTAAATGCTGTATGGAGACACAACAACCATAGATCTGTCAGCAGCAACTTGCTGACTGTTTCCAAGTGGCAGAAATCTAGTAAAAAAACAGAATTGACAAAGTAAGAGAAAAGGAGATGAAATGATCAGATTGTAACATAAGACCCCCGTCTGCATGGTCGGTGTGCAGGACGCATGCCCCCGCTACTTATCCCGTAACCCGCGTGTGGCATGCCGCGTGTCCCCCGTCCGTTACCCCCTGGTAACCAATTCTTCCTGCAGGGAGGACAGCAGTCATCACATGTATGGGGACAAACCCATCCTGAAGAAATTCCAGTAAGTATTTATATATCTGCTCCGGGACAGGGGTGGGGTTCAGTTTCAAGATCGCTGCTTGCTGTCGGCGAATGTTTAGAAGCCGAGGTTGATTCCTCTTTAGGTCTGGTACAATTGCATCCAGTCTGGACAATCCTCAGTGAGCG
>JARQOD010000010.1:41576229-41595829 GCA_033576555.1 Oophaga sylvatica | reverse complement strand
CCTCCATTAGGTGAAGACTGTGGTGCTGGGTCCGCGACACGTGTCCCTGGTAACCGCCCGGCCTGCGTAGTAACAGTCTCCTGAGCAATACATCGGCCCCAGGACAATTACCTGCAAGTGATCGGGCTCCCGGCAGAGCTTTTAACCCCTTTTGTGCTGCAGATGACTACTTCCCTGCATGGCTTTAATAGTCTTTCATGGGACCAGGCCGCTTGGGCCTCCATACTGGAGGAGTGGGCGGCCGGACTGTCAGGGGTGAGGGGAGCGGCCCGGCCTTTTTTTTTTTTTTGGGGGGGGGAGGGGGGAGTGGGTGGTGGTCACGGGCTGTCGGGGGGCCCAGTGGTCTTCACCATTTTCGCCTCCTGCCCGGGTCCTTGTGGCCTTCATCAGTGATGCTTTGTTACAATGTGTCAGTGGATGTAGATGTTCCCTGACTTCGGCCCCGCTGACCTCACGTCTCTCCTCTCAGCTGTATAGATTCCTGGTTTGAGGTGAACAGGTGTTGTCCGGAACACCCGTCTGATTGACCTACGGCCATTCTTGCTGACTTTTTCTTAAGGTAAGTAAGTGACCCCTCCCCCCCCCTGAACACGGTCTCCCCTCCCGCACTCCAGACCCCACATGTACACGGGCTGAGCGCTGTCCTTTATCATATGTCCCTATGACTGCTCTGCCTGATGGGGACACTCACAAGTCATATGATAGATGGTCCTATGACGGCCCCTTCCTGACCCTGTGACGGCCCCTTCCTGACCCTGTGACGGCCCCTTCCTGACCCTGTGACGGCCCCAACCTGACCCTGTGACGCACCCTGTGACACGCTTGTTGCTTTGTGCTCACCTTGTCGCCTCTCCCGTTTGCAGAGCACCTGGTTTCGCCCTCTTTAGGATCACAGACTGGGAGCCCCGTCCTCACAGGGTGGTCCACTCTGCTTTCGTCACTCGTCCCCTCCTTCATGCGCTCCTCCACTTCTCCAAGACTGAAGATTTGGGGGAAACCAAAAGCCAAACTGAAGACTCTTCCCATCCTCATCTATAACTGCTCGTGGGGAGAAGGCAGCGGGAAGGGGAGAAGGCGGCGGAGGCGTCTGCCCCCCGGGGTGGCCATGCTGACGGCTCCTGTGCCCTGCGGTGGAGTTTAGGGGGAGGGGGAGAATCTCCTGGACCCGGTGCCCCCGCCGGGGAGATGTTGTCACCTGCGACGCCAGGAACAAAACATTTGGACTTTTCACGTCCTGGCACTTTGCACTGAACATTTCAAGGTTCTGGAAGGGCGGAACTGACGCCGGGGGACGAAGACGGGGGAATGGCGGTGTTGGCGTTCTGATTGGCTCTCCTAGCGTCTTATCTAAACCAGGGTTGTTCTTTTGTTTTTCCCAGTGCTTCCCAGTATAAAGCTTTGTAGAGGGCGAGCACTGTCGGACCGGACCGGACTGGGCCGCTCGCCGCACTGTCGGACCGGACTGGGCCGCTCGCCGCACTGTCGGACCGGACTGGGCCGCTCGCCGCACTGTCGGACCGGACTGGGCCGCTCGCCGCACTGCCGGACCGGACCGGACTGGGCCGCTCGCCGCACTGTCTCCAGCAGAGCTGAGGTTTTTGCACAGGAGGAAGGACGATGTCGGAGTCCATAGTGACTGCTGGGAGCGGAGGGAATACAGGGTCTCGCTTCCCCCCACAAGAGGTTCTTTTGGTTTCTGCCAACATCCCATCCCCCCCGTAATATTATTATAATTAGTATGAATTAATTAATTTATGCTGGACGAGCTCAGGAGCCGCATTTCCAGGGTGTTTTACTGGGGTCTCTCCCGCCGGACCCTCCTAATTTTAACCTCTGGGTGGCCGGGCGTGAACTTTTTAGTGTCACTTTGTCTATGTTCTGGCGGTTTAGCCCCGTTCATTGCTGGATTTTTTGGGGAAGGGGCGTCAGGCCCATCACCCCCCATCTGTTAACCCTTCTGTGCACTCGGTATTTATCACCTATTACATTATATTATTGAGGGGGGGGGACTCTTACTCTCCGGACCATGTAGCCTCTAAATTAATGGGGTCCTGAGTGAGTTGTGACCCCCGTTATGTCAGACTTTTTATCTATCTCCACCGTGTCCTCCTCTACCCTCGAGCTCAGCCAAATCAAGCTTTTTGCACCGTTTTTAGTTTAGAATGAGGTGTTGGGAGCCGGATCTCGTATTTATTTTGGGGGAGGCCCCCCGTTTTCTGTACACAGCCCCTTCCCCACTTGTGGAGACGATCTATATTTTATACTGGTGGTTGCTGTCGCGTGATGTAATGTATCGCCACCTGGTGGACAGTGCAGGTAATGCAGTCTCCTGTTTTTGCTCTTGTGGCGTTTACACCCCAGTAATTGGGGATGAGTGGGAACTACGTCCGAATTTGGGGAGCAAACTGGTGCCAATAGATAAATCACTTATTTTTCTAATCCTATTACAAGTGCGCGCTTGTGTAATAACTTAGGGCGTGGGAGAACTTTTCTTTTTTTGGGGTACAAAGCTCCGATCCCAGAGACCCTCGCGGTGCTGCCAATGTAATCAATCACTTCTCTTCAGTTTGCATGTTTTTTTTCTTTTTTTTTTTCTTATAACTTATTAAAGACAAACGGTTGCACCCACCAGTGTTACAGTGCGGGGGCTTACTGGGTCTTGCTGGAACGAGCCCCCTTTTTGTATATTGGATGGAAGAAGAGTGGAAATTCCTCGTGGCCAAATATTATTTGCCCTGTTGTGACTTTCATTCATTATTTTTGTTATTTTGTAGCGGGGGGCGGCGAGCTGCGGACTGTGTTGTATATCTGTTGTTCTAGAATAAAGGATGGGTCTCTACAGAGTCCGGACTGTGACGGGCCGCGCAGACTGCTGCTTTGAGTCGCTCGTTTCCTTCATTTTGGCCCCACCGGGCACCAGTACTGGAGTGTGAGCAGAAGTATACACGCGCTGACCTGCTATCGGTGCAGATCTCGTGGCTACCCAGTGTAGTGCCGATCGGTGCACATCTCATGGCCCCCCGATATAATGCCGATTGGTGCAGATCTCATGGCCCCCCCGGTGTAGTGCCGATCGGTGCAGATCTCATGGCACCCCCGGTGTAGTGCCGATCGGTTAGATCTCATGGCACCCCCTGTGTAGTGCCGATCGGTGCAGATTTCATGGCACCCCCTGTGTAGTGCCGATCGGTGCAGATTTCATGGCACCCCCTGTGTAGTGCCGATCGGTGCAGATTTCATGGCACCCCCTGTGTAGTGCCGATCGGTGCAGATCTCATGGCCCCCCCCGGTGTAGTGCTGATCGGTACACATCTCATGGCCCCCCGATATAATGCCGATCGGTGCAGATCTCATGGCCTCCCCGATATAATGCCGATCGGTGCAGATCTCATGGCCCCCCCAGTGTAGTGCAGATCTCATGGCACCCCCTGTGTAGTGCCGATCGGTGCAGATCTCATGGCCCCCCGATATAATGCCGATCGGTGCAGATCTCATGGCCCCCCCAGTGTAGTGCCGATCGGTGCAGATCTCATGGCCCCCCCAGTGTAGTGCCGATCGGTGCAGATCTCATGGCACCCCCTGTGTAGTGCCGATCGGTGCAGATCTCATGGCCCCCCGATATAATGCCGATCGGTGCAGATCTCATGGCACCCCCGGTGTAGTGCCGATCGGTGCAGATCTCATGGCACCCCGATATAATGCCGATCGGTGCAGCTCTCATGGCACCCCGGTGTAGTGCCGATCGGTGCAAAACTCATGGCACCCCGATATAATGCCGATCGGTGCAGATCTCATGACCCCCCCGATATAATGCCGATCGGTGCAGATCTCATGGCCCCCCTGATATAATGCCGATCGGTGCAGATCTCATGGCCCCCCCGATATAATGCCGATCGGTCTAGAACTCATGGCCCCCCGATATAATGCCGATCGGTGCAGATCTCATGGCCCCACCGATATAATGCCGATCGGTGCAGATCTCATGGCCCCCCCCCCGGTGTAGTGCCGATCGGTGCAGATCTCATGGCACCCCCGGTGTAGTGCCGATCGGTGCAGATCTCATGGCCCCCCCGATATAATGCTGATCGGTGCAGATCTCATGGCCCCACCGATATAATGCCGATCGGTGCAGATCTCATGCCCCCCCACCCCCCCCCCCCGGTGTAGTGCCGATCGGTGCAGATCTCATGGCACCCCCGGTGTAGTGCCGGTCGGTGCAGATCTCATGGCACCCCCGGTGTAGTGCCGATCGGTGCAGATCTCATGGCACCCCCAGTGTAGTGCCGATCGATGCAGATCTCATGGCTCCCCGATATAATGCCGATCGATGCAGAGCTCATGGCACCCCTGATGTAGTGCCGATCAGTGCAGATCTCATGGCCCCAGATCTCAGGGCCCCGATATAATGCCGATCGGTGCAGATCTCATGGCCCCCGATATAATGCCGATCGGTGCACATCTCATGGCCCCCCGATATAATGCTGATCGGTGCAGATCTCCTGACCCCCCGATATAATGCTGATCGGTGCAGATCTCATGGCCCCAGATCTCAGGGCCCCGATATAATGCCGATCGGTGCAGATCTCATGGCACCCCCGGTGTAGTGCCGATCGGTGCAGATCTCATGGCACCCCCGGTGTAGTGCCAATCGGTGCAGATCTCATGGCACCCCCGGTGTAGTGCCGATCGATGCAGATCTCATGGCTCCCCGATATAATGCCGATCGATGCAGAGCTCATGGCACCCCCAGTGTAGTGCCGATCGGTGCACATCTCATGGCCCCAGATCTCAGGGCCCCGATATAATGCCGATCGGTGCAGATCTCATGGCCCCCGATATAATGCCGATCGGTGCAGATCTCATGGCCCCCGATATAATGCCGATCGGTGCAGATCTCATGGCCCCCGATATAATGCCGATCGGTGCACATCTCATGGCCCCCCGATATAATGCTGATCGGTGCAGATCTCCTGGCCCCCCGATATAATGCCGATCGGTGCACATCTCATGGCCCCCCGATATAATGCCGATCGGTGCAGATCTCATGGCCCCCGATATAATGCCGATCGGTGCAGATCTCATGGCCCCCCCGATATAATGCCGATCGGTGCAGATCTCATGGCCCCCGATATAATGCCGATCGGTGCACATCTCATGGCCCCCCGATATAATGCTGATTGGTGCAGATCTCCTGGCCCCCCGATATAATGCCGATCGGTGCAGATCTCATGGCCCCCGATATAATGCCGATCTGTGCACATCTCATGGCCCCCCGATATAATGCTGATCGGTGCAGATCTCCTGGCCCCCCGATATAATGCCGATCGGTGCAGATCTCATGGCCCCCGATATAATGCCGATCGGTGCAGATCTCCTGGCCCCCCGATATAATGCCGATCGGTGCAGATCTCCTGGCCCCCCGATATAATGCCGATCGGTGCAGATCTCATGGCCCCCCCGGTGTAGTGCCGATCGGTGCAGATCTCATGGCACCCCCGGTGTAGTGCCGATCGATGCAGATCTCATGGCTCCCCAATATAATCCCATTCTGTCCATCAATGTGCCCGCTGCCCCGTCCAGGAGTCCTGGTCTGCAGAGATTGCAATCTAAGGTCGGTGTGGAGATCTCGAACAGTCACGGCCCGCTTCTCATACACACTACAATGTCAGATTGTGGATAGCAAAATATACATGATGGGGATGTTGGGAGTTGTAGTCAGAGATATCATGTGACCCTGTCCAGCCATCACTCACCATGGCACAGTAACCCCCCCCCAAAAAAATCGAACGTCTAGTAATTTGGTCTGTAGCCTTTTTGAGAACGTAATTGCAGGATTTCACCTTCACACGCAAAAATAATACAAATCGAACGACGGAATAGAAAGTTAAAAATAAAAATTCTTAACATATGTAGAAACTATTGACAACTGCATATTGCGAAGATTAATAGTAAGTAGGGAGAAGTGTAAAAATATGCAGCGTAACAGATTGTGTCCTGAGGGTGAATCTGAGTTACCAAAGTTTTCCCAGTGTTGTTGGATCTTTTTGTATTACAAGATGTAGGATGCAGTGCGTGTGAATACCACCAGGTGGCAGCAGATTCTTTCCATTATATTTGTCCAGTACAGCAGAGGTGTTGTGATCTGCTGACACCTTGTGGTGGCATTGAGCACTGCACCCAGTAAATACAGCACCAAATGCAGCAATGTATTTGTAGTGGAGGGTGACCCTGGAAAGCCACAGGCGCCGTAGTGGAGGGAGACCCTGGAAAGCCACAGGCGCCGTAGTGGAGGGAGACCCTGGAAAGCCACAGGCGCCGTAGTGGAGGGAGACCCTGGAAAGCCACAGGTGATCTATAGGCTCATCCACCACTCTATTATGTACGTTATGTTGTATGATAACTCAAGAGCTTTATTTTGTTTTTTTCCCCCCTTTTCTATATACCTGTTTGCTGTCATTCTTTAAAAAAAAAAATATACACACTTTTCATTTTTCACAGCTGAGTGTTTGTTACAGTTGAATCTAGTGTAGATGAATCGTACGGTGGAAACCACTGAGACCCTGATCTTCACTTTTATAAAAGACCCCTCGGGATTCGTTGTTGTTCATTTTTGAAGCTTGATCTGAACAGATCAGCGGCGCCCAATGTATCATTCTGGTGATGTAAATGTTCTCTGATACATTGTAGCGAACCCTCAGCTGTGAGTATTAGGATACAGCAACATATACTGATAGTTTTGCTGCAAAAATGTAAAATGTTCTATTTTGCCATCTGCAGTGGATGAAAGTTATTTGAAGGCATTTTCTCTGGATTTCCCCAGTTCTGCAGTCAGTATCTTCACAGCTGGAATTGGCTGATAACAGGGAGCAATAGCCAGTGCTCAGCCCATAGGAAACAGTCTCAGGGCCGGATGAGATTCATTTCTCCCAAAACTGTAACGGATCCGCAGAAACGGAAGAACACGGTAAGGAAACATGGCAGTCTGAAGTGTCCTTGTATCCGTGGGGTCTGAAACATTAGTGGTCTCCAACCTATGACTGTTGTAAAGCGACAACCCCCAGCAGACTCTGACAGCAGGATCCTGGGAGTTGTAGTTCTGCAACACGTCACGCTGTGCATCAATGATCTCACCACCTGGATTGATTTGGAGGTGCAGATATTAAGTAACGAGGGACATCTTACCCGGCCGTGGGGGGCTGCAGCCCGTCTGCCCCCGGCCGTGGGGGTCCGCAGCATATACATAGACAGCTGCGGTGCTCACAGCTTCAGTGCATTTCTCGGTTGCAGCGAGAATCCCAGCGACTTAATTCAAGTTCATGTTTGAGGTAAAGAGTCCAAGGATTCATTAAAAAAAGAAATAAAGGAAAGATGTATTTACAGCGGGGTCCGGGGGAGTTCAGGCCTACCCCGAGGCCGCATTACTGCTGCTGTCCCTCCAGTCTCCGAAGCTGAAGAAGGCGCTTCCTCCATAGGCGATCATCACCAGGCAGGCGAAGAACTGGGGGAGGCAAAATGTCATCACTGAGAGCAGATATACAGCCTCTATATTGTACCCGCCCCCCCAATATTGTACCCCCCGATATGCGGCCTCTGTATTGTACCCCCGATATACGGCCTCTGTATTGTATCCCCCCGATATACAGCCTCCGTATTGTACCCGGCCCCCGATATACGCCCTCCGTATTGTACCCGCCCCCCCCCCGATATATGGCCCTCCGTATTGTACCCGCCCCCCCATATACGGCCTCCGTATTGTAAGCCCCCCGATATACAGCCTCTGTATTGTACCCGCCCCCAATATACGGCCTCTGTATTGTACCCCCCGATATACGGCCTCTGTATTGTACCCGCCCCCCCCATATACGGCCTCCGTATTGTAAGCCCCCCGATATACAGCCTCTGTATTGTACCCGCCCCCCCAATATACGGCCTCTGTATTGTACCCCCCGATATACGGCCTCTGTATTGTATCCCCCCGATATACGCCCTCCGTATTGCACCTGGCTCCCCCCCCCCGATATACGGCCCTCCGTATTGTAAACCCCCCGATATAACGGCCTCCGTATTGTACCCGCCCCCCCATATACGGCCCTAAGTATTGTAAGCCCCCCGATATACAGCCTCTGTATTGTACCCGCCCCCCCAATATATGGCCTCCGTATTGTACCCGGCCCCCGATATACGGCCTCCGTATTGTACCCGGCCCCCGATATACGGCCTCCGTATTGTACCCGGCCCCCGATATACGGCCTCCGTATTGTACCCGCCCCCGATATACGGCCTCCGTATTGTACCCGCCCCCGATATACGGCCTCCGTATTGTACCCGGCCCCCGATATACGGCCTCCGTATTGTACCCGGCCCCCGATATACGGCCTCCGTATTGTACCCGGCCCCCGATATACGGCCTCCGTATTGTACCCGGCCCCCGATATACGGCCTCCGTATTGTACCCGGCCCCCGATATACGGCCTCCGTATTGTACCCGGCCCCCGATATACGGCCTCCGTATTGTACCCGGCCCCCGATATATGCCCTCCGTATTGTACCCGGCCCCCGATATACGCCCTCCGTATTGTACCCGGCCCCCGATATACGCCCTCCGTATTGTACCCGGCCCCCGATATACGCCCTCCGTATTGTACCCAGCCCCACCCCCCCGATATACGGCCCTCCGTATTGTACCCGCCCCCCCGATATACGGCCTCCGTATTGTACCCGCCCCCCCGATATACGGCCTCCGTATTGTACCCGGCCCCCGATATACGGCCTCCGTATTGTACCCGACCCCGGTATACGCCCTCCGTATTGTACCCGGCCCCACCCTCCCGATATACGGCCCTCCATATTGTAACCCCCCGATATACGGCCTCCGTATTGTACCCCCGATATACGGCCTCCGTATTGTACCCGCCCCCCAATATATACGGCCTCAGTATTGTGCCCGGCCCCCCTGATATATGGCCTCCCCCTGATATATGGCCTCCAACTTCTACCCGACCCACAAAATACAGCCTCCGTATCATAACCGGCCTCCGATATACGGCCTCTATATCTTGTGATTCTTCGTCTAAAATCCATGCATTTATGTAACAATATAAAGTCCTCGCAGCCTCCATATCTGTCCATTAACAGCAGCTCCAACTTGTGAATTTTCAGCTGTTGCAAAACTACAACTCCCAGCATGCCCGGATAGCTGGAAGGCTAAGAGTACAAATGAAAGGGTTCTCTACCCCGTCATCAAGGAACGGTTTTGACTTTTGCAGGTATGAGCTTTGCTCTGTTGTGCTTTACCACTAGAGGGCGCCCTGCAGAGGGAAATAATGTGCAGCTGAGCAGGAAGGAAAGTGCTGGGAAGTCTGGGGCCGGTGAGTTCTTCGCATCTGTTGATATCATGCGTCTAGATGTGATTATTATGTGATGTGAACTGGAGGCCGGGGGTGAGGCTGCGGGGGGTGCAGAGGCCGCAGTCCATCTGAAAGGATCTGAGTTAGGCCGGGGTCACACTCGCGAGAAACTCACACCTCAAAGCCGGCACTGCCGCCGGCACTCGGCCTGGAGCATTCAGCTGCATAGAAATACATGCAGCCACACACTCTGGTCCCGAGTGCCGGCGGCAGTGCCGGCTTTGAGGTGTGAGTTTCTCGCGAGTGTGACCCCGGCCTAAAGTGAGGGCTTCATGGCCACGTTACAGTGACCTCACACTGCAAATCACAAAGCTGTAATGAATGTGGCCACATTGCGTCACGACAGGCACCAAAGTCCTAACCTGCAGGATGTCAACCCGACCGCATTCACTATCATTCATTGTGAATCAGTGTGATAGTAATATAGTCGATAGTAGATTTACACAGCCGCCACTAGAGGGAGCTCACTACATACAGAATTTTACAGTCTCCACTAGAGGGAGCTCACTACATATAGATTTATACAGCCACCACTAGAGGAGCTCACTGCATACAGATTTATACAGCTGCCACTAGAGGGAGCTCACTACATATAGATTTATACAGTCTCCACTAGAGGGAGCTCACTACATATAGATTTATACAGCCACCACTAGAGGGAGCTCACTGTATACAGATTTATACAGCTACCACTAGAGGGAGCTCACTACATACATATTTATACAGCTGCCACTAGAGGGAGCTCACTGCATACATATTTATACAGCTGCCACTAGAGGGAGCTCACTACATACAGATTTATACAGTTGCCCCTAGGGGGCGCTAACTGCATACAGATTTATACAGCTGCCACTAGAGGGAGCTCGCTACATACATATTTATACAGCTGCCACTAGAGGGAGCTCACTACTTACAGATTTTTACAGTCGCCACTAGAGGGAGCTCACTACATACAGATTTATACAGCTGCCACTAGAGGGAGCTCGCTACATACATATTTATACAGCTGCCACTAGAGGGAGCTCCCTACATACAGATTTATACAGCTGCCACTAGAGGGAGCTCACTGCACACAGATTTATACAGTCACCACTAGAAGGGAGCTCACAACATAGATTTATACAGCCACCACTAGGGGAGCTTACTACGTACATATTTATAGAGCCACCACTAGAGGGAGCGTACTACATGCAGATTTATACAGCCACCACTGGAGGGAGCTTACTACATGCAGATTTATACAGCCACCACTAGGGGAGCGCACTACGTACAGATTTATACAGTCACCACTAGGGGGAGCTTACTACATACATATTTATAAAGTCACCACTAGGGGGAGCTTACTACGTACAGATTTATACAGCCACCATTAGGGGGAGCACACTACATACAGATTTATACAGTCACCACTAGAGGGAGCTCACTAAATACAGATTTATACAGTCACCACTTGGAGGAGCACACTACATACAGATTTATACAGCCACCACTAGGAGGAGCACACTACATACAGATTTATACAGCAGCCTCTAGAGGGAGCTCACAACATATATATTTATACATCCACCACTAGAGGGAGCTCACTACATATAGATTTATACAGCCATGACTAGGGGGAGCTTATTACATACATATTTATGCAGTCACCACTAGGGAGAGCTCACTACATGCAGATTTATACAATCACCAATAGGGGGAGCTCACTGCATACAGATTTATACAGCCATCACTAGGGGAGCGCACTACGTACAAATTTATACAGTCACCACTAGATGTAGCTTAGTACATGCAAATTTATACAGCCACCTCTAAAGGGAGCTCACTACATACAGATTTATGCCTCTGTCACTAGAGGAAGCTCACTACCTACAGATTTATAGTACCACTAGGTGGAGCTTACTACATACTGATTATACAGTCACCATTAGAGGGAGCCCACTACATACATACAGCTCTGGCAAAAATTAAGAAAAATCCGCTTCTCTCCATGTCTGACAGCCATTCCATTCCAGTGTCAGTTGAATTCCAACCAGAGTTCACCTCATTCTACTTAATGTGCTTCTGATCAGTGATCACCTGAACCAAATCTTATTTAACGAAGGAAAGTATTAAAAACACTGCTGTGATGTTCACAATCCTCTTGCAATTGGACAAACTGGAGGCAGAACAAGTGCTAGTAATAACCCAAAAGTAATAGGAATGAAAAATAACTTGTAACCATGCCAAAGGAGTTGAAAAGAAACGTCTTGAGCGAGGAAAAGGGATCAATTCTGGCTTTACTAGTAGAGGGATACAGGGAGCGTCATGTCTCCTCCATCCTTAAACTTTCTTAGATGGCAGTCCATTACAACAAGGTCAAGCAGCAGACATTGGGGACAACAAAGCTACAGACCGGCAGAGGACGAAAACGACTCTCCACTGACCGGGATGACCGTCATCTTATTTGAATGTCACTCAGCAACTGCAGGATGACATCAAGTGACCTACAAAAGGAATGGCAAATGGCAGCTGGGGTGAAGTGCACGGCAAGAACAGTTCGTAACGGGCTCCTAGAGGCAGGGCTCAAGTCATGTAAAGCTAGAAAAAAGCCTTTCATCAATGAGAAGCAAAGGAGAGCCAGGCTGAAGTTTACCAAAGACTATAAGGATTGGACCATAGAGGACTGGAGTAAGGTAATCTTCTCTGATGAGTCTAATTTTCAGCTTTGCCCAACACCTGGTCGTCTAATGGTTAGACTGAGACCTGGAGAGGTGTACAAGCCACAGTGTCTTGCACCCACTGTGAAATTTGGTGGAGGATCGGTGATGATCTGGGGATGCTTCAGCCAGGCTGGAATTGGGCAGGTTAATCTTTGTGAAGGACGTATGAATCAAGCCGCATACAAGGTTATCCTGGAAAAACAGCTGATTCCTTCTGCTCAGGCAATGTTCCCCAACTCTGAGGACTGGTTTTTCCAGCAGGACAATGCGCCATACCACACAGCTAGGTCAATCAATGTGTGGATGAAGGACCATCACATCAAATCCCCGTCATGGCCGCCCAATCTCCAGACCTGAACCCCACTGAAAACCTCTGGAATGTAATCAAGAGGAAGATGGATGTCACAAGCCATCAAACAAAGAAGAAGAACTGCTTACATTTCTGTACCAGGAGCGGCATAAGGTCACCCAAAAGCAGTGTGACAGACTGATGGAAAGCATGCCAAGACGCATGACAGCTGGGATTACAAATCATGGTTATTCCACCAAATATTGATTTCTGAACTCTTCCTGAGGTAAAACATTAGTATTGTTGTTTCTAAATGAGTATGCACTTGTTTTCTTAGCATTATTTGAGGGCTGCAAGCACTGCATTTTTTTGTTATTTTGTATTTTGACCATTTCTCATTTTCTGAAAATAAATACAAACTTTATTGCTTGGAAATTCGGAGACATGTTGTCAGTAGATAATAGAATAAAAGAGCAATTTACATTTTACTCAAAAATATAAAGAGAAAAATCAAACTGAAAATTTTGCAGCGGTCTCTTAATTTTTGCCAGAGCTGTATATATACATCCAACAGTAGGGGCAGATCACTAATAAAGGTTTATACAACCACCATTATAGGGAGCTCACTACTTACACACTTATACAGTCACCACTAGGGGGAGCTCACTACACACAGATTTATACAGCCACCTCTAGGGGGAGCTCACTACATACAGATTTATACAGCCACCTCTAGGGGGAGCTCACTACATACAGATTTATACAGTCACCACTAGGGGGGCTCACTACACACAGATTTATACAGACACCTCTATAGGGAGCTCACTACATACAGATTTATACAGTCACCACTAGGGGGAGCTCACTACACACAGATTTATACAGACACCTCTAGGGGGAGCTCACTACATACAGATTTATACAGTCACCACTAGAAAGGAGCTCACTACATACAGATTTATACAGCCACCACTGGAGGGAGCTCACTACTTACACACTTATACAGTCACCACTAGGGGGAGCTCACTACACACAGATTTATACAGACACCTCTATAGGGAGCTCACTACATACAGATTTATACAGTCACCACTAGGGGGAGCTCACTACACACAGATTTATACAGACACCTCTAGGGGGAGCTCACTACATACAGATTTATACAGTCACCACTAGAAAGGAGCTCACTACATACAGATTTATACAGCCACCACTGGAGGGAGCTCACTACTTACACACTTATACAGTCACCACTAGGGGGAGCTCACTACACACAGATTTATACAGACACCTCTAGGGGGAGCTCACTACATACAGATTTATACAGTCACCACTGGGGGGAGCTCACTACACACAGATTTATACAGCCACCTCTAGGGGGAGCTCACTACATACAGATTTATACAGTCACCACTAGGGGGAGCTCACTACACACAGATTTATACAGACACCTCTAGGGGGAGCTCACTACATACAGATTTATACAGCCACCTCTAGAGGGAGCTCACTACACACAGATTTATACAGACACCTCTAGGGGGAGCTCACTACATACACATTTATACAGCCACCTCTAGAGGGAGCTCACTGCACACAGATTTATACAGTCACCATTAGAGGGAGCTCACTACACACAGATTTATACAGTCACCACTAGAGGGAGCTCACTGCATACAGATTTATACAGCCACCACTAGAGGGAGCTCACTACATACAGATTTATACAGTCACCACTAGAGGGAGCTCACTACATACAGATTTATACAGTCACCACTAGGGGGAGCTCACTACATACAGATTTATACAGTCACCATTAGAGGGAGCTCACTACACACAGATTTATACAGCCACCTCTAGATGGAGCTCACTTCACACAGATTTATACAGACACCTCTAGGGGAAGCTCACTACATAGATATTTATGCATCTATCACTAGAGGAAGCTCACTACACATATATTTATACAGCCACCTCTAGGGGGAGCTCACTACATAGATATTTATGCATCTATCACTAGAGGAAGCTCACTACACACAGATTTATACAGCCACCTCTATAGGGAGCTCACTACATACAGATTTATACAGCCACCACTAGGGGGAGCGCACTATGTACAGATTTATACAGACACCACTAGGGGGAGTGCACTATTTACAGATTTATACAGCCACCACTAGGGGAGCTCACTACAAACAGATATATACAGCCGCCACTAGGGGAGCTCACTACATACAGATTTATACAGCCACCAGTAGGGGGAGCTCATTGCATACATTTAAATGTCCTATCCTCTGCAGGTCTCCACTGTTATATTGATGGGGTTTCGGTCCCCTCACTTATCAGCTGTTGGTGACTGTGGTGAGGGCCTGGTGTAAACATTGAATGTAATACGCTGATAAAAGAGAATCAACCTCATCACCAAAACCCATTCATTGATCTAATGTATGATGAAAAATACCATTTTGGACCCTCAGAGTTGCGCCGTGATGCCGCAGTGGTTTCCTATAGTCTGATCAGAATGTAAAACCAAGACCCTCATGTTCAGTTATATATATTGTGCCTGGTGGCGTTAGGTCCATGTGTGACCCTCCCCAGGCTCCAGATTATATTGTGAGCCTCGAGGGGCACAGTGATGACTGGAATTAATGGCGCTATATAAGCACGTAACATAATGAGTGAGTGGCAGCAGCAGCAGGGGGATATCACGATGTCAGGGCCAGATGGGGATTGGGGAGTATCCTGACCCGCGCTGGTGGAGTCACTCCCGGAGATTATTGCCCTTGTTCTCGCCCCTCCAGAGCCGGCACGGCCCTGCTCAGGCTGGGAGGAGACCGTGTGTATGGCGGAGCTTCATGGGCATCGGTCCTGGCTCATTATGTCGTCCTGGCGGATTTATCGGGGGTCCGTTGAGAGCTCGGTGTCCTCAATGAGCCCAGTCTGATAAATACAGGAGACTGACCTTTGCTGGGAGTTGTAGTTCCACCAAAACTGGAGATTATCAAAAAATGTATTGGAGCCGCTGCGCAGTACAACTCCCAGCATCCGCCATGAGGATGTATATATATAATCGCGTTGTCTTACCGAGGCGGCTGCTCTCCTGTTGTGTTCATCTGGTGAGGGTATTCCCAACCGCACGGACGCCGCACAGGTGATGAAGCCGGTGATGTACAGGACAAAGGCCGCCGTGTGGTATATGAACACCTGCGCGAGAGAAGAAAATGTCAGAACCCCCAACTGATGGCTACCAGGTCTGCGTGGGCCGTCTTACATTAGGCCCCTCCCTTTGACACTTATGCCGCACATGTGCAGGATGGTCTTGCCTCACTTCCATGGAGTTATACAAAGGCCAAGCAGCCCGGCTGTGTCCGTGTCTCCCATAGAAATGAACGGACCCCTCTCCATTACTTCTCCACGTACATGTGGAAAGACACCAGCACTCACCGTCAGAGGCCAAGGAACAAAGGTGATCCTCTTGTGCAGCTGCAGAAAGAACAAGATGAAGAGGACGAGGGTGAGCAGCCAGAAGAAGATGGCCACGAACAAGACCCAGCCGAACGCCGCCACGTAGTAGTGCTGTGTGTCTGCGATCAGTGCCCAGACGATGAGACCCATGACCTGCAAGAGAGCGACGATCAGCAATGATCTGCCCCATCATCACCCGGCAGGGCTGGATGGGAAGGAAAATCTGCATGAAATGCGTCAGTCACCTCCAGAGCTGTGTCACGTGCTCCAGTCACCTCCAGAGCTGCAATCACATGCACCAGTCACTTCCAGAGCTGCAATCACATGCACCAGTCACTTCCAGAGCTGCAATCACATGCTCCAGTCACTTCCAGAGCTGCAATCACGTGCACCAGTCACCTCCAAAGCTGCAATCACATGCACCAGTCACCTCGAGAACTGCAATCACATGCACTAATCACACCCAAAGCGCAATCACTTACACTAATCACATCCAGAGCTGCAATCACATGCTGTCACCTCCGCAGCTGAGATCTCATGCACCAGTCCCCTCCAGAGCTGCAGTCACATGCATTAGTCACCTCTAAAGCTGCAATCACATCCTCCAGTCACCTCCAGAGCTGTGATCTCATGCACCAGTCACCTCCAGAGCTGCAGTCACGTGCATTAGTCACCTCCAGAGCTGCAATGACTTGCTCCAGTTTAATACACAGCCACATTAGCAATTTCTACTCCGGTTGCATCCAGAGCTGCATTCACAGAGCACAAATGCACCAGTTGCATCCACATAACGCTGAGGGGTCCAATAGAAATGACTGCGGACCCTCTCACAGCGTCCTATTGGGCATATTCTATCACTTCTATACAAGTCCCGGTGACACATCCCCTTTAATGGTAGCCATCTGGGTTGTCCCTCAGTTTTACAAACCGATGAGGAGAAAACATAAAGAGGAACTCCGGAATTCATTGAGGACCACGACGTGGCTGAAAACAGGGCAAAAGCGCTCCATAAGTCATATGCCATAGACCCTGTTGTGGCCCCTGGAAATGTTCTGGGACCTGGTGCCAGGGACGGGGTGCGGCTGTCAGTGTTGTGCAAAACTCCAGGATGGGTTAGTGCTGACGACAAATCCACAAAATGTAACCCTTTGTATCCAGCCCCGTCCTCCCTGAAATAATCACGGATCATTTCCCTGCAGCAGCAACCACCCCAAATATCAGCACCTGTAATCCCTGAAACACTCTGTGCTGCTGTGATCGCCCGTTTCTTGTATCCCTGACGTCGGGGCTCGTGTGACGCCCACAATCGGGCGATTCTTTACTGATTTTATAAGACTGTTGCCGGATGATATCGGTCCACATGACAGCCCCCATTATGCAGAAAGCGGCCATTGAACCTTAGGGGACAGCCATGTGGTCTCTAGAGAGAAGCAGGACCCTGGTGAGCGGTCATGTCAGTAGTCACCAGCCGGGACCCTGCGGCACCTCTGCAGTTAGCCGGTCCGGCAGATTTCATGTGTGCATGGAGCCTCTGGGTGGAGGCGGTGTGCAGGGCTCTGACATGGCCGCTGACCGAGGTCAGTATGGCGGCACACGGGGTCACTGGGGCTGCAGGCAATTAATGTGCCGCCATGTTCTCCCCGACCTCTGGATGGGACATCGTGGCTCTTCTGTGACCCTTGGACTTCGGTGTCAATAATAAACCATATCTGTGACCTGCGGAGCTTGGGATCTAATGGATCTTATCATTAATCGTTGCCTATTTCCTGTTCTGCCGCCTCCTAATACGCTTGTCGTTTCCTTTCCTCTGTGCCGCGGTGTCTTTCCCGCTCGGTGCTGCGACGTCTCCCTCTCGCTGTCCTGCGGCACCTCCCTCTTGTTCGGTGCTGCTGTATCTCCCTCTCGCTCGGTGTTACGGTCTCGCTCGGTGCTACGGTCTCCCTCTCGCTCGGTGCTGCGGCGTCTCCCGCTCGCTCGGTGATGAGGTGTCTCCCTCTCTCTCAGTCCTGTGGTGCCTCCCGCTCGCTCAGTGCTGTGGTATCTGCCGCTCCCGCGATGCTGCGGCGTCTCCCACTCGCTCGGTGCTGCGGTATCTCCCGCTCGCTTGGTGCTGCGGCGTCTCCCGCTCGCTCGGTGCTGCAGTATCTCCCGCTCGCTCGGTGCTGTGGTATCTCCCGCGGTGCTGCGGTGTCTCCCGCTCTTTGTGCTGTGGTGTCTGCCGCTCCCGCGGTGCTGCGGCGTCTCCCTCTGTGCTGCGGCGTCTCCCCCTCGCTCGGTGCTGTGGTATCTGCTGCTCCCGCGATGCTGCGGCGTCTCCCACTCGCTCGGTGCTGCGGTATCTCCCGCTCGCTTCGTGCTGCGGCGTCTCCCGCTCGCTCGGTGCTGCAGTATCTCCCGCTCGCTCGGTGCTGCGGCGTCTCCCGCTCGCTCGGTGCTGCGGCGTCTCCCGCTCGCTCGGTGCTGTGGTATCTCCCGCGGTGCTGCGGTGTCTCCCGCTCTTTGTGCTTGGGTCTGCCGCTCCCGCGGGTTTCTGCGGGTCTCCCCTCTTGCTGCGGGGGTTTCCCCCCCGCCTGGGGCCCCCCCTGCTCAGGGGGGCTCTCCCACTCGCTCTTCCTCTTGCACCCTTATTTCTGGTTTCACTCAGGCATCCAGTAGATGCCGCTTGCCTTTTCTCTGACTTTCCTTTCCCGGGGACCCCGGGGGAAAAGGGAGATAAAACGAAAAAACAAAGTCCCCGTGGATCTGAGGGGGCCCCCGGGCGGATAAGGGTCTAAGGAAATATTTGGGCCGGGGTCAGTGGCCCCCAATTTTTGGAGCGGTCTTCCCCACTGCCCAAAGGGGGGGGTTTTGGGGCCCCTAGGCTCCGGACCGGGTGCAAAATTTCAACCCCCGCCCTACTGTAGCGCCCCTGCGGTCCCGGGGCGGGCCCTGAGGGGGCACGCACCCGGACACTTTAGTCACTGACGCGGCTGGTACTTTCAAGCCCACCCTGAGAGGACCCGGGGATGGGGTTAGGAAGGAGATGTCCGGCCCCGGGGGGAGATCCCCCGCCGGAAGGCCTCCGGGGTGTGGCTGGGTGCTGCTTTGGCAGGGAATTCGGCCATGGGGCGGGGGTCCGTCAAGGGGTGTGGAGAACACGGGGGTTTGCCTTGCTTCCCTACCTCGCCCCCGACGCCCAAAGGGGCAGGGGGGGGGGCCAGCGTTTTCACGTAATAGGTCCGGCGCCAAAACATGGCAAAGTCTGGGAAGATCTCACCTTGCTCGCTGACGCGAAGGGCTCCTGCTTAACCCCCACCCCCGGGGCAAAGGGGGGAAACCCCCACGGTTAACCGGAGGGGCCACATCCACTCCAAAGAATCAGCACAAAAAGGGTGAAGTATTGGATGCAACTCCACTCCCCCCCATTTACCAATGGGGGGGGCAGGGCGGGCAGAAACCCCGTGGGAAAACAGCCAATCAGCAAAAAGGCAGAGCCGTGGGCCGGGGCTAGCAAAGAGGGAAAACCAAGGCGGGAAAAAAGGGGAGGGGAGAGGCGGAAAAAAAGAGGTGGAAGAAAACGCGGCGAGGCGAAAAACAACCCAAAGGGGGGGGCCCCCCCCACAGCCCGACAGAAAACGGGGCGGTTTTGGGTTTTTTAAGGGGGGCCATGGGGGCAGAAAGCAGCCGCCCGGGGGTTTAAAAGCTTTACCAAGAGCAGAAAGGTTTTTTTTTCAAAAACGAAAAGCAAGGGGGAGGAAGAAAAA
>JARQOD010000010.1:41548813-41576129 GCA_033576555.1 Oophaga sylvatica | reverse complement strand
AATAATCACTGTATTACCTTACACAGACAATGCATACTAAGTACAGATCTCCTGTTATAATGTCACTATTGATCAGTGTACTACATTTCACGGACACTATATACAAGCTCTTATGTATAATGTCACTATTGATCACTGTATTACGTTTACACAGACACTATACACTGTATACAGAGCTCCTGTGTATAATGGCACTTATGGTGATATTAATATTGTGGTTTTTTTTTTTTATTAATGTCAGTATTGTAGTATTGTGTCACTATATGATGGTGAAATGTGGTGCGGCCATGGTGTCATGGTATTTGTTCCTTGTACATGGTATTATTCAGTCACTATGTGGTGGTAATATGTGGTGTGGTCATGGTGTGGCGGTATTTGTTCCGTGTATGTGGTATTATTCGGTCACTATATGTGGTGATACGTGGTCCCTCCATGGGTGATGGTATTTGTTCCTTGTACATGGTAATATTTGGTCACTATGTGGTGGTAATATGTGATCTGTCATGATGTGGCGTATTTGTTCCTTGTACATGGTATTATTCAGTCACTATGTGTGTGTAATATGTGATCTGGTCATGATGTGGCGGTATTTGTTCCTTGTACATGGTATTATTCATCACTATGTGGTGGTAATATGTGTGTGGTCATGGTGTGGCGTATTGTTCCTTGTATATGGTATTATTCGGTCACGATGTGGTGTGATACATGGTCTCTCCAAGGTTGTGATGGTATTTGTCCCTTGTATGTGTTATTATTGGTTATTTTAAAAATGTATGTGACACATTACTTAAAGAAAAATAATTAAAATACACCTAAAATTAGTGTTGGATAGTTAAGAAATATTTAATAGTTTAGAGTAAAGTAGGGCCCGGCCAAAAGTCGACCTGCTGTATAGCGGCTTAAAAATTCTTTTGGCTTAAACAAAAGCCGCTGTTATGTATGTGATCTGGTGTTAGATGGGAACTGTTCACGTGTGATTTGTGAGGACGTGGTGCAGAAGTGGAGTTTTTCCAAGATGGGCAGTGGGACTGTGGAAGGTCCGAGGAGGGTGGCGGCGGAGCTGGGGTGGAGTCTCAAGGGGGCCCGAAGATTTTGCCGGTATGGGACCCTGAAATTCCTAGTGGCAGCCCTGGTCCGAGCCGCCGGCGGACTGGTGGTCGGGGATTTGTCAGTCGCAGCTTCTGATCCAGTAACAGACAGTGACATTCGGAGACAAAGACCTCGGCCTTTCTCATAGAGGACACAGGGCTTGTGTGTACGGGAGAGAAGACGGAAGATGACAGCGTCTAATGTGTATGGACACCTAACAGCCATGATAGGGCAGAGCGGTGAGACGTCTCCATACACATGTCGGCAGCACATCTATTGCTTACAATGTCGATGGCTGCCGAGAGCAACGATGGGGCAGAGCGGTGAGACGTCTCCGTACACATGCCGGCAGCACATCTATTGCTTACAATGTCGATGTGCTGCCGAGAGCAACGATGGGGCAGAGCGTGAGACGTCTCCATACACATGTCGGCAGCACATCTATTGCTTACAATGTCGATGTGCTGCCGAGAGCAACGATGGGGCAGAGCGGTGAGACGTCTCCATACACATGTCGGCAGCACATCTATTGCTTACAATGGCGACGTGCTGCCGAGAGCAACGATGGGGCAGAGCGGTGAGACGTCTCCATACACATGCCGCAGCACATCTATTGCTTACAATGGCGACGTGCTGCGAGAGCAACGATGGGCAGAGCGGTGAGACGTCTCCATACACGTCGGCAGCACATCTATTGCTTAAATGTCGAGTGCTGCCGAGAGCAACGATGGGGCAGAGCGGTGAGACGTCTCCGTACACATGTCGGCAGCACATCTATTGCTTACAATGTCGATGTGCTGCCGAGAGCAACGATGGGGCAGAGCGGTGAACTCTCCGTACACATGCCGCAGCACATCTATTGCTTTACAATGTCGATGTGCTGCCGAGAGCAACGATGGGGCAGAGCGGTGAGACGTTTCCATACACATGTCGGCAGCACATCTATTGCTTACAATGTCGATGTGCTGCCGAGAGCAACGATGGGCAGAGCGGTGAGACTCTCCATACACATGTCGGCAGCACATCTATTGCTTACAATGTCGATGTGCTGCCGAGAGCAACGATGGGCAGAGCGGTGAGACGTCTCCATACACATGTCGGCAGCACATCTATTGCTTACAATGGCGACGTGCTGCCGAGAGCAACGAGGGGCAGAGCGGTGAGACGTCTCCATACACATGCCGCAGCACATCTATTGCTTACAATTGGCGACGTGCTGCCGAGAGCAACGATGGGGCAGAGCGGTGAGACGTTTCCATACACGTCGGCAGCACATCTATTGCTTAAATGTCGATGTGCTGCCGAGAGCAACGTTGGGGCAGAGCGGTGAGACGTCTCCGTACACATGTCGCAGCACATCTATTGCTACAATGTCGATGTGCTGCCGAGAGCAACGATGGGGCAGAGCGTGAGACGTCTCCGTACACATGTCGGCAGCACATCTATTGCTTACAATGGCGACGTGCGCCGAGAGCAACGATGGGGCAGAGCGTGAGAGGTCTCCATACACATGTCGGCAGCACATCTATTGCTTACAATGTCGATGTGCTGCCGAGAGCAACGATGGGGCAGAGCGGTGAGACGTC
This sequence comes from Oophaga sylvatica, assembly GCA_033576555.1. Taxonomy (NCBI): domain Eukaryota; kingdom Metazoa; phylum Chordata; class Amphibia; order Anura; family Dendrobatidae; genus Oophaga; species Oophaga sylvatica. The sequence goes on along the minus strand of JARQOD010000010.1, from coordinate 41,573,454 downwards.
TCCATACACATGTCGGCAGCACATCTATTGCTAACAATGTCGACGTGCTGCCGAGAGCAACGATGGGGCAGAGCGTGAGAGGTCTCCATACACATGTCGGCAGCACATCTATTGCTTACAATGTCGATGTGCTGCCGAGAGCAACGATGGGGCAGAGCGGTGAGACGTCTCCATACACATGTCGGCAGCACATCTATTGCTTTACAATGGCGATCGTGCGCCGAGAGCAACGATGGGCAGAGCGGTGAGACGTCTCCATACACATGCCGGCAGCACATCTATTGCTTACAATGGCGACGTGCTGCCGAGAGCAACGATGGGGCAGAGCGGGAGACTCTCCATACCACGTCGGCAGCACATCTATTGCTTAATGTCGATGTGCTGCCGAGAGCAACGATGGGGCAGAGCGGTGAGACGTCTCCGTACACATGTCGGCAGCACATCTATTGCTTACAATGTCGATGTGCTGCCGAAGCAACGATGGGGCAGAGCGGTGAGACGTCTCCGTACACATTCGGCAGCACATCTATTGCTTACAATGGCGAGTGCTGCCGAGAGCAACGATGGGGCAGAGCGGTGAGAGGTCTCCATACACATGTCGGCAGCCATCTATTGCTTACAATGTCGATGTGCTGCCGAGAGCAACGATGGGGCAGAGCGGTGAGACGTCTCCATACACATGTCGGCAGCACATCTATTGCTAACAATGTCGATGTGCTGCCGAGAGCAACGATGGGGCAGAGCGGTGAGACGTCTCCGTACACATGTCGGCAGCACATCTATTGCTTACAATGCGATGTCTGCCGAGAGCAACGATGGGGCAGAGCGGTGAGATGTATCCATACACATGTCGGCAGCACATCTATTGCTTACAATGTCGAGTGCTGCCGAGAGCAACGATGGGGCAGAGCGTGAATTATCCATACACATGTCGGCAGCACATCTATTGCTTACAATGTCGATGTCTGCCGAGAGCAACGATGGGGCAGAGCGGTGAGATGTATCCATACACATGTCGGCAGCACATCTATTGCTTACAATGTCGATGTGCTGCCGAGAGCAACGATGGGGCAGAGCGGTGAGACGTATCCATACACATGTCGGCAGCACATCTATTGCTTACAATGGCGATGTGCTGCCGAGAGCAACGTGGGGCAGAGCGGTGAGACGTCTCCATACACATGCCGGCAGCACATTGATTGCTTACAATGGCGACGTGCTGCCGAGAGCAACGATGGGGCAGAGCGGTGAGACGTACCATACACATGTCGGCAGCACATCTATTGCTTACAATGGCGATGTGCTGCCGAGAGCAACGATGGACAGAGCGGTGAGACGTCTCCATACACATGCCGGCAGCACATTGATTGCTTACAATGGCGACGTGCTGCCGAGAGCAATGATTCTAATATCAAAAAAACATCCAACACTTCAAAACGTGGTCAATGTAAGGGAGCAAAAATCTGCTCATGTGAATGGACCTCTACCCCGCAGACCCGCAGGATGAAGGTCTCATGGCCTCCTCTGGATGCTGTGACAGTGCCCTGGTGATCACAGGGACCTGCTGCAGGAGGCCGGGAGGACAATAAGGTGGAGGAGACACGAAAACATGTTTTTCTTCGGAATTTTGCATTAAATCGTCCTAAAAAGGTGAAATATCCCCAGATTCAGCCCCTCTCCAGCCTGACCTCTGGCGGCCACATTGATATGACAAGCATGTAGTATAAAACTACAGCTCCCAGAACACCCTGAGCTTGCGTGACGTGGTTGCTAGGTGATGGCGACGTGATGGCGCAGAACGTTTGTTGTTGTTTCCGCTGCTTGGCTGGAACATGGCGGCTCACGGGAGCAGCGAGAACGTGGTGGTGGAGTTCCGAGACTCGCAGGTCAGTGGCCGGTGGAGGGAGGAAGAAGCGTCCTGTGCGGGACCCCCGGGAGCCTCCGCTGGATGTCGGGGCCGTGACACTATCGGACGCGAAGGAGCGACACCTGGTCACACTGCGCATGTGCAGCACCGAACTGCCTTCAATAGGACCGCAGAGAGCACGCCGGGAAATCCCTTCCCCTGCCAGGGAACTACAAGTCCCAGCATGACAATATGTATCTGCTGCACTGCTAAATGTGGAAGATGTGTAAAGATGCAGGAAAGGTACCCTCAGCTGAGGGTTTGTCACAGTGTGATGTACAGAGCAAATCCCCTCCTTGTGCTGATGGTTCGTCACAGTGTACCAGTGCGGCGGAATCCCCTGTCCCTGGACACCTATGCCTGCCCCCTTACGTGGCACCTCCCCACCCCATGTCTCGGGACACCTGTCTCCCTGGGTCTCCTACACCGGTCAGCCTCCTCTCCACCTTCCCCTTTCCCGGCTTTCCTGACACTGCCCCTGGGACTGGTCTCTGGAGCTTCTGTATCCCCCACCAGTTCCTGACCTGGCTGTGCTCCTCTCTCTCCTCTGGGGCTCCTTATCTCTGTGACGTCCCCCCCATCTCCCATCCCTGGTCTCCTGACACCGCTGTCCATCCCCCCCATGTCTCTGGACCCTCTGTATCCTCCTCTCCCCCCCTCTACCCCTGGGTCTCTGGGCGCCTCTGTATCCTCCTCTCCCCCCTCTACCCCTGGGGCTCTGGGTGCCTCTGTCTCCTCCCCCCCGCCATGCCTCTGCTTCACCCCCCCCACCTCCAGATCTCCTGACACCACTCTCCATCCCCCTGTCTCTGGAGCCTCTGTCCTCCCCCCGCCATGCCCTCTCTTCACCCCCACCTCCAGATTCTCCTGACACTGCGGTCCTCCCCTCCACCACTGGGTCTGGACACTGCTCTCCATCCCCCCATGTCTCTGGATCCTCTGTACCTCCCCCCCCCCTCTACCCCGGGTCTCTGATCCTCTGTCTCCTCCCCCCGCCATGCCTCTGCTTCCCCCCCACCTCCAATTCCTACACTCGGTCTCCCCCCCACCGGCTGTCCGCTCCCATCCCCCATGTCTCTGGATGCCTCTGTTCCTCCTCTCCCCCCCACGCCCTGCCGTCTCACCCCGATCCTCCTACCCCCCCACTCCCCCGGTCTCTGATGCCTCTGGTCTCCTCCCCCCCCCGCCATGCCTCTGCTTCACCCCCCCACCTCCAGATCTCCTGAGGGTCCTCCCTCCCCACGGTCGTGAATCTCTCCATCCCCCATGTCTCTGGATGCCTCTGTCTCCTCCCCCCCGCCATGCCTCGCTTCACCCCCCACCCTCCAGATCTCCTGACACTGCGTCCTCCCCTCCACCACTGGGTCTGTGACACTGCCTCCATCCCCCCATGTCTCTGGAGCCTCTGTATCCTCCGTCCTCCCCCCCCCCCAATCTAAACCCCCATCCCTTCTGGATGCCTCTGTTTCCTCCCCCCCGCCAGCCTCTGCTTCACCCCCCCCCCCCAATCTCCTGACACTGCGGTCCTCCCCCCCACCACTGGTCTGTGACACTGCTCTCCATCCCCCCATTGGGGCCCCTGATCCTCTGTCTTCCTCCCCCCCCCCCCATGCCTCTGCTTCACCCCCCCCCCAACTCCAGATCTCCTACCCCCCGGGGGGACACCTCTCCATCCCCCCATGTCTCTATGCCTCTGCTCCTCCCCCCCCGCCATGCCTCTGCTTTACCCCCCCACCTCCAGATCTCCGACACTGCGTCCTCCCCTCCCCACTGGTCTGTGACCTCTCTCCATCCCCCATGTCTCTGAATTCCTCTGGGCCCTTCCCCCCCCCCCCATGCCTCTGCTTCACCCCCCCCCCACCTCCAGATCCCCTCACCACTCCGTTCTCCATCCCCCCATTCCGGATGCCTCTGTTCCTCCCCCCCCCCCATGCCTCTCTTCACCCCCCCACCTCCAGACTCCAACACTGCCCTCCCCTCCACCACTGGTCTGTGACACTGCTCTCCATCCCCCCAAGTCTCTGGGGCCCCTGTATTTCCCCCCCCCCCCCCCCTCTACCCCCGGTCCTGGATCCCTCTGTCTCCTCCCCCCCGCATGCCCTCTTCACCCCCCACCTCCAGATCTCCTACACTGCTCCTCCCCTCCACCACGTCTGGTGACCCCACCCGCTTTCCTCCCCCCCCCCCCCATGGCTCTGATGCCTCTGCTCTCCCCCCCGCCATGCCTCCCGCTTCACCCCCCCACCTCCAGATCTCCGACACTGCTCCTCCCCCCACCACTGGGGCTGTACCCTCTCCTCCCCCCTGTCTCCCCCCCTTGCCTCGTTTTCCTCCCCCCCCCATGCCTCTGCTTCACCCCCCCACCTCCAGATCTCCACACTGCGGTCCTCCCCTCCACCACGGTCGTGACCTGCTCTCCATCCCCCCATGTCCTGGACGCCTCTGTACCTCCTCCCCCGCCCTCTACCCCTGGGTCTCGGATGCCTCTTCTCCTCCCACCCCCTTCCATCCTCTGCTTCACCCCCCCTCCTCCCGATCTGACACCGCGTCCTCCCCTCCCACCTTTGGTCTTGACACTCTCTCGAATGCCCCTGTGCCCCCTAGTCCTGAACTTCTTCCCACTGGTTCACCTGTCCCCCTGTAACCCCACCCTCCCCTGGTCTCCATTCGCCTCTGTCCCCCCTCATTCATAATATCTTTTGGGGCCACTGCTCCCATGCCCTCATTAGATTCGCTTTCCCTGGTGTTGCTGGTTCGTCTGACTTTTATGTGTTGCAACCGTGACCCTCCTACTTTATTGTTCAGGCGACTGCGAGCGGTGGTGTCAGGGGCAGCTCGCTGTCCTTCCGGTGGTGTCTTATTGGGTTCATCTTCAATGGGAAACTCCAGGAGTGGATACCGTCGGCGGAGTTTATCTAACCTGGTCTTTGGTGTTTTAAACCTGATTTATTACTGTACACTTTCTGCTTTTTTGGTTCCTGCTTTTTTATAATCGCCTTTTTCCTTTATGGGGAGGGCGAGTGGGGCGCTAATGACTGGAGGGAGAAGCGCCATCGCTCAAAATCCCTGGGCCGGCCAAGTGGGGGATGGGTAGACATGCTTGGTGTTTCTGGTTTAGGGCACAGCCATTTTGGGGTCAGTATTTTACTCATATTTATAACCAAAACCAGGAGTGGCACAATCAGAGGAAAATTGTAATAAAACACGCACCACTTCTGCATTACCCCCACTCCGGGCTTGGCTTACAAATACTGATGACTACGCCGTGTGAACATGGCCTTACTAACACCACTAGTAGAACATCATATGGAATCATAGTAAAACACAACCCCCAACCTCCTGCTGCTGCAGGTTCTTAACATGCTCGCTCTTTATTCTTGGTGAGTCACTTCTTCTTGCCTTTTTTTTCCGCACAGCCCCTTTTCCTGTACACGTCAACTTTGGCACCCCAACGAGGGCCCCCGAAAAATATCCCGGAGAGCAAGTGGGACATTGGCACGGTGCAGTGGAACCCCTGACAGCACACTCACTTTTTTTGCAGCTTCTGTAAGTTTTCTTCTCTTTGGTCGAGCTGTGATTAATGATTGTTCGGTTTATGGGAGGTTTTCCTGATCAGGGCTGGAGATCTGCATGGGGGGGCAGGACCCCTTAACCTCTTTTACAACATTTGACAATCCTACATCCAGGTTCCTGCTATTGCCGACCTGGACATATGGATACTAATGGCGATTTTGCACCACAAGGCTGTTTGGCATCAACGCCAGGCAGATGGAGGCACTGTGGACGCCGTGTGAAACTGTGATCTGGCGGTGTCCATCTTTTATGATTACATAAAAGTGCCACAGTTTTGTGCACTCTGAAGAAACGGCACCGCGAAAGAGGCCAGACAGAATCCACAGTAAATCTGCTGCGTCAGTATGTTTCCACGTTCAGGATTACATCAGGATTTGCTGGATTGGACGCTGCTACAGCTGCAGTGTTGAATCGCAGCGTCCAGATTAACAGCATAGTGAGGAGATTTTATGAAATCCCGTCTCCACTATGCGTGCAGGACGCGGGTGGACACACCCAAAAATTTCGGACATGCGGCGCGTCTTCACAGACTGCAGGATGTCTATTATCTTGCTGAGACGCTCTATGGATAGGATGCGGAATTACTGTGCATACAACAGGGCGGCATTTTTGGTCCGGAGCGGGGTTTCCGCGCGTCCAAAGCGCTGCCAGTACACCGTGAAGACGTACCCTTATAGTGAATAGATCCCTCGGGAGTTTCATCTGATACGTCACTCAGATTTTAGATGGAAAGTGCGTGTCCAGCGTAGAGCGCCGGATAAATGTGATCCTAAACGCTATCTAAAATGTTCCCAATAAAAGCTTTGAACTCAATCCACATAAAAAGCAAATCCACACTCAGATCTGTTATCGCAATATAGGGGGGGTTCCACCGTTACTGTAGCACCAAGGCTTTGGAAATGTGAAATGGCTCCTCACCCCCAAAGGAAATTCAGCAAATTCTACGCTCTCAATACAAATGTCCCCTCCCTCCTGAATCCCAGTGTGCCTAAACCACATATAGCGCCCACATTTGGCAATTTCTTAATTGCGGGTGCGTGTCCTCCAGAATCACGGCCTGGGCATACCGTGTTCGTCACTAAATGGCAGTTTGCAATTTTCTCTTCGCCACGACAGCACCCACTGAGAGGGGAATCGCCCCTAGGAACAGGAAACCTACAGAGATAAAAGGGCAGCCCCCCTCGCTCCTCAGTTGTTTCCTGTTCCTAGGAGAGGAACCTACGTGAGAAGAGGTTCCTGGGCTGGAAGCCGCCGGTGGTTTCTTTGGAGCGGGAGGGCTCCAGCCCGAAGCAGCGTCGGGGGTTTTTCCCCCCAGCTGAAAGGAAAAACCCGCAACCTGGAGGTAACGGACCGGGGTCTGAAGACGGCAGCGGCAGGTACACCCACCGTCACGAGAAGAAATTCCCAGGGCGAGCCAGAGCAGGGTTCCTGGCCGCATTAATATGGGGTCACATTTTTAGCCAGGCTGCCTCCGTTACCTGGGCCCAGCAGGTCAAGATGGAGGTCCCATCGCCTCTCTATCTGGGTAGGAACGGGACCACAGCCGTCATGCGAGACTGCTCAGGACGGTCCCGAACGCACTGTATCAGGGAACGGAATGGCCGCGGCAGGGCCGGGGGGCAGAGAAACCCGGAAGTAACCTCACTTCCGGTCGCGCTAGAAAAAAAAAAAAAAAATGGGGAAGCTGCAAAAACCCGCAAGGCATAGCGGTGTGCAGCAAGGTCGTCCAAAGCAATCCGCTTTGCGCCCACCTTTGGACTGTTTGGGCCCATCACAGCGCAGACAGCGGCAAAAAAGTAGTAGTGGACCTCTAAGCAAGTGGTTCCACAAGCAGTCGAGGAAAACAAGTCGCTCCATACCGCACCGGACCCCCTCTTAAAACCGGACCAGACGAAAAGCTTCACGGGTGGTGTTATAAAGTCCACCTTCAAGCTGAGGCCCTTTCCCCTCCCCCTTTTTTCTATGTGTCTCTAGGCCAAAAAAAACGGAAAGACAAAACAAAAGAATGTGCCTTATGCTCCCAACCTCTCCCGACACTTATCCCAAAAGATGTGTCAGGATTGTATTAGCCATACGCTGCAGGAGGAAAGTTCAGTGAGAGCAGAAGATATCCGCCTGATGATCAGAGAGGAGTTACAGGCCCTAGGGGGACCAGTAGTATTACAGGAAAGAAATCCCTTATTGAGATGACCCCACCTAAAGTGGATCCTCCACGGACAGCGGGAACTCAATTCAGAGGCTTCACGTGAATCAGTTCATCATCAGAGGAGGAGCACACCTGTTTTCCCGACCGTAGTATTAATAATCTGATTAAGTCGGTCGGATACTATGGGATTGTCTATACAAAAGAACCCTAAAACCCTCAGGAAATTATGTCGCGGTATCTCCCAGCGCAAACGGCGATGTTTCCAATTGATCCACTATAAAGGATCTAGTAAAGAGAGAATGGGAAAACAAGGGCAGAAAGGTTTTATGCCAGCCGCGTCAAAGTGCGGTATCCTTTGATGACAAGGACCTGCCTCTTGGGGAAAGCACCCAAAGTGGATGCAGCTGTGGCGTCAACCTCCCGCAGGTCATCCTTGCCAGTAGAGGAGCTGGAATTTTGTCGGAACCCCGAGACCGAAAAGCAGATGCACTCTAAAAAGGTCCTGGAATCGTTTGTAGGTGCATTTAAACCCGCAATATCGGCCACTTGTACAGGCAGGGCCATGTTAGTATGGTTAGATGAGTTGGAGGAAAATATAAAAAAGGGCCTCTCCAGAGACAAGCTACGGTCTTCCTCCCTTTAATTAAGGTGCAGCAGCATTTCTTTCAGACACCTCAGTAGATTCTCTCCGCCTAGCGGCAAGAACGGCAGGACTAACTAATGAGCCGAAGGGCGTTATGGTTGAAAGGTTGGAAGGGGGTTTACGCAAGCTAATCAAAGTTCTGCGCTATACCCTGTCAGGGTGAGTACATCTTTGGTGGGCAGTATTGGACGATATCTTAACCAAAGCAGGAGAAAGGAAAAAAGGTTTCCCTAATCCATACGTTCCATCCTACAGGAGGGCGTTCAGGGAGCCAGCGTTTAACAGAAGGAAGGATTATAAGACCCAGAATTCGTGGAATAACAGGGATTTCAAACAAAAGGGAAACCTATTCGGTAAACGTCCCTTCAGATCGGGAGATAAGTTCCGATAATACCAACTTACCGGTGGGTGGCAGGTTATTACACTTCTGTTATCAATGGGAACAAATTACAACTAACCCCTGGGGCCAATAACATCGTAAAATCAGGCCTAACATTAGAATTCGTCCGGGATCCCCCGGACTCCTTTCTATTGACTTCTCTGAAATCCCAGAATCAACAAGACGCGTTTTGAGTTGGAAATTAAAAGCCTACTATCCAAGAAAATGCTAATAGAGGTTCCGTAAATCAAAAAAAGAAAGGCTTTTATTCGCCTTTATTTCTGGTAACTAAGCCAGATGGTTCATTTAGAACCCATAGTTAATCTAAAAAAACTGAATACCCTTTTTTAAAAACCGAACCTTCAAAATGGATCTATAAGATCAGCCATAAAACTTTTTATTTCCCAGATGCTACATGGTGGTCGTGGATCTCAAAGATGCATATTTCATCTACCAATATATGCCCCACATCAACGCTTTCTCCGAGTGGCGGTCACATTAGAAGGTCAAATCCGTCATCTGCAGTTTACGGCAATGCCATTCGGGCTATCTATGGCACCACGCGTCTTCACAAAACTGATGCTGGAGGTGATTCGTATTTACGAGTAAGAGACACACTAATAATTCCATACCTGGATGATCTGCTAATAGTAGGAAATTCATTCCAACAATGTGAGCCCCGGCTGTCTGACGTAATCTCATCCCTACAGAACTTAGTTGGCTGGGTCAACTGGGAAAAATCAAGGCTACGGCCGGTAACCTGTCAGAGTTCCTAGGCCTTCATCTGGACTCAGTAAGTCAGAAATGTCTGCTACGGAGGCAAAAAAGCTAACCGTAATTAATAAAGTACAAACGGTAATACAGAATCCTATTCTATCTCTAAGAGAAGGCACGTCTTTGCTGGGCTCTTTGACCTCGTGTATCCCGCAGTTCGGTGGGCCCAGTTTCATACCAGGAAGCTGCAAAGATTGATCTTACAACAAGAAGAGAGGTTACAGGACAGTTAGAAAAGAAATATCCCTAACCCCAGAAGTAATCAGTTCCCTAACCTGGTGGCTAGACTCAGATAATCTATCGGGAGGTGTTCCATGGGTAGTGGTCCCCACAAATATAGTAAAACCACAGATGCCAGCCCTTAAGGTGGGGGGCTCATTGGGAAGATAACATGGCGCAGGGACTATGGTCTAGGTCAGAGTCAGAGGATTCATCAAACATGAGAGAGCTAAAAGCTATATATTATGCCATATGTAATTTTCTTCCGCAGCTGCAAGGGACTCATACAAGGATACTGTCGACAACAACCTCAGTGGCATACATAAATCACCAAGGAGGTACACGATCAATGCCTCTCATGTGTATTGCAGAGAAAATTTTAACATTGGCAGAAAGTCATCTCCTGTCCCTGTCGGCCCTGCACGTCAGAGAATAGACAATGTCAAGCAGATTTTCTAAGTCGTCATACCCTACATCAAGGGGAATGGATACTCAATCATCACATCTTCAGAAGAATAACGTTCAAATGGGGCACACCGGACATAGACCTGTTTGCCACACCGAAACAACAGGCAGGTAAAAAGGTTCGCCTCCTTATTCAAGCAGGACAATCCGGACATTCTCGACGCCCTGCAGGTTCCGTGACATTCCACTTGGCCTATGCCTTTCCTCCAATGATTCTGTTACCGATTGTCATCCGAAATAAGAGAGGAAAGAGCGAGAGTAATCCTAATAGCCCCGTTCTGGCCCAAAAGGCCATGTTCCGTGGCTGAGAGCCATGTCGATTTCGGATCCATGGATCCTCCCTTGGGACCGAGACCTTCTCTCACAGGGGCCCTTCTATCACCCTCAGGTCAAAGGATTGCGCCTCACGGCCTGGAATTTGAAAGGCAGTTATTAAAACTAAGAGGATTTTCGAATGGACTGATTAATACGCTCCTACATAGCAGGAAAGAGTCCACTACTAATATATATGCCAGTCTGGAGAAATTTCTGACTTTTCATTCAGTACGCCTGTCTAGTGAAGTACCTATCCCAAGCTATTCTAGAATTTTTTACAAAAAGGGCATGAATTAGGCCTATCAGTAAATACTCTTAAGGTCCAGGTATCGGCTCTGGGTGCCCTATATAGTTTATGACATAGCAGGCAATAAATGGGTAGCTCGGTTTATCTCAGCATGCCACGAGCAGAACCAATCCATATACTTCAAATGCCATCTTGGGACTTAAACTTAGTCCTAGACGCCTAACAGAAAGTCCATTTGAACCCATTCAGTCAGTTCCAATAAAATATGCCTCATTAAAAACCGTTTTACTATAGCCTTGACCTCCGCAAGAAGAGTGAGTGATCTCCACGCCTTATCAATAGATCCTCCTTTCTTAATCTATATATTCTGACAGGATAGTATTAAAAACTGACCCGTCTTATCTTCCTAAAGTATCAACTAAATTTCATAGATCTCAAGAAATTTATCTTCCTTCTTTTATGACAACCCCTCATCACCACAGGAAGAGAAATTCCACACCTTAGATGTTAAAAGATCAATCTTAGCATATCTAGATAGGACTAGCCCCTGGAGGAAGAGCAGGGCTCTCTTTGTTTCTTTCCAGGGCAGCCGCAAAGGTGCAGGAGTGACGAAAAGCACGCTATCTCGATGGATTAGAGACGCAATAGCATTGGCGTATATGGCAAAAGAGAAAGTTCCACCACAAGGCGTGAAGGCACATTCCGCACAGGGCCAAATCGTCTTCTTGGCAGAAAGAGCAGATGTCCCGATAGACCTTATATGTAAGGCCGCAACCTGGGCTCACCTTCTACCTTCTATGAACACTATAGATTAGATCTATCCTCCTCATCAGACCTAGTGTTTGGTAGATCAATCCTTGACACGGTGATCCCTCCCAGATAATTGTCTCTGAAAATCTCTCAGTGGGTGCTGTCGTGGCGAAGAGAAAAAACCGGATTACTTACCGGTAATGCTCTTTTATAGAGCCCACGACAGCACCCACTCACTTCCCTCCCCTACTTGTGGTATACACGGTGCATCCTGTTTGGTGAAGGATTGATTATATTGCTATATATAGTCTAGCAGTGTGAATTATGTATATATATGTTAAACATGTTATGGTGCAAATTAACTGAAACTTGTGTGCGGTTCCCTGATTCTCTGTAACCAACTGAGGAGCGAGGGGGGCCGCCCCTTTTATCTCTCTGTAGGTTTCCTGTCCTAGGGGCGGATCCCCTCTCTCAGTGGGTGCTGTCGTGGGCTCTATAAAAGAGCATTACCGTAAGTCATCCGGTTTTTTCACTCGTTTCTGGAAAACACCCATGGAGTCAAAATCGTCACTACATCTCTAGATAGATTCCCAAAGGGGTTTAATTTCCAAAATGGGGTCACTTGAGGGGGATTGTGTTCTTCTAGCAATTAGGGGCTCTGTGTAGAGTCCGCAAACAATTCGAGGCAATAGCGCTCCATCCCTCCCGAATCTTTCCGTATGCAAAGTAGTACTGTACAGCCAAGTATGGGGTATCGCCACGTTCAGTAAGAAATTGTGGGACATATGTTGGTGCCATTTTTAACCATTTCTCAGTGTGAAAATGTAAAATCTGGGGCTAAAACAAAATTTGTGATAACATATTATATATATATATACACATATACAGTGCCTACAAGTAGTATTCAACCCCCTGCAGATTTAGCTGTGAACACATCGGAATTAACTTGGCATTGTGACATTTGTACTGTAGATCACCTGGAAGTGGAAATGCACTGCAGCAAAAATTTTTGTTGTAATTTTTTTTTTTTCTTTAAAAACGTTAAAAGTAAATTCAGAGTGTCATTTATTATTCAACCCCTCAAACCACAAGAATTTCTGTTTGGTCCCCCTAAAGTATTAAGAAGTAGTTCAGGCACCAAGAATAATGAGCTTCACATGTGTGGATTAATGATCTCTTTTGCCAGCCTTTTCTGACTATTTAAGACCCTCCCCAAAACTTGTGAACAGCACTCATACATGGTCAACATGGAAAGACAAAGGAGCATTCCAAGGCCATCAGAGACAAGATCGTGGAGGGTCACAAGGCTGGCAAGGGGTACAAAACCCTTTCCAAGGAGTTGGCCCTACCTGTCTCCACTGTTGGGAGCATCATCCGTAAGTGGAAGGCTTATGAAACTACTGTTAGCCTTCCACGGCCTGGACAGCCTTTGAAAGTTTCCTCCCGTGCCGAGGCCAGGCTTGTCCGAAGAGTCAGGCTAACCCAAGGACAACAAGGAAGGAGCTCCGGAAGATTCATGGCAGTGGGGACATTGGTTTCAGTCAATACCATAAGTAACGTACTCCACCGCAATGGTCTCCGTTCCAGACGAGCCCATAAGGTACCTTTACTTTCAAAGCGTCATGTCAAGGCTCGTCTACAGTTTGCTCATGATCACTTGGGGGACTCTGAGACAGACTGGTTCAAGGTTCTATGGTCTGATGAGACCAAGATCGAGATCTTTGGTGCCAACCACACACGTGACGTTTGGAGACTGGGTGGCACTGCATACAACCCCAAGAATACCATCCCTACAGTCAAGCATGGTGGTGGCAGCATCATGCTGTGGGGCTGTTTCTCAGCCAAGGGGCCTGGCCATCTGGTCCGCATCCATGGGAGGATGGATAGCACGGCCTACCTGGAGATTTTGGCCAAGAACCTCCGCTCCTCCATCAAGGATCTTAAGATGGGTCGTAATTTCATCTTCCAACAAGACAACGTCCCAAAGCGCACAGCCAAGAAAACCAAGGCCTGGTTCAAGAGTGAAAAAGTCAAGTGTTGGAGTGGCCTAGTCAGTCTCCTGACCTTAACCCAATTGAAAACTTGTGGAAGGAGCTCAAGATTAAAGTCCACATGAGACACCCAAAGAACCTAGATAACTTGGAGAAGATCTGCATGGAGGAGTGGGCCAAGATAACTCCACAGACCTGTGCCGGACTGATGAGGTCTTTTAAAAGACGATTATTAGCTGTAATTGCAAACAAGGTTATTCCACAAAATATTAAACATAGGGGTTGTATAATAATTGACCCACACTTTTATGTTTAAAATTATTAAAATTCAACTGAGCAACATAACTTTTTGTTTTGTAAAATTTATGCTTCTGTTAATAAATCCTACTCTCGTTTGCAGTTTGAAGGCTCTAACTTATTTGCATCTTATCAAACCAGCTAAATCTGCAGGGGGTTGAATACTACTTGTAGGCACTGTGTATATATATATATATATATATATATATATATATATATATATATATATATATATATATATATATTTTTTTTCTTAAGGTATAAAATTCTGTGACGCACCCGTGTTGTCAATATGACCCCTGCAAGCCTAGATGAATTCATTGAGAGGTGTAAAATGGGGTCACTTACGGGGTTTCTTTCTGGCCACTGGTGGGGGAGGCAATGTTAAGGTACATCAGGGGCTCTGTAATTTAAACATGGCATCCACTAATTATTCCATCGAATTTTACATTCATAAAGTCAGATGGTGCTTCTTCACTTCTGAGCTCTGCCGTGCGCCCAAACAGTGGAGTTCCCCCAAATATGGGGTATAGGTGTACTCAGGAGAAATTGCACAACAGATTTTGGGTCCAATTTTTCCTGTTACCTTTTGTGAAAATAATAAAATTTTGTGGAAAGTAAATTTTTGTGAATTTTTTTTTTTAAATTTTTTTTTTCTCCACATCCTAAAAATTCCTGCGAACCACCTGAAGGGTTAATAAACTTGTCAAATGATGTTTCGAGCACCTTGAGGGGTGCAGTTCTTAGAATGGTGTCACATTGAGGGGTTTATATGATAGAAAATACCCAAAAGTCACTTCAAATGTGATGTGGTCCCTAAAATAAAAAAATAAATAAAAAAATTTGGTTGGAAAAATGCAAATTCGGTGATTAACTTTAAACCCTTATAACGTCCTAACAAAAAACAAATGTTTAAGGAATTGCGCTGATGTAAATTCTGCATGTGGGAAATGTTATTTATTAACAATTTTGTGAGATTTAACTCTGATTTAAGGACATAAAAATTGTTTGAGAATTGGAAATTTTGTGAAAATTTTTTTTTTTTTTTTTTTTTCACAAATAAATGCAAGCATATCAAATAAATGTTACCACTATCGTGAAGTACAATATGTCACGAGAAAAGAGTCTTAAGATCACGGGGTCCATTGAAGCATTCTAGAGCTATAACCTCAGAGTGACAGTGGTCAGAATTGTAAAATTTGCCCGATCGTGAAGGTGCAGACAGGCTTGGGTTTGTTTCCTCTGGAGATGAGGGGTGTCGGGGGTGTGGGCAGCCGCTTCTCTTCCGTCTCTGAGCTGACTGTCGGGGATGAGCTGATCTTTATTGCTGTGTCTTTCGTTCCTCCAGAGTAATCAGCGGGTAGACCTGTATCAGTGGAAAGATGGCAGTGGAGACATTGCCACCTCCTTGCAGGGACACACGCGAGTCATCAGGTCAGTCATGTAACTATCGCAGTGATAATTGCACCGTGACGCCTCGCCTACTAACAGTCTTCTTTCTGTGCAGTGACTTGGACTGGTCAGTGTATGAGCCGGACATACTGGTCACCAGCTCTATCGACACCTACATCTACATCTGGGATATCAAGTAAGCACCTGTCAATATGATCTGCTGTTTCTGAAAACCTCGGTGCTTTCCTCCCTCTCCGCACTCTGATCTCCCATCTACAACTTCCTAGGCCTCCTTGCTGGTATCTCAAAGGCTATGGGCACAAAATCACTCAAAGATCCTTGAAAGGCTCATCCCATTTATTCCTAATCACTTTGCCATTCAGATATTCAGTCTTTTTTAGCATATTTTTTTTTCTCCAGCTCCTCATAAAAAAAAATGTAATCCATAAAGTTTCAAAACCTTTTAAAATTGATTAAGGAATAGAAGTTTTGCTTGAAGCAAGGAAAACACAGCCTAATAAAAAAAAAAAAAACCTCGGTGTGCACTAAGCCGAAGGGGATCATCCACATGACAGTGTTTTGGTCAGTGATGACACCAGTGTTAAAGGGTTTCCTTTCCATTACTGGCTTTGTGATTGCAGCTTCTGATGCAAACTGCTGTGCCAGCTCTGCCTCTATCCCATCCACAGCTCATACATTTTCCCCCACTGCTTTTTACAAAGCACCATCCTGAGACTCCTATACAGTCTCAAGATGGATAAACTGCTGGGCACACAGTTCCTTTCCTTTCACGGAGTACAAACTATCCTGACACTCTCCTGGCCCTGGCTGCCTCCTGTGTACTGCAGGGGAGCAATAGGAAATATAATGTAGCCGTGTATTAGAATCTAGCGCTCTGAAAGCCCAGCATCATCCCCTCTTCCAAAATCACAAGCTGATTAATCTCCTTCCCTGTGCACATCCCCAGTCACTGTAATCTTGCTGAGTTTCAAAGCCAACACCCATCATGATGTCTGAGCACAGACAGGACGTCTTTAATGGGTGACAGCAGGTATGAGAATCATCTCGGCAAGTAAATGATGTCTGTATATTTCTGAGAGGCTTCTTTAATCCCTGCCTGAATAACCCTTCACGTTTTTTTTCTTACTTTGTTCCTTATTCTTTGTCTTCCCTCAGAGACACGAGGAAACCAGCAGTCTCCCTGTCCGCTGTGGGTGGGTATTGTATGATGGGTCCTGATGTGTGAACGACGTCTCATGTACCCTGATATTACACGACCCTTATATTCCTAGATTGGGTTATATCAGTACTGGAGCGTTATAAGAGGGGCTGATATCCGTCACATATGATATAATGCCTCTGGGGGGGCTCACAGATGTGTCATAGTCGTGATAATGGGGCACGGGAGGTTTCTGCACTTCCTTCCACTCATCCTATTGACAATATTGAAAATTGGTCCAGTCCCAGACTGAAATGGCTGATAGCAGAGAACAAGCGTCTTACCTTCTGCAATAACAATGTCCCTGCAGCCGGAGCCTCCCAGGTGAAGTGGAACAAAAAGAACGCAAACTGTCTGGCCACAAGTCACGACGGAGACGTGCGGATCTGGGATCGGAGGGTTCGTTGCCTTCATATATTACACATGTGGTGGGGCCACATAAGAGGATGGGGGAGCAGTCCCTGACTCTGCGCAAGCAGGCAGAGGGGCTGGTATGAGGACAGGGCCGTGCATGGCAGAGGGGCTGGTATGAGGACAGGGCCGTGCATGGCAGAGGGGCTGGTTAGATTGCATTCTTGCAAATCGTTGTTGATGTCTTCCAGACCTAATTGCATCCCGCTCCATTGTTCCAGAAACCCAGCACTGCGGTGGAGTACATTGCCGCCCACCTGTACAAGATCCACGGAGTGGACTGGCACCCAGACAATGAATACGTACTGGCGACGTCCAGCCAAGATAACTCTGTGAAGGTGAAGTTACAGCAGCGCTCCACGCTATCACAGCTGCCAATAGATGGCGCACAGGTCACACGTACTCAGTAATGCCCCGTTCTCATGATTGGGGGTTCCAGCCACCTCCCCTGATATATAAACCTTACCCTGTGCAGTGTTTTGGCAGCAGCCATCATGGGGTATCTGGACTTGCGAGGTCCTCGTCGGGTCACTCGTCTGATCCTATTCTATTATCTTCCAGTTCTGGGATTCTCGGCAGCCTCGAAAGTGTCTCAGTGTGTTGGCGTGTCAAGTGCCTGTGTGGAAAGCGCGGTACACGGTGAGCGCAGGGTGCGAACGCCCCATGAGCTGGCATTATACCTAGTGACCATATGTCTGTAGTCAGCTGGTGACGGGGGGAGGGTTGTCATCTGGTCCTTGTAACCTGCATTATGATGATAGATCACCCCTCACTTACTGCAAAGACCCTCTGTAGATACCTGCTCACGTTGTAGGATCAGCAGCGTCCATTATTGGCAATGCATGGGATGTTATCTTTAATGGCTGACGCTGTGACCTCCTTGTAGGGGGCTGCCTTCTCATATAATGTGCTTAACAAGGGGTGGATCGTTTACTGTCGATTGATCGTTTTAATGCTCAGTTTATCGCAGACTCCTCTGCAGCCAGAGACCGATGCTTATATCTGTAGACTTTCTGCATTTTCCTGCAATCCGCTCACATCTCTGTACTCCGCAGCCCTTCAATAACGGCCTGGTCACAGTCATGGTCCCGCAGCTGCGCAAGAGAACAGTCTGCTGCTGTGGAACATCTACGACCTTCATTCCCCGGTGCACATCTTTATGGGACACGACGACGTGGTGCTCGAGTTCCAGTGGAGAAAACAGAAGGAAGGTGGGTGCCTCTGATGTTTAACGGGGGTTATAATCTGCTCCCTCATAGTAGAATAGTGAGTGCAGCTCTGGGGTATAATACAGGATGTAACTCAGGATCAGTAATGTAATGTATGTACACAGTGACTGCACCAGCAGAATAGTGAGTGCAGCTCTGGAGTATAATACAGGATGTAACTCAGGATCAGTAATGTAATTATGTACACTGACTGCACCAGCAGAATAGTGAGTGCAGCTCTGGGTATAATACAGATGTAACTCAGGATCAGTAATGTAATGTATGTACACAGTGCCTGCACCAGCAGAATAGTGAGTGCAGCTCTGGAGTATAATGAGGATGTAACTCAGGATCAGTAATGTAATGTATGTACACAGTGACTGCACCAGCAGAATAGTGAGTGCAGCTTTGGGGTATAATACTGGGTAACTCAGTATCAGTAATGTATATACACAGTGACTGCACCAGCAGAATAGTGAGTGCAGCTCTGGAGTATAATACAGGATGTAACTCAGGATCAGTAATGTATGTACACAGTGACTGCACCAGCAGAATAGTGAGTGCAGCTCTGGGTATAATACAGGATATAACTCAGGATCAGTAATGTAATGTATGTACACAGTGACTGCACCAGCAGAATAGTGAGTGCAGCTCTGGAGTATAATACAGGATGTAACTCAGGATCAGTAATGTAATGTATGTACACAGTGACTGCACCAGCAGAATAGTGAGTGCAGCTCTGGAGTATAATACAGGATGTAACTCAGGATCAGTAATGTAATGTATGTACACAATGACTGCACCAGCAGAATAGTGAGTGCAGCTCTGCAGTATAATACAGGATGTAACTCAGGATCAGTAATGTAATGTATGTACACAGTGACTGCACCAGCAGAATAGTGAGTGCAGCTCTGCAGTATAATACAGATGTAACTCAGGATCAGTAATGTATGTACACAGTGACTGCACCAGCAGAATAGTGAGTGCAGCTCTGGAGTATAATACAGGATGTAACTCAGGATCAGTAATGTATGTACACAGTGACTGCACCAGCAGAATAGTGAGTGCAGCTCTGGAGTATAATGCAGGATAAGTAATGTGACCTTGATTTGTTTTTCTTATCTCTAGGCCTTAAAGACTACCAGTTGGTGACTTGGTCACGGGACCAGACGTTGCGGATGTGGAGAGTGGACGCTCAGCTGCAGAGGGTAAGCTGCTGGCACTGACATGTAGCCGCCGGCTGAACAGAGATTTTTTGCTGTTGATCGATGTCTTTCAGTTCTTTGACATGATTGCTGACGTATTTCCTACGTAGATTTATTTAGAGACTTTATTTAGAGCTTTGCGCCTCCTGTTACATCCAGCTTTGTGCTACTGACATCATGGAGCCGGTGGATGAACTGATGGACGGATCCTTGATGCCAGAGCAAGAGAAGTCCCTGCAACCCCAGGAGCCGATCGCTGGTCCCTCAGAAGAAGAGGGTAAGTGATGGGGACTTCACCGCTGTATCTGTCTGCAGAGGAGGGCGGTGTGGCGATACAGGCGCTGATCTGATGACCCCTGCATCGGTGACACGATGAGTTTCTTCTATGCCTGGACATTTCTCTGCAATCTTGACACTTGCTGCTATAGATGGGGGATATATAAGATCATTCGCATGATTACGGTTGTGATGATTGTAAAAACTTTAAGAAAAAGAAACCAGAATCAGACAGCCAAAGGTGACAGCGGGTCATCAGTCCGCAGCTTAGTGTTACAATTATTATTTTTTTTGCCCCTTTATCTCATCCAGTGCCTTTTGATGAGGATCTCCATCTACTCCCATTGTGGTAGGAAGTTCGGAGCAGCCGGGGCTCCCGCAGACACTTCAGCAGGAATTCTCCTTGATAAAATTCCATATCCGAAATGTGAACATTGAGGTAAGCGGGAAAGTCTTTACAGCTAGAGATGAGAAGAGGTTGATGAAATGAAGCCCCTCTTTGATCTCTTAGCCCCTAGACATGTAGGTAGATGGTGTAGATGTGGAATGTTTGCTCATCGCATCCCTCTTCTCCTTACAGATGGACGCTACGAACCGGAACTGCACCGTGTCCGTCCATTGTGGCCATCACCGGGTGCGGATGGTCGTCATGTTCCCTGTCCAGTACCCCAATAACGCAGCTCCGACCTTCCAGTTCGTCAATCCTACAACAATCACCTCGCCCATGAAAGTGAAGCTGCTGAAAGTAAGTAAATGTCTGTTGAAAGGATACTGAAGATCTCCTGGCCGGGTGCGGCCGCGTCGATGGCCGGCCGCGTCAATGTCCACTTGTAGCTTTTCAAGCGCAGGAGGATGTGGATATTGACGGATGAAAGCGGGTAACTTTTTGATCGCTGGGGGTCCGCCTCTGCTCCTTTAATGTTTATGGTGCTGCCGAGTGCATGCTCCACTGCTGACGAGGCTCTAGAGTCCTCATCTGCGGATCACTGGTCGTCCCATTGGTCTGACCCCTAGCGATCAGTAAGCTGTGAATGGAGGATTACAGGTTAATTCCGAAAAATAAAGTTAAAATCCTTCTGGAGAATTTTAGATAAACTTCAATACAATCTCAGCATTTTCGGACCTGCTACCGGCAGGACATGAATCTTGGCTTTCATTCCTTCCCAAAACCAGAGGACGCTTCCACCTGATGGATGTCAGTGACTGACGGCAGCGAGCGGCATTAATCGGTAGTGTGTTACTGAATTGTTTGTAAGTTTGGATGCATTTATTATGGGACGTCATCGTGTCCCGGTTTCGAGGGCGTCGTCCGTCACTGCGGTGCAAGGATCATGTCCTTTATTTAAAGAGCTGGGTTCCTTATGGAGAAATGATGCTTTTTTTTTTTTTTCTTTCCTAGATCTTGAGGGACACGTCTCTGCAGAAAGTGAAGCGCAATCAGAGCTGTCTGGAGCCGTGTCTGCGCCAGCTCGTCTCCTGCTTGGAAAGCTTTGTGGTAGGAGATGTCTATTTCACCATTATCCTCTCCGCTTGCTGACAGTGAATGGAGACCTTGAGAGGCTCAGTCCCTCTCTCCACAGGGCAGATTGGCTGCTGTGTTATACAGCCGGCATCTACCTCTAACACTGACCATTGGCTCAGATCTGTTTTAAAACCCTTTTAAATGCCAATTTGTCTCCTAGAACCAGGAATCCAGTCCATCAAGCAATCCCTACACTCTGCAGAGCCCGGTCACGCCACCGCTGCCCACTTTTGCCAGGGTAACTAATGCCTACGGGTCTTACCAAGATGCCAACATCCCGTTTTCCCCGAAACCTCTGGAGCCCGTTTCTGTGGAGCAGGTGACCCAACCTTACTGGTTCTTTGTAGTTCTAACATAAAAGCAGAAGGTGTAGACCCAGAAACGAATCCAGGCCTGACCATTGTTGTCTTTGCAGGTTATCTGGTTTACTTCACCCGACCCATGACTATACACAAAGCCATCTCCCCAACTGAGCCCACCCCGAGGTCAGTCCCTATAATCTTTTATTGTAACCGTGATTGGATCACACACTTCAGCTCCTTTCACGCACGCAAACGGGAATTTTTTTTTTTACTGTAATAACATTTATGAGCACACAGTGGCACTGTTGTTTTGGGGAGGCGGCAGACATCAGCGCACACTCGCTCCACCAGAAGCCATCTTTCCTGGATGCGGCATGCACGCTCCGATCAGCCGAGCATGCATGTGTTAAGAATGGGAATCTGGGCTGAATACATCTACACCAGCCTATAGCTTAGTACTGACCCTTGCTTTCTCTTTAGGTCTCTCTCTGCTCTGTCCGCTTATCACAGCGGGGTGATAGCACCCATGAAAATCCGTACAGAGACTCAAGGGAACCTGCGGCTTTACAGCGGGAGTCCGACGCGAAGCGAGAAGGAGCAAGTGTCCATCAGTTCTTTTTACTACAAGGAGAGGGTACGACCGCTAATCAGTAGTGCAGTCCTGAAGGCTGCCTTAAAGATATCCCCTCGTTAAAGCTAAACTATCTCACAGGAACGGTGCAATGTCACCGGACCGTGCCGCCATCCTCATCCAACCGGCTGTACCCACCGCTGCTTGCTACTCGCCTGTGACTGGTGCATGACTGGCTGCACATCCCCCACACATCACCCGTCACCCCCGCTGTAAAAGAAAATTGCGCCTTTGCGGTTAATTAACCCCCCCCCCCCCCCAAATTGGCAATCGTGCCTTTTTTATCTTCTTCCTTTTTATCTGGCTCCTTCGTGAACATAACTTTCCAGCTTTTTTAGGGAATTGCATAAAAGGCTATTCCTGATCACGCTGGCTAAAATCAGTGCCTTTAGACCCTGGAAAAGCAGAAATGCGGCCCCAAAGTTGAGTTTGCAGGGAGACATAAAAAGACCAAAGGTAAAGGATTAAACTTTTTTTTTTTTTTCCCCCATTTTTAAGGAACTATTTAAGCGCATCCTATTTACCTGTCCCATCTACTACAATTTTATTTTTTTTTTTTACTTTTTTTTTTTCTTGCTTTTTCTCCTTCTCACTTTCCATCTTCTCCTCCTCTTGTACGCAGACGCCCCCCATGTCTGCTCGCCGGCGCTGGTCCATCCAAGTGATTAACGACTTCCCGGTACAGTGCCCTCTACTAAATAACAAACTCCTGTCCCCCCTCACCTGTCTGGCAGGGACCCCGAGAAAAAGGGAGACTAGTGTTGTGTACACCATAAAGACTGAGGAGTCTGTGTGCGGTGACTTCTTCCACCTCCCTTACTTGGAGTGTATCATTTACCAGGACTACATTTCCCAGAAAATTATCCTATTATGGCCGTTATATCTGCCAGCAACTTGCTGATGGTTTCCATTCCAAAAATTGTAAATCTGACTTATGACTGAAGTAAGCCGTTTTGTACCGTTACGCCACAGCAGACGACGTCCCATGGTGTCAGGTTTTTCCTTCTTCTCGAGGTCTCCTGTTAATAACGCACCATCTGTACCTAAGTGTGGGAATGTCCGTCTTGCGTTGCTTCGTGCCGTCACCGGCGTCTCTCCGCTTTGTGCTCCGTCTTTGGAGGCCGAACGCTCTTTCCCCTCCGCTCTGTGCTCCGTCTGTGGAGGCCGAACGCTCCGCTCCCCTCCGCCTCTGGTTCATCCGTGTCTTTACTTCAGGGTATATACACAAATGGCGGACAGGTACCGACAGTCTCTGACCTGTGAATATACCTGCACTGTCTCTTCTTGCTTCAAGGTCTTTTTTAAATTTTTATCTTGCTGTTTGTTG
Source organism: Oophaga sylvatica (assembly GCA_033576555.1). Taxonomy (NCBI): domain Eukaryota; kingdom Metazoa; phylum Chordata; class Amphibia; order Anura; family Dendrobatidae; genus Oophaga; species Oophaga sylvatica. The sequence continues at coordinate 41,550,256 of JARQOD010000010.1, read as the reverse complement.
GTTACTCTCTTGTTCTCTTCCTTTTGTATTTCTATTCCCGCCCCTCCCGTTTTGTGTGTGTGTTTTTTTTTTTTTGTTATTTTTTCTGTCTCTCTCGCTTTCCTCTGCCCCCCCTACCCCCTTCCTTTCTCCTTCGTCTCATTGGGGGACACAGGACTGTGTGACTGTGGGTGTATGCTACTGCCGCTAGGAGGCTGACACTAAGTAAACATAAAAAAGGTTAGCTCCTCCTCCGCCGTATACACCTCAGCACTGGCCGCAGGCAAACCCAGTTCTTGCTTAGTGTCTGATGGAGGCACATGTCTGGTTCTTTTTCCAGACCATTTTTTTTTTTTTTTTCCCACGAAGATGAGATAGGGGCGACGGACCCTTTGAAGGGGTCCGATCTCCCCAAACCATCAACGGGTGAGCACGTGGAGTAAAGCCTCCACGTATCCTTTCCCGCAACGTGGGACACGAATGCCGGACTCAGCCCTGACCACCCTAAGGTATTGAAACCCTAGGCTGTACAGAGGCAGGAGTTAGTCCGTGCGGCCCCCACTGCACCACCAATGCTAGACTGCGGTGCTGCAAGGAGGCGGACGGTCCCTCTCCTCATCCCCTGAAGGGGTGATGGAGTTAGGGTTCCTGCACCGTCCCACCTTTTTACTGCCCCTCTAATGCATCCAGCGGTTTTTCATGCATTTCTAAGTGAGGATCGGCATTCCCATGCAGACTTTTCCTCACCTTTAAGCAACGCTGAGGACTGAAGTCGCCAGAAATTACTGGAGCCGGTGGAGAAGGCCGGCGTCTGTGAGGTGACTGTGGCTCCAGCCAGGAACAGACATCCCCGGCTCGAGTCCGCCCCCCCCAAGGGGCGTCAGCTTCCGGTGCCCGCCCCCCGACTTGGGCGGCCGCCGCCGAAATTTCAAACCCCTGGCCTTGGCGGCGTTAGGTCTCGGGCGTAAATTTAGTCCCCGCTTTTCCCGGGGACTAGGCCGCGGCCCGTAATTTAGCTTCCGGCGTCGGCCGGAATGTAGGCCGCGGTCGCAGGTCCGACCCCGGCAGCGTCAACTTCCGGCGGGCCCGCTGTCACGGGTGTGTCGCGGCGGAGATCGTCGCGATTGCACACCCTGACTTCACACAGCTGAGTTTCTGGTGCTGGGTGTTTTTTCGGCACTGAGGGAGTTAATTCTTTCTCTCTCGGTGCTGGGCTGACCAGCCTCGCCCAGCTGCGATTGATGTTTTGTTAATTAGCTTCCTTCATATACCTGCTGGGCTGCTGGGGGAAATTGCCGGTGAAAGCATTCATTCAGACCAGCAGAGCGGATCGTTTCTGAGAAGACTTAAGCTAAGAGTGCCTGTTGTGGTTTTTTCCTCTCCTCGCTTATTGTTTATCTCCTTAACCTTTTGTGTTCCTTTGTAGTGGAAGTGTTGTATGCAAGGCTGTGTTTTCTTTACCCC
>JARQOD010000010.1:41503811-41548713 GCA_033576555.1 Oophaga sylvatica | reverse complement strand
TTTGAGTATTCCCGCGTTCGTCCCGAACCTTACTATAATGACATCGAATGTGAAGGAGATCGAGCGCCTCCGTTCGTGTCACTTCAAGACCCGGACTGGCCTAACGGTACCAAAAGGGACGTAGTTACCCCCACGCTCATCTGACCTAGGCCCTTGGAACACTAGGTAGCTTCATCAAACCCATTCAAAAATTGCCCTGCTTGCTGTCAGTGAATGGAAACATTGGAAAATCCTCTGGAGCTGCCCCCCATCTCAGCACGACGCCCGCCTAGATAGTTGTTTTTTTTTCCCTAGGGAAAACATTTTGGTAACAAACCCTCAGCTGGGGGAAGAAAAAGGTTTTGATTAATTTGAGCATTATTGGAGGGAAAGGGGTTAATGTTAATTTTATCATAAAAGGGGAAGCCTCCATTCAGACGGGAAAAAGGTTTTAGTTTTCAACAAATTGGTAGACATGGGCCCCGTTCATCATGTTGTTTTTTTTTTTAATTTTTTCCTTTTTTTTTTCTTTTTGGTTAGCATTTTGTGCAAAATTGAAAAACGCAATAACAAATGTCGCCTGCTCCAGAAGATTTGCACAAAACATTTGGGTTTATTAAAAACCCTTTTTGCAATTAGTAAATCATGCAAAACTCTGGGAACAAAAAATACAAACAGAAAAAAAAAGGACACAAAAAAAAAGATTTAAAAAAAGGGCAAAAGCCCCAAAATGAGTAATGAATCCCGGCGGGGGGGGGGGGGAAAGTTGCAAAAACTTTTCTTCTGGACCCAAAAAACACCCCCCACTCCCCCTGCTGGGGTTTAGTTCCTGCATTGTATATTTGTGCCTGATGCTGTAAAAACGGTCGTTTTCCCATGAGCGCAGCAGAGAAAGGGGTTTTAATGAATAATTGAGAGGGGGGGTTTAGGGAGTCCGTTCCCCCCCCGGTTGTGTTGTGTCCTCCGCAGGGAGTTGCTATGGCTCCAACCAGGAACCTCTGCAGACCTGACCCAACCGTCAGCCGGGGCCGTCACAAGTCCGATCACAGCCTCAGCTCGTCCACAGCTTACACTGGAGGGGGTACGGCGAAAAGTCGCATCAAAAAACTTCACAGAAGCTATGTCCTTGTTTCCAGACGAGCGTCCGTGAGGGACAGCGAAAGGAAAAACGCAAAATATAATTTCCAACTAAAGGACTATAAAACACTGGATATGCCGGAGCTGGAGATGGGGAGGTAGGTGTGCAGTGATGGGGAGGTAAGTGTCCAGGGATGGGGAGGGCAGGTTTGTCGAGAGTGTGAGGGAGGTAGGTGTCGCAGGGATGGGGAGGTAGGTGTGCAGGGATGGGGAGGTAGGTGTGCAGGGATGGGGAGGTAGGTGTGCAGGGATGGGAGGTAGGTGTCCAGGGATGGGGAGGTAGGTTGCAGGATGGGGAGGTAGGTGTCCAGGGATGGGGAAGAGGTTTGCAGGACGGGAGGTATGTGTGCAGGATGGGGAGGTAGGTGGAGGGATGGGGGGAGGTTTGCAGGATGGGGGAGGTAGGTGTCAGGATGAGGAGGTAGGTGTCCAGGGATGGGGAGGAGGTTGCAGGATGGGGAGGTAGGTGTCCAGGGATGGGGAGGAGGTTTGCAGGATGGGGAGGTAGGTGTCCAGGGATGGGGAGGTAGGTGTGCAGGGATGGGGAGGAGTAGTGTGCAGGGATGAGGAGGTAGGTGTGCAGCGATGGGGAGGTAGGTGTGCAGGGATGGGGAGGCAGGTTTGCAGAGATGGGGAGGTAGGTGTCCAGGGATGGGGAGGTAGGTGTGCAGGGATGGGGAAGTAGGTGTGCAAGGATGGGGAGGTATGTGTGCAGCGATGGGGATGCAGGTGCGTAGGGATGGGGAGGCAGGTTTGCAGAGATGGGGAGGTAGGTGTCCAGGGATGGGGAGGTAGGTGTGCAGGGATGGGGAGGTAGGTGTGCAGGGATGGGGAGGAAGGTGTGCAGCGATGGGGAGGTAGGTGTCCAGGGATGGGGAGGTAGGTGTGCAGGGATGGGGAGGTAGGTGTGCAGGGATGAGGAGGTAGGTGTGCAGCGATGGGGAGGTAGGTGTGCAGGGATGGGGAGGCAGGTTTGCAGAGATGGGAGGTAGGTGTCCAGGGATGGGGAGGTAGGTGTGCAGGGATGGGGAAGTAGGTGTGCAAGGATGGGGAGGTAGTGTGCAGCGATGGGATGCAGGTGCGTAGGGATGGGGAGGCAGGTTTGCAGAGATGGGGAGGTAGGTGTCCAGGGATGGGGAGGTAGGTGTGCAGGGATGGGAGGTAGGTGTGCAGGGATGGGGAGGAAGGTGTGCAGCGATGGGAGGTAGGTGTCCAGGGATGGGGAGGTAGGTGTGCAGGGATGCGGAGGTAGGTGTGCAGGGATGGGAGGTAGGTGAGCAGCGATGGGGAGGCAGGTGCACAGGGATGGGGAGGCAGGTTTGCAAGGATGGGGAGGTAGCTGTGCAGCGATGGGGATGCAGGTGTGCAGTGATGGGGATGAAGGTGCGCAGGGATGGGGTGGTAGGTGTGCAGGGATGGGGAGGTAGGTGTGCAGCGATGGGGAGGCAGGTGCGTAGGGATGGGGAGGTAGGTGTGCAGCGATGGGAGGTAGGTGCGCAGGGATGGGGAGATAGGTGAGCAGTGATGGAGAGGTAGCTGTGCAGTGATAGGGAGGTAGCTGTGCAGGGATGGGGGGCAGGTGCGCAGCGATGGGGAGTAGCTGTGCAGTGATGGGGAGGTAGCTGTGCAGTGATGGGGAGGTAGCTGTGCAGTGATGGGGAGGCAGGTGCGCAGGGATGGGGAGGCAGGTGCGCAGGGATGGGGAGGTAGGTGCGCAGGATGGGGAGGTAGGTGCGCAGGGATGGGGAGGTAGGTGTGCAGCGATGGGGAGGTAGCTGTGCAGTGATGGGGAGGCAGGTGTGCAGTGATGGGGAGGCAGGTGTGCAGCGTTGGGGAGGCAGGTGTGCAGGGATGGGAGAGAGCTGTCGATTCCTCATCTTGCAATAATCTCGTTTAACATGAAATGCATGAAAACTATTTTAGAAATACACTTTTACATTTTTGTGCTTCTTTCTTTTTGCTCTTGTATCACTTTATTCCCTCTGTGTAATTAGTGACTTAGCAGTGGTCTGTATACACGGTGTATAAGCTGTTACTATATGCTATATACAGTCAGTGCCAGTATATACACGGCAGCCTTGACCATGAGGGATATAACATAGCAGATTCATCAGTTTTAACCAAACTCCATATTTCCGGGGCCCCGCGCCCCTTACGTGGATGCTGGAAACATGACGTGCATGCTACCCATCACATTGGAGCAGGATTTCCATGTCACGTTGTACTACCGTGATTTTGGATAATACCGGCAGCCGGACACAGACAGAAGGGGCCCTTTGGAATAATTGAGTATGGGCACAGTAATATCGCACATACTTGAGCTTTGGAGGTGGACGTGGCTCCTTTCCTCTTGGGACTCGCTTATAATATACAATTTTTGCCTTTCAGCCATGAAAAATCTCCCACTTACCTGCAGAAGACATCAGCGAACGCTCACCTGGATTTTCCCCTGAGCAGCGCAGGTAACGGATATCCTGGGAACCTCAGAAAATGTGAAATTTCTCATTATTATGAAGAATATTTTCCAGTGTAAATGACGCCGCTGACCCACTAGAGACATTTGTAGTGTAGTGTTGGTACCAGGCAGTTTGTCCGTGCCATGGTAATTAATAGGAGAACTGCGGCAGAGACCTCCTGCCTGACACCGATGTCCAGGAGGTCGAGTGCTCGACTCTTTCTACCCATTACAGGTGTCTGTTCTAGATAATCCTTTCTTAACTCATTTAAAGTAGTTTTTTTTGGGGTAGGAAGTAAAAACTAAACTCATTACTGGCGTCCGCTGTACATGTAATTCGCTTAGCATGCACCATAAGGAGTCAGATGCCTCAGAGCTATGATTGCTGCTGTTAACGCCTTACATGCTGCTGTCAATCACTGACACTTTTTTTTCACAAATTTCTAAACATTATTTTGTTCACCACCAAAATAAATAAACTCTACAAGTTTTGGTCTGGCTGTAATCTTGCCGACTGAAGGATCACGCTGCCAGGTAATTTATTTTAGGGGTTAAACGGTCCGGTCAGATCTATAATAGTATATACCGTATATTCACACTGACTTTTATGATGCGAATCTCATTCTAGACTTTGGCAAGATGCACGACCGGGAAAGGGAAGTCAGGATTACACGAAGGGAATCTCTCCAGCTAAATATCAGGTATAGTCTCCTCCCTAACCGGGGTAAATCTGTCTGTGAAGGGGCTCCGGGTCCAGTAAGCCTTGTTCACACCCATTGGATTTGCCAGGGTCAGATTCCCTATTTGAAAATAAACTTCCAACATAATGGGTTTTTTTTCCAGCAGGAAAGTCGTGACGCTGTAACGGAGGATTTGATGAAGAAAAATTTCCCAAAATTTTCACAAATCCTGACATGTAGACAGAGACCTACAATTGTTTTCGCCCTGCCCCTTATGTTTCCCCCCTCTGGTTCCAGAGGAAACCAGCGTTTCGCCCCCGAGCGACTTTGACACGGTATTGGTTAATTCAGCTTCACTTTAATAACTCTTTTTAACAAAACTGAAGGGTGAGACAAACATGGCCTCACCCCCGCATTCATTGCCGTGGTTTTCAAGCCTCGCCCGGGGACGGTCGGCTTCACCGCTGATTTTCTGCCCCGGGGTTTACGTTTGGACAGAAATGACAATCCTTTGTGTAAATTGAGAAACCCCCCTTTAGGGAATCGCGCTCCCCCCGTTCCCAGGTCCCAATTGCCAAAGGGGAAGGCAGGGTCATTTTGCAAGTCCCCAAGAGACCAAAAAAAGGGTTTTTAGCCGACTTTTGGGGGGAAGGATTTACAGGGGAAAAACCCCTTTTTCCCCTTTAGAAAAAGGAAGGGGGTTTCAGCCAAAAAATAGGCCCCAAATTCCCAAAGGGGACCCCACATAAAGGAAATTTTTCATACATGGGACAGACAAAAACAAATGATAAGACAAAAATACAAAAAAATGGAATCATCAAGGCGGGGGCCCCTTTTAATCCTAAATTGTTTTGTTGGGTTAAGGGGCAAATGGTTTTAAAAACCTTTTGGGGTCCGGGAAGACCCCCAAAAAAAAAAAAAAACCCAAAACCCCCTTCCACTGAAAATTCCATTGAATTTTCTTTCATTTTTTGGGAAGCGAGATCAAAAAAACTTAAAAATTTTCATGAAATCAATAAACCCTTTGTAAAAACAAATTCGGCTACCCAATTCGGGGGGAACCCGGTTGGGCCAGGAGTATGGTTTTAAAATTTTTTGGGCAGTCGGGTTTCCCCCCCGGGGGGGGGTTTTCGCAGCTGGTTCCCCATTCCAGTTTTTTAAATTGTCAGTGTAAAACGCTATTTGTGGGAACAGGGCCCCAATGGGAAACCCAGGGTTTCTCGGGCAAATTTGTACCCTCCCTTTGGGGCTGAAACATCCCCCAAAGTGGAGGGGCCCCACCCCCGGGGGTAAAATTTTACGAAAGGTTTGTGGCCGGTGGTTTTTTTGGGGGCGGATTTCTTTCTTTCAAAAAAAGGGGGGGGGTGGGCCCGGGGCCCCCCCCCCCCCCCCCCCCCCGGGCCACCCCCCCCACCCCCCCCCCCCCTTTTTTTCCCCCCCTATTTTTTTTTAAACCCCCCCCCCCCCAACCCCCCCAAACCCCCCCCCCCCCCCAAAAAAAAACCCCCCCCCCCCCCCCCCCCCCCCCAAAAAACCCCCCCCCCAAAAAAACCCCCCCCCCCCCCCCCCCCCCCCCCCTATATATTTTTATAGTTTAAATAAACACAACACAAAAGGAATGAGGTTTTTTTTTTCTTTCCTTGAATGCTCCACCCGATTTACTTGCACTGATGAAAAATACTACCCAATATGCACGTTCGGGGCCCTTTTCCGTCTTGTGTAATATTGTGGTTGTTTTTTTCCCCGTAGATCTCACGTGACCCCCATCTGAAATCCCCACATCGTAAAATTTCTTCTCGCCTTGGGGAAAAATTTTTCGGGCTCCAAGACGTACACGCTGCCCCAAACCAACCCCGGCAAACGCTCCCCTTTTCCACAGGAAAAAAGCCCACCCCCCGAAATTCAGAATACAAGAAATGGTGGGCCCAATAGGGTCGTCGAAGGAACAGCCTGACTGTGCCAAAAATGGCTGAAAAGACCAGCAGCCTGAACTCTCTGCTCTCCCCGGTCAGCAGTGTAAGTGTACATGTATCCGCTGTCCCCTCCTGTGCGGGTGCCGGGGTGGCCCGGTGTAGAGGAGAAGAATACAATGGGGGCTTTGATTCACCTTAATGTATTTTTTTTTTTGTTGTGATTTATTTAGTGGAAAAGAGCTGAAAAATAGAGAGGCCCCCCGCGTGGGGAGGGTCCCCGATCAAAGACATCCCGCACCCTCTTGGATTTGTAGACCGGTACTGGAACGGGTCGGATCCCTTCTACAGAACCCGCGGGGTTTCCGGGGGAGTGTCGGGATCGCCATTTATTATCGGGCCTGGAAAGAGCGGTTTGATCTAATGCTTATTATTTCCCGCCAGGACCTGCTCGGGATCTGCTTTCACGTCTGAGCGCTTCCAGACACGTATCACAGGGCATCTTACAGGCAGTCCCAGGCAAGAAGACGACAGCGAGACCACAGTAGGTTGTGACCAGAGCATCGGTGTATCTATAACTACTATACAGACCCCAATAAAGCCATCAGCGGACACCATGTTGCAAACAGCAGCCCGTATTCATCAAGCAGTTTACAGTTTTTTCAGTATAAACTAAGCTCCAAAAAGTCTCATATTGCACGAAATAATTAGATTTTTTGCACCTTACCTACTAAAACTTTAAAAAGGCGGCATGTTATAGCAGGAGCGGGTTACTAAACTGCATAGCACAACAGCAAAACTTTTTTGCAAGTTTGCATCTGCTTAGAGCAGGTATAAATTACATTTTCTGACCTTGTATAAAAAAAAAAAAGTCACATTTATCATTGTCTTATATAAAATTTGGAGCAAGTTATGCAAATGAGCACAAACCCCATTTTTTGATAAATCTCCCCTGGTCACGCTCCTCATAGGAGGAACTTTCTCCTGTGCAATGAAAAAAATCTATATATTTTTCCAAGCGTCTTGTGTCCCGGATTGATGCTCTTGTATCGGCTCCTTCTTTCCTTAGGACTCTGTAAAACTGAAGCTGATCAAAGTGATGGAGGAAAATCACTTCTTACAGAGCAGAGTGTGTAAACTGGAGAACCAGGCGGGCCCGGAAAGAAGGATCGGGCGGCTCCTCTGTGCCGCAAGGTGCTCTCCATTAGGACGGCTGTACGGACGTCGCTCCGGTATCTCGCAGGGGCGTCCTCAGTAACCGAATCCGATCTTTTTACTTCCAGATGATCTGCGGCAGAAGTACGAGCGGCTGAGCCTCCAGGTGGAATCATTGCAGCTACAGCTGGAGAAAAACCAATAAACTGCAGGAGACGGTGAACCTGATCCACAACAGCCAGAGGTACTAAAGTCTGCTCCAGCTGCGGCTCCCCGCCAGTGCTGCACACGAGCACATTCCCTCATTGACCGGCGTGATCTAAAATTATGTTCGAGTCTCAGCGGCTGCTGTTTGACAGCTGCGAGACATGCAGGGACTGCCTGTTAGACAGCTGCGAGACATGCAGCCGCAGGGACTCGTCTATCAGGACGTCTGGTCTCAGGATGTCCGTTCTGTGCCCTACAGGTCATTAGTCTGCACCAATGAATATCTCCTACAACAACTGAATAAAATCTCCCCGAATGCCGTCTGCAAGCCTCGAGAACCGTCCCTGGACAGGACAAGCGTGGAGCGATCCCGGTACAGCGAGGCCACGGCGGCCGGCGCTCAGCTATCTCACAGCGCCGGACACTACAGGACGCTGGAGAGGCTGAGCCTGTGCCCATTATAAGGTCCGGTCCGGCAGCAGGCGCAGCGCTCAGGGTAATGCATTCACTCTTCCATCATGATCAGACATGAAACACATCCTTAAAGGGATCGTTCAGGATTAAATAAACATGGCTGCTTCATTAGAAACAGCTCTGCCGCTGATCACGGAAAGGAGTCGACACACAACCCATGATCCAAAAGAAAGCAGCCATGTTTTTCTAATCCTGGACGGCTCCTTTAGGCTGGAGTCACACACACCGAGTAAAAATCTGACCGTTTTAGTCGGTCGATAATCGGATTAAATTTCATGAACATTGATGCGACTAGCATCCGATTTTTTGTAGTTGATGCGATTTAGTCGCATCTGACCGTAGTTGTCACATCCGATTTACATCCGACTTGCGAGAATTTCTCGCAGGCTTGCAAAACTGACATATAATGGATCCAAAGAATAGTATTTAAATCACAATAGAAAGAATAGATATATACACATAGAACACATATATATATATATTATATATATATATACACACAACATGTCATTGTGACATGTGTATATATATATATATATATATATATATATAATTTATATATATATTTATAGTTCCTAGACTTCTACATACTGTAATAGCCGCTAATTCAATTGCCGGCTTTTGTGAAATCACAGAAGCCGACATGAAATGATACATTGTTTAGACACAGTTAACCATGTAATTTCCTGTATTTTTGATATATGGTTTGAACTTACAATTACATAAGTGTATGTGTACAAAATTTCAGACATGTAGGGGTTAATTAAAGGCGTAAATTCGTTGTAAAAAAATGTGTCAAATCTCTAATTAGATTTGCCCTTTCTGGGGTGTCTGGGGGCAGATGTCAGTAGCCAGGGGGCACAAAAAAATGTACCCTCCCTAGGCTATTATTATCTGCCCCACTCGCTTGCTTTGTCTGTCTGGTGGAGAAAATACAGCGGGAGCCCACGCATTTTTTTTACAACGAATTTACACCTTTAATTAACCCTACATGTCTGAAATTTTGTACACATACACTTATGTAATTGTAAGTTCAAACCATATATCAAAATACAGGAAATGACATGGTTAACTGTGTGGAAACAATGTATCATTTCATGTCGGCTTCTGTGATTTCACAAAAGCCGGCAATTGAATTAGCGGCTATTACAGTATGTAGAAGTCTAGGAACTTAAATATATGTATATATTATAATATAGTTATATATATATATATATAATATATATATATATATATATATATATTTTTCTATGTGTGTATATGTTATTGATTCGATTCTTTATTAAAGCTGTCAGTGTTTATTTTACAGTTAGCCGGGGATGAATTGCCGGCTTTTTAAAGGCACCGATGCGATTTCATCGCAGTCACACATGCGGTCGTTTGTAATCCGATTTTTCATCGCTCCCATAGACTTGCATTGGCGATAGTCGACCACAATCGGTGACAGTGGCAGCATGCTGCGATTGCACAAGTTTAAAACGGGACCACAAAATAACGGATATGGGAGCTGCTCCATAGATTAACATAGGGCAGATGCAATACATATTTTCTCGCATTGCAGTCGTCCGATTTAGTCGCCAGTGTGACTTCAGCCTTACATCACAAGAAGCCGACAGTCAATGATTCTTCTGGTTTAAACCATCATCTTGGCAGATTAGTGATAAACCCGTCTTAAAGGCGAGTATTAGAGGGGCCCTAGCACCCCGAGTGCCCTATCCTCAGGAAACACAGTGTCTGGAAAGATCTGGAGAAGTAATTATGTCACTTGTAACTTTTTTTTTTTTATATTCCCTTTGATATTTCTAATCATTGATTTTATTAAAATATGAATGACGGATTTGGGCTTATTGTCCTGTGCACATTTTGTTGCAGAGGATCAGGGATGGGAATTTCTTCGGAATTTACACAGTTGTAAAGGACATCTCTTTCTTATAAACCAATGCAGAAACAGACGATCGGGCATGCTGAGATCCGATATGCGCCATCATCTTCCTACCCAACACGCCGCACACAATTCGGCACAATCCCCTCCCCCAATCGATTTTTTGCGCAGGCAGTGCAGTCTATTTGCACCCACTGGATATAACAAGTTAGATGGAATGAGACCTTACACGGAGGAGCTGGCGACAACGGTTTATTAACAGATGCAGAGATCTCAATGTATTAAGTGTCACATGAATCGTAACCGCAGGTTATGTGAGAGGCATCCGCGGCCCGGCTGCACCTGCCGTATCCACTAATAATGGAGCCGAATGTTAACATCGGAAAAGTACGGGCAGAGTACTGACCGTGATGTAGGACCGGCCGAGGGGGCTCCTGGCCCAGATTCCCAACACATCGTGGGCACATATGAGGCTGGTGAGATCTGCAGTCACTCCATGCACACGTATGAATTTAGCCTTTTGTACTCATTATACTACATGAGATAATGACCACCAAACTGCCAGCACTATAGGGACTGGGAGCGCTTAACAGTCATGTGTTACATCTGTGATCCAGAAGGTTAAAAAGAATATCTAAACTTATATTTAATCCAGAAATATAATTTATATACTGAGATAAATAGGGATAATAAAATAACCTTATTTTGCAAAAAATAAATGCTGAAGTGAAGTGCACAGATCCAGAGTAGTGATGTAGGAGCGGGGGACCCGGACCCGTGGTGGCAGACGGAAACATACCAGGCTGAAGAGTATTCTCCTATACAAGGTGCCAGGAGAGAAAGCGCACAGAGGAGAGCAGGCAAGCGCACAGAGGAGAGCGAGCAAGCGCACAGAGGAGGAGAGCGAGCAAGCGCACAGAGGAGGAGAGCGAGCAAGCGAACAGAGGAGGAGAGCGAGCAAGCGAACAGAGGAGAGGAGAGCTGCTCCCCCAATATATGGAGCACAAATCTACACACTTCACTTAAGCATGAAGGCAGCAACAAAGAGTAATTATTCCATTATCAGATGTATGCAAGTCACATATCCTGTGATAAATTTTTGGTGTCTCTGATGTCCGTTAACCCTGTCCACTACACGAGCTTTGACATTTCTAGTTACAAAATCTGAGATTTGCTAGATTTCAGTGATGCGAATGGTCCAGTTCATAAGACACAGGGATGGGGGTACGGCCTGAGATCCCCTCATACCAGCAGCTAAAGTCCATAATTACCCAAGGTCAGGAAATTGCTTTTTAAGCAATTGTCCCAAATATTAGTGTAGCCAGACACAAAACTTCAGCCATCACGACACAGGAGGCGCTCAGTGCTCCTGTCGTAGCTGGATCGGGTCCTGCAAATTGATTTGCACCATCACAAAGAATTTAAAATAAAAATATTTCACTTTGTGGCTATACTTGATTAAAAAAAAAGAAATAAAGTCTTATTTTGTCTGTAAACTCCAATGCAGAGCAATGCATCTCCACGGCAACAGACAACAAAAACCTTGTGTAGTCAGATCCCGCAGTTACACTTCCTTCTAGTTCTCTGTAACTTCCTGCTTACGGTTGAGAACACAGTGAGCCTGCAGGATCAGACTGTGCAGGGCTTGTGTCTGTTACCATGGAGACGCATAGTTCTGCGCGGGAGCTGTAAATGCAAAACTGGAAATGTTTTTTTTTTTTTTTTTATAACCCCTTCATGACCCAGCCTATTTTGACCTAAATGACCTGGCCATTTTTTGCAATTCTGACCAGTGTCCCTTTATGAGGTAATAACTCAGGAACGCTTCAACGGATCCTTGCGATTCTGAGATTGTTTTTTCGTGACATATTGGGCTTCATGTTAGTGGTAAATTTAGGTCGATAATTTTTGCGTTTATTTGTGAAAAAAATGGAACTTTGGCCAAAATTTTGAAAATATTGCAATTTTCAAATTTTGAATTTTTATTCTGTTAAACCAGAGAGTTATGTGACACAAAATAGTTAATAAATAACATTTCCCACATGTCTACTTTACATCAGCACAATTTTGGGAACATTTTTTTTTGTTAGGAAGTTATAAGGGTTAAAAGTTGACCAGCGATTTCTCATTTTTACAGCAAAATTTACAAAACCATTTTTTTTAGGGACCACCTCACATTTGAAGTCACTTTGAGGGGTCAATATGGCAGAAAATACCCAAAAGTGACACCATTCTAAAAACTGCACCCCTCAAGGTACTCAAAACTGCATTCAAGAAGATTATTAACCCTTCAGGTGCTTCACAGGAACTAAAGCAACGTGGAAGGAAAAAATGGACATTTTAATTTTTCCAACAAAATTTTTCTTTTAGCATCAATTTTTTCATTTTTACATGGGCAACAGGATAAAATGGACCCTAAAATTTGTTGGGCAATTTCTCCTGAGTACACAGATACCTCATATGTGGTCATAAACCACTGTTTGGGCGCACGGCAGGGCTCAGAAGGGAAGGAGCGCCATTTGACTTTTTGAATAGAAAATATGCCTGAATATTTAGCGGTTGCCATGTCGCATTTGGAGAGTCCCTGTGTGCCTAAACATTGGAGCTCCCCCACAAGTGACCCCATTTTGGAAACTAGACCCCCCAAGGAACTTATCTAGATGCAGAGTGAGCACTTTGAACCCCCAGGTGCTTTACAAATTGATCTGTAAAAAAAAGAAAAGTACCTTTTTTTTCACAAAAATTTTCTTTTAGCCTCAGTTTTTTCATTTTCACATGGGCAACAGGATAAAATGGATCCTAAAATTTGTTGGGCAATTTCTCCTGAGTACACCGATACCTCATATGTGGTCATAAACCACTGTTTGGGCGCACGGCAGGGCTCAGAAGGGAAGGAGCGCCATTTGACTTTTTGAATGGAAAATATGCTGGAATATTTAGCGGTTGCCATGTCGCATTTGGAGAGTCCCTGTGTGCCTAAACATTGGAGCTCCCCCACAAGTGACCCCATTTTGGAAACTAGACCCCCCAAGGAACTTATCTAGATGCAGAGTGAGCACTTTGAACCCCCAGGTGCTTCACAGAAGTTTGTAATGCAGAGCCGTGAAAATAAAAAATCATTTTTTTCCTCAAAAACTGATTTTTTTAACCCGCATTTTTTTATTTTCACAAGGGTAACAGGAGAAATTGGACCACAAAAGTTGTACAGTTTGTCCTGAGTACACTGGTACCCCATATGTGGGGGGGAACTACTGTTTTGGCGCATGGGAGAGCACAGAAGGGAAGGAGCGCCATTTTGGGATGCAGACTTGATGGAATGTTCTGTGGGCGTCATGTTGCGTTTGCAGAGCCCCTGATGTGCCTAAACAGTAGAAACCCCCCACAAGTGACCCCATTTTGGAAACTAGACCCCCCAAGGAGCTTATCTAGATGTGTAGTGAGCACTTTGAACCCCAAGGGCTACACAGAAGTTTATAACGCCGGGCCATAAAAATAAAAAAATCATTTTTTCCACAAACATGATCTTTTAGTCCCCAATTTTTTTATTTTCCCAAGGGTAACAGGAGAAATTAGACCTCAAAAGTTGTTGTCCAATTTGTCCTGAGTACGCTGATATCCCATATGTGGGAGAAAACTACTGTATGGGCACACTTCGGGGCTCGGAAGGGAAGTAGTGACGTTTTGAAATGCCGACTTGATGGAATGGTCTGCGGGCGTCATGTTACGTTTGCAGAGTCCCTGATGTGCCTAAACAGTATAAACTCCCCACAAGTGACCCCATTTTGGAAACTAGATCCCCAAGGAACTTATCTAGATGTGTGGTGAGCACTTTGAACCCCAAGTTCTTCACAGAAGTTTATAACGCAGAGCCGTGAAAATAAAAAATCATTTTTTTCCCACAAAAATAACTTTTTTAGTCCCCAATTTTTTTTTCCCAACAGTAACAGGAGCAATTAGACCCCCAAAGTTGTTGTGCAATTTTTCCCGAGTACGCTGATACCCCATATGTGGGGGTAAACCACTGTTTGGGCACACGTCGGGGCTTGGAATAAAGGGAGCACTGTTTGACTTTTTGAACGCAAAATTTGCAGGAATCAATGGTGGCGCCATGTCGCGTATGGAGACCCCCTGATGTACCTAAATAGTGGAAACCCTCAATTCTAACTCCAACCCTAACCCCAACACACCCCTAACCCCTACACACCCCTAACCCTAATACAAACCCTAACCCCAACACACCCCTAACCCTAATCCCAACTCTAACCATAAACCTAACCACAAGCCTAACCCTAATCCCAACCCTAACCCCAAAACACCCCTAACGCTTATCCTAACTCTAACCCTAACCACAAACCTAACCCTAATCCCAACCCTAACCCCAATTCCAACCCTTACCCTAGTTCTAACCCTAACCCTAGTTCTAACCCTAAGGCTGGGTTCATATTGCGTTTTACCAGCCCATTCAACACGTAGCGTTGACGGGCTGGTAACGGTATAGCATAACGCGATCGCGTTATGCTATACCCGCTAGTGCAGAGGAATCAGCGATGATTCATCTGTGCTAGCGGTGATGGAGCCCAGATGCTGCAGCCTGCTTCCAAGGCTCCGCCACTGAATGACGACACGTCGCGAACGCATGCCGCTTCATGGCATGCGTTGCGATGCGCACACAAATGGGGTGAATGGCAGCGTTAACGGACTGCGTTACACCGCGGTGAAACGCAGTTCATCTAACGGACTGCCATAATGCAATATGAACCCAGCCTGACCCTAAGGCCCCGTGCACACGTTGCGGATTTTTCTCAAATCCGCAGGTAAAACGACCTGCCTTTTACCTGCGTATTTAGCGCGGATTTGCTGCGGTTTTTCTCTGCGGTTTTACGCCTATAATGGAATAGGTGTAAAATCGCTCCGGAATCCGCACAAAGGATTGACATGCTGCGGATTTAAAACCGCAGCAAATCCGCGCTGAAAAATCTGCAGCATGTGCACAGTGTTTTTTTTTTACCATTTATTTGCTTTGTACTGTACATGGTTTCTGGATCTGCTGCGGATCAGCAGCCAAATCCGCTGCGGATCAGCAGCGAAATCCGCTGCGGATCCGCAGCGAAATCAGCTGCGGATCAGCAGCGAATCAGCTGCGGATCAGCAGCGAAATCCGCTGCGGATCAGCAGCGAAATCAGCTGCGGATCGCAGCGAAATCAGCTGCGGATCCGCAGCGAAATCAGCTGCGGATCAGCAGCGAAATCAGCCGCGGATCCGCAGCGAAATCAGCTGCGGATCAGCAGCGAAATCAGCTGCGGATCCGCAGCAAAATCCGCAACGTGTGCACAGGGCCTAATAGGAAAAAAAAAAAATTCTTTATTATTTGTCCCTACCTATGACAGGGGGGGGTTCACTTACTTTTTTTTATTTTGATCACTGTGACAGTTTATTACAGTAATCAAAATACATTTTTTGACTTTGCAGAGCGCACTGCGCATGCGCCCGCCATTTTCCAAGATGGCGGCGCCCATGAAGAATCCCGGGCAGCCGCCGGGAAGGATCCAGGGACATCGGTGGACCGGGAGAGGTTAGTATGGGGGTCGGAAGTGAGGGGGGGGGGGAAAATCGGAAGGTGGGGGCAGCGGAGGCCAGGACGAGGGGAGCTTTTAGTGACGGCGGTGACCGACCGCTGCCATCTTTCGGTGGCGGCGGCCGATCGCCGCCGTGAATCCGTGTGGGGGGGTCAGGGCTCGGTGCCCAGCCATGGCAGATGCTATTGCAGCATCGGCCATGGCTGGATTGTAATATTTCACCAATTATATTGGTGAAATATTACAGATTGCTCTGATTGGCTGTTTCACTTTTAACAGCCAATCAGAGAGATCGTGGCCACGGGGGGGGGTTAAGCCAACCCCCCTGTGGTGAAGCACAAAGGGTCCTGTTACTGCGGGTCGGATGACCTTTCAGTGACCTCGGTCACCCGGCCCGCAGGAACGCGATCCTTTCATGACGCCACATAGGCGTCATGGGTCGGATTGGCACTGACTTTCATGAACGCAAAATTTGCAGGAATCAATGGTGGCGCCATGTCGCGTATGGAGACCCCCTGATGTACCTAAATAGTGGAAACCCCTCAATTCTAACGCCACCCCTAACCCCAACACACCCTAACCCTAATACAAACCATAACCCTAACCCCAACACACCCCTAACCCTAATCCCAACTCTAACCATAAACCTAACCACAAGCCTAACCCTAATCCCAACCCTAACCCCAAAACACCCCTAACGCTTATCCAACTCTAACCCTAACCACAAACCTAACCCTAATCCCAACCCTAACCCCAATTCCAACCCTTACCCTAGTTCTAACCCTAAGGCTGGGTTCATATTGCGTTTTACCAGCCCATTCAACACGTAGCGTTGACGGGCTGGTAACGGTATAGCATAACGCGATCGTGTTATGCTATACCCGCTAGTGCAGAGGAATCAGCGATGATTCATCTGTGCTAGCGGTGATGGAGCCCAGATGCTGCAGCCTGCTTCCAAGGCTCCGCCACTGAATGACGACACATCGCGAACGCATGCCGCTTCATGGCATGCGTTGCGATGCGCACACAAATGGGGTGAATGGCAGCGTTAACGGACTGCGTTACACCGCGGTGAAACGTAGTCCATCTAACGGACTGCCATAATGCAATATGAACCCAGCCTGACCTAAGGCCCGTGCACACGTTGCGGATTTTTCTCAAATCCGCAGGTAAAACGACCTGCCTTTTACCTGCGTATTTAGCGCGGATTTACTGCGGTTTTACGCCTATAATGGAATAGGTGTAAAATCGCTGCGGAATCCGCACAAAGGATTGACATGCTGCGGATTTAAAACCGCAGCAAATCCGCGCTGAAAATCTGCAGCATGTGCACAGTGTTTTTTTTTACCACCATTTATTTGCTTTGTACTGTACATGGTTTCTGGATCTGCTGCGGATCAGCAGCGAAATCCGCTGCGGATCAGCAGCGAAATCCGCTGCGGATCAGCAGCGAAATCCGCTGCGGATCAGCAGCGAAATCCGCTGCGGATCAGCAGCGAAATCCGCTGCGGATCAGCAGCGAAATCCGCTGCGGATCAGCAGCGAAATCCGCTGCGGATCAGCAGCGAAATCCGCTGCGGATCAGCAGCGAAATCCGCTGCGGATCAGCAGCGAAATCCGCTGCGGATCAGCAGCGAAATCCGCTGCGGATCAGCAGGAAATCCGCTGCGGATCAGCAGAGAAATCCGCTGCGGATCACAGGAAATCCGCTGCGGATCAGCAGAGAAATCCGCTGCGGATCAGCAGCGAAATCAGCTGCGGATCAGCAGCGAAATCAGCAGCGAATCAGCAGCGAAATCAGCTGCGGATCAGCAGCGAAATCAGCTGCGGATCCGCAGCAAAATCCGCAACGTGTGCACAGGGCCTAATAAGAAAAAAAAAAAATTCTTTATTATTTGTCCTACCTATGACGGGGGGGTGTTCACTTACTTTTTTTTTATTTTGATCACTGTGACAAGTTTATTACAGTAATCAAAATACATTTTTTGACTTTGCAGGGCGCACTGCGCATGCGCCGCCATTTTCCAAGATGGCGGCGCCCATGAAGAATCCCGGGCAGCCGCCGGGAAGGATCCAGGGACATCGGTGGACGGGAGAGGTGACTATGGGGGTCGGAAGTGAGGGGGGGGGGGGGGGAAATCGGAAGGTGGGGGCAGCGGAGGCCAGGACGAGGGGAGCTTTTAGTGATCAGCAGCGAAATCCGCTGCGGATCAGCAGCGAATCAGCTGCGGATCCGCAGCGAAATCAGCTGCGGATCCGCAGCGAAATCAGCTGCGGATCCGCAGCGAAATCCGCTGCGGATCAGCAGCGAAATCAACTGCGGATCAGCAGCGAAATCAACTGCGGATCAGCAGCGAAATCAACTGCGGATCAGCAGCGAAATCAACTGCGGATCAGCAGCGAAATCCGCTGCGGATCAGCAGAGAAATCCGCTGCGGATCAGCAGAGAAATCCGCTGCGGATCAGCAGAGAAATCCGCTGCGGATCCGCAGCGAATCAGCTGCGGATCCGCAGCGAAATCAGTGCGGATCAGCAGCGAAATCAGCTGCGGATCCGCAGCGAAATCAGCTGCGGATCAGCAGCGAAATCAGCAACGTGTGCACAGGGCCTAATAGGAAAAAAAAAAATTCTTTATTATTTGTCCCTACCTATGACAGGGGGGTTCACTTACTTTTTTTTATTTTGATCATGTGACAGTTTATTACAGTAATCAAAATAAATTTTTTGACTTTGCAGGGCGCACTGCGCATGCGCCCGCCATTTTCCAAGATGGCGGCGCCCATGAAGAATCCCGGGCAGCTTCCGGAAGGATCAGGACATCGGTGGACCGGGAGAGGTTAGTATGGGGGTCGGAAGTGAGGGGGGGGGGGGGAATCGGAAGGTGGGGGCAGCAGAGGCCAGGACGAGGGGAGCTTTTAGTGACGGCGGTGACCGACCGCTGCCATCTTTCGGTGGCGGCGGCCGATCGCCGCCGTGAATCCGTGTGGGGGGGGTCAGGGCTCGGTGCCCAGCCATGGCAGATGCTATTGCAGCATCGGCCATGGCTGGATTGTAATATTTCACCAATTATATTGGTGAAATATTACAGATTGCTCTGATTGGCTGTTTCACTTTTAACAGCCAATCAGAGAGATCGTGGCCACGGGGGGGGGTTAAGCCAACCCCCCTGTGGTGAAGCACAAAGGGTCCTGTTACTGCGGGTCGGATGACCTTTCAGTGACCTCGGTCACCCGGCCCGCAGGAACGCGATCCTTTCATGACGCCACATAGGCGTCATGGGTCGGATTGGCACTGACTTTCATGAACGCAAAATTTGCAGGAATCAATGGTGGCGCCATGTCGCGTATGGAGACCCCCTGATGTACCTAAATAGTGGAAACCCCTCAATTCTAACGCCACCCCTAACCCCAACACACCCCTAACCCTAATACAAACCATAACCCTAACCCCAACACACCCCTAACCCTAATCCCAACTCTAACCATAAACCTAACCACAAGCCTAACCCTAATCCCAACCCTAACCCCAAAACACCCCTAACGCTTATCCTAACTCTAACCCTAACCACAAACCTAACCCTAATCCCAACCCTAACCCCAATTCCAACCCTTACCCTAGTTCTAACCCTAAGGCTGGGTTCATATTGCGTTTTACCAGCCCATTCAACACGTAGCGTTGACGGGCTGGTAACGGTATAGCATAACGCGATCGTGTTATGCTATACCCGCTAGTGCAGAGGAATCAGCGATGATTCATCTGTGCTAGCAGTGATGGAGCCCAGATGCTGCAGCCTGCTTCCAAGGCTCCGCCACTGAATGACACATCGCGAACGCATGCCGCTTCATGGCATGCGTTGCGATGCGCACACAAATGGGGTGAATGGCAGCGTTAACGGACTGCGTTACACCGCGGTGAAACGTAGTCCATCTAACGGACTGCCATAATGCAATATGAACCCAGCCTGACCCTAAGGCCCCGTGCACACGTTGCGGATTTTTCTCAAATCCGCAGGTAAAACGACCTGCCTTTTACCTGCGTATTTAGCGCGGATTTACTGCGGTTTTACGCCTATAATGGAATAGGTGTAAAATCGCTGCGGAATCCGCACAAAGGATTGACATGCTGCGGATTTAAAACCGCAGCAAATCCGCGCTGAAAAATCTGCAGCATGTGCACAGTGTTTTTTTTTACCATTTATTTGCTTTGTACTGTACATGGTTTCTGGATCTGCTGCGGATCAGCAGCGAAATCCGCGCGATGCGGAAATCCGCAGCGAAATCCGCTGCGGATCAGCAGCGAAATCCGCTGCGGATCAGCAGCGAAATCCGCTGCGGATCAGCAGCGAAATCCGCTGCGGATCAGCAGCGAAATCCGCTGCGGATCAGCAGCGAAATCCGCTGCGGATCAGCAGCGAAATCCGCTGCGGATCAGCAGCGAAATCCGCTGCGGATCAGCAGCGAAATCCGCTGCGGATCAGCAGCGAAATCCGCTGCGGATCAGCAGCGAAATCAACTGCGGATCAGCAGCGAAATCCGCTGCGGATCAGCAGAGAAATCCGCTGCGGATCAGCAGAGAAATCCGCTGCGGATCCGCAGCGAAATCAGCAGCGAAATCAGCAGCGAAATCAGCAGCGAAATCAGCTGCGGATCCGCAGCAAAATCCGCAACGTGTGCACAGGGCCTAATAGGAAAAAAAAAAAAATTCTTTATTATTTGTCCCTACCTATGACAGGGGGGGGTTCACTTACTTTTTTTTATTTTGATCACTGTGACAAGTTTTATACAGTAATCAAAATACATTTTTTGACTTTGCAGGGCGCACTGCGCATGCGCCCGCCATTTTCCAAGATGGCGGCGCCCATGAAGAATCCCGGGCAGCCGCCGGGAAGGATCCAGGGACATCGGTGGACCGGGAGAGGTGACTATGGGGGTCGGAAGTGAGGGGGGGGGAAATCGGAAGGTGGGGGCAGCGGAGGCCAGGACGAGGGGAGCTTTTAGTGATCAGCAGCGAAATCCGCTGCGGATCAGCAGCGAAATCCGCTGCGGATCAGCAGCGAAATCCGCTGCGGATCAGCAGCGAAATCCGCTGCGGATCAGCAGCGAAATCCGCTGCGGATCAGCAGCGAAATCCGCTGCGGATCAGCAGCGAAATCCGCTGCGGATCAGCAGCGAAATCCGCTGCGGATCAGCAGCGAAATCCGCTGCGGATCAGCAGCGAAATCCGCTGCGGATCAGCAGCGAAATCCGCTGCGGATCAGCAGCGAAATCCGCTGCGGATCAGCAGCGAAATCCGCTGCGGATCAGCAGAGAAATCCGCTGCGGATCAGCAGAGAAATCCGCTGCGGATCAGCAGAGAAATCCGCTGCGGATCAGCAGCGAAATCAGCTGCGGATCAGCAGAGAAATCAGCTGCGGATCAGCAGAGAAATCCGCTGCGGATCAGCAGCGAAATCCGCTGCGGATCAGCAGCGAAATCAGCTGCGGATCAGCAGCGAAATCAGCTGCGGATCAGCAGCGAAATCAGCTGCGGATCCGCAGCAAAATCCGCAACGTGTGCACAGGGCCTAATAGGAAAAAAAAAAAAAAATTCTTTATTATTTGTCCCTACCTATGACAGGGGGGGGTTCACTTACTTTTTTTATTTTGATCACTGTGACAAGTTTATTACAGTAATCAACATAAATTTTTTGACTTTGCAGGGCGCACTGCGCATGCGCCCGCCATTTTCCAAGATGGCGGCGCCCATGAAGAATCCCGGGCAGCCGCCGGGAAGGATCCAGGGACATCGGTGGACCGGGAGAGGTTAGTATGGGGGTCGGAAGTGAGGGGGGGGGGGGGGAAATCGGAAGGTGGGAGCAGCGGAGGCCAGGACGAGGGGAGCTTTTAGTGACGGCGGTGACCGACCGCTGCCATCTTTCGGTGGCGGCGGCCGATCGCCGCCGTGAATCCGTGTGGGGGGGTCAGGGCTCGGTGTCCAGCCATGGCAGATGCTATTGCAGCATCGGCCATGGCTGGATTGTAATATTTCACCAATTATATTGGTGAAATATTACAGATTGCTCTGATTGGCTGTTTCACTTTTAACAGCCAATCAGAGCGATCGTGGCCACGGGGGGGGGGGTTAAGCCAACCCCCTGTGGTGAAGCACAAAGGGTCCTGTTACTGCGGGTCGGATGACCTTTCAGTGACCTCGGTCACCCGGCCCGCAGGAACGCGATCCTTTCATGACGCCACATAGGCGTCATGGGTCGGATTGGCACTGACTTTCATGACGCCTACGTGGCGTCACAGGTCGGGAAGGGGTTAATGAAGACCTATTGCAACGTTTGCTTAATCCCAACAGTGAAACGTGAAAAGCAATGCCCAGATTGTGGCTATTGCGTGGCGTACCTAGGTCTAGTAGATTGCTGCTGGAGTTTGCAGAGCAGCGTCTGGATCGCAGAGGCAGCATGTGCTCCTAAGATCCGAGAGGCAGCGGGAGTGCGAGGTGCTGCGTAGAGCCAGGGAAGCCCCGGACACCAGCCAAAGGAAAAAAAATGGCCGACAGTACCTGCTCGCGTGTGACGTCACAGGAGCTACGGAGCGGCGCTGGGATCAAAAAGGGCCGACCAACGCGTTTCGAAGGACTGATGAAGGACTGCGAAACGCATAGATTATAATCCGAGTTTACACTCCCCCTCGTCTCACCGGGAAACAAAAGCGAGAAAATTATTGGATATTAACCCCTTCCTATCTCAGTCACGAGCAAAAACACAGTCTCAGTATCAAGCAGCGATGGCAACAAATGCATCCGTTTATTGAACAAATCACAGATTATTCTCTCCAGGACTGATGTGCGCTTTGTAACGCCACCACCAATGAAGCGTACCAAGACCCGCTGCACGCCGGGAGCAGCCATTTTGTGGGAGGAGTCAAAAAACAACCACAGCCCGGCTGGTTCCACTCGCAAACATGTCCACCTCCAGTCCGCACAGGACCTGGGAACACTAAGATGTAGTTTTCTATACCGTAACCCCCCCAAAAAAAACTGCTAGTTGTGAAGTTATCAAACACGTATTTACAATTTTAATATTCTAACTGTATGTACACAACAAAAGTAAAGGCATTATTAAAACGGTTGTACTACAGACTTCTGGTATACGCAGTGTATAGTTTATCAAGCCCCTTTATAAATCTTCCAGACACCGAGATCCCCCGTCCAATGCAAGCCAGAAACATCCAATAAAGGAGGGCAAACGTCCCGCTAGTTGCCGGGTAGAAGCCGCAGCGTGCATGCGATTCCTGGGGAAGGGGAGGACTCCTGCAAATAAATGCAGACCCCCGCCTTCTGCAAACATTCAGCTTCTCCTGCAGCTTTAGATAAAGAAACATAAATAAAACTAGAAATAAAACGCGTCGGTTCCAGATTGAGTTAAAATCCAAATCCACAAGATAAAATTGAAAGCCTGATCTTTATGGAGGAGCGCGAGCCGTCCCTCCCCGGGTGGTCCCGCATGATCACAGCCATCATTAAGAAATCGGGAGTCCGCTGGTTCCTGCGCCGTCAGCACTAGGTCTGCAAAACCGCGTCCTCTTTACTGAACGGCAGCACAGATCCGGGCTTCACCCAGGACAGACCAGTCGCATGGAGGCTTTTATTCTGCTCCTCAGATTTCCTCTAAGTAAAAAAAACAAAAAAATGCAGCTGAACCACCAATACCAGCAGGAAACTGCTCCTAGGGGTCGTGTTCTGATCACGGGGCCCTACCTCAATATTCAGTATTTTTTTTTCTTTTTAATTATTAACTTATTTTTACTTAAATTTTTATTCCTCCTAAGGGCAGTGAGGCTGTCATAATGTCATCACTCGTCCTATATGCAGGGACCGTCCTCTCTTGTGATGCCCGCAGGCTTGTCTTCATAGGAGACGTTAGCCGGACCCCTGGGTGCCCTGATAACCCATGAGCAGCCGACGTCTGCCTGGTGCGATGTGGGCCCAGTTCCTGATACCGCTCTATACTCCCACACTTTATCTTCTGCATATGACCGCTGCAGCCAATCACCGTCCTCAGCGGTCTGGCAGCGTACATGAAGGCCTTGCCAGTGATGGCTGCAGCGCTCATACGCACGGGCAGCAGGACAGATCTGCAGGAGCAGCGTTACTAAGAATTATTAAACCCTTTAAAGACTGCAAGCGTATTCCATGATATAGACTGGCGCTCGTTCAGGGCACATTTCTGCCCTTGTAAAAAGACCTCGAGTGTCAGGTCTGTGGGGTCTTAACCCTGAGATAATGTGGTGAGACAATTCGCCCCCCGCTAATCCAGAACACAGCAGAAATAACAGACAGGTGCGGCTGCGTTACTGCTTGTATTATACTCATACTTTTTGCGCCAGCATTTTCTCTCTGGCTTCATCATGTAGTGCAGGATTCCAGGGCGAAAACCTATGAAAAAAAGGGGGAAAATAAAGTATCAGAAGTAATCAGACGTGGACTGAATAAAATGCACCAGAAGACCCAAACAGAAGTGAACCGGGGGAGGGGGGCATGAGTCTTACTCGCGTCCCGACAGGTACACGGACGGAAGCAAATAAAATAGACATCCCCCTCATAAAAGATGTGCATTGACGTGACAAGTTCTATTTGTAACATCAAAAGCTGCAAATGTGGGAAACAATAAGGCCAAGATACTGGGAACTCACTGGAGGATACTGAAGACCCCCTAATGGTCCTACCTCCGCCCCAAACACCTTCGATTCAGAACAGGGCGACTTGCTGCAAAAGTCGCCACCAGCGCTCGACCCTCTTGTAACAGACGATGGAAGATATTTCACATAGATGGATGATCAGCCAATCTGTGCCTGTATATGTTGGGCCGGGCTAACACCATCCGGTGCGCGGGGAGCTCATACTACGGACATGGATGGATGATCAGCCAATCTGTGCCTGTATGTTGGGCCGGGCTGACACCATCGGGTGCACGGGGAGCTCATACTATGGACATGGACGGATGATCAGCCAATCTGAGCCTGTATGTTGGGCCGGGCTGACACCATCTGGTGCGCGGGGAGCTCATACTATGGACATGGACGGATGATCAGCCAATCTGTGCGTGAATGTTGGGCCGGGCTGACACCATCCGGTGCGCGGGGAGCTCATACTACGGACATGGATGGATGATCAGCCAATCTGTGCCTGTATGTTGGGCCGGGCTGACACCATCGGGTGCACGGGGAGCTCATACTATGGACATGGACGGATGATCAGCCAATCTGAGCCTGTATGTTGGGCCGGGCTGACACCATCTGGTGCGCGGGGAGCTCATACTATGGACATGGACGGATGATCAGCCAATCTGTGCGTGAATGTTGGGCCGGGCTGACACCATCCGGTGCGTGGGGGAGCTCATACTACGGACATGGATGGATGATCAGCCAATCTGAGCCTGTATGTTGGGCCGGGCTGACACCATCTGGTGCGCGGGGAGCTCATACTATGGACATGGATGGATGATCAGCCAATCTGAGCCTGTATGTTGGGCCGGGCTGACACCATCCGGTGCGCGGGGAGCTCATACTACGGACATGGATGGATGATCAGCCAATCTGAGCCTGTATGTTGGGCCGGGCTGACACCATCCGATGCGCGGGGAGCTCATACTATGGACATGGACGGATGATCAGCCAATCTGAGCCTGTATGTTGGGCCGGGCTGACACCATCTGGTGCGCGGGGAGCTCATACTATGGACATGGACGGATGATCAGCCAATCTGTGCCTGTATGTTGGGCCGGGCTGACACCATCCGGTGCGCGGGGAGCTCATACTATGGACATGGATGGATGATCAGCCAATCTGTGCCTGTATGTTGGGCCGGGCTGACACCATCCGGTGCGTGGGGAGCTCAAACTATGGACATGGATGGATGATCAGCCAATCTGTGCCTGTATGTTGGGCCGGGCTGACACCATCCGGTGCGTGGGGAGCTCAAACTATGGACATGGATGGATGATCAGCCAATCTGTGCCTGTATGTTGGGCCGGGCTGACACCATCCGGTGCGCGGGGAGCTCATACTACGGACATGGATGGATGATCAGCCAATCTGAGCCTGTATGTTGGGCCGGGCTGACACCATCCGATGCGCGGGGAGCTCATACTATGGACATGGATGGATGATCAGCCAATTTGTGCCTGTATGTTGGGCCGGGCTGACACCATCCGATGCGCGGGGAGCTCATACTATGGACATGGATGGATGATCAGCCAATCTGTGCGTGTATGTTGGGCCGGGCTGACACCATCCGGTGCGCGGGGAGCTCATACTATGGAGATGGATGGATGATCAGCCAATCTGTGCCTGTATGTTGGGCCGGCTGACACCATCCAGTGCGCGGGGAGCTCATACTACGGACATGGATGGATGATCAGCCAATCTGTGCGTGTATGTTGGGCCGGACTGACACCATCCGATGCGCGGGGAGCTCATACTATGGACATGGATGGATGATCAGCCAATTTGTGCGTGTATGTTGGGCCGGGCTGACACCATCCGATGCGCGGGGAGCTCATACTATGGACATGGATGGATGATCAGCCAATCTGAGCCTGTATGTTGGGCTGGGCTGACACCATCCGGTGAGCGGGGAGCTCATACTATGGAGATGGATGGATGATCAGCCAATTTGTGCCTGTATGTTGGGCCGGGCTGACACCATCCGGTACGCAGGGAGCTCATACTACGGACATGGACAGATGATCAGCCAATCTGAGCCTGTATGTTGGGCTGGGCTGACACCATCCGGTGAGCGGGGAGCTCATACTATGGAGATGGATGGATGATCAGCCAATTTGTGCCTGTATGTTGGGCCGGGCTGACACCATCCGGTACGCAGGGAGCTCATACTATGGACATGGACAGATGATCAGCCAATCTGAGCCTGTATGTTGGGCCGGGCTGACACCATCCGGTGTGCGGGGAGCTCATACTATGGAGATGGATGGATGATCAGCCAATCTGTGCCTGTATGTTGGACCGGGCTGACACCATCCGATGCGCGGGGAGCTCATACTATGGAGATGGAGATGGATGGATGATCAGCCAATCTGAGCCTGTATGTTGGGCCGGGCTGACACCATCCGGTGCGCGGGGAGCTCATACTATGGAGATGGATGGATGATCAACCAATCTGAGCCTGTATGTTGGACCGGGCTGACACATCCGGTGCACGGGGAGCTTATACTATGGACAGGATTTATTGTACGTGGACGCGTCATTACCAGATCACTCACGTAATTGCATAGGGATCTTCCATTTTCGGCTGGTCGAATAAGTGGCTGTTGCATAGTTTAACACTGTCTACCACTTTGCTCTTAAACAGCGGAACGTCTTCTTCGTATCTAGAAAAAAAAAAAATAAAACCTGGATTACCAGAAATTCATTTTTCCCCAGATCACAGATGTTTGGCCACAAAGAGGGGACTGGAGGTGCTGGTTAGACCAGACTGCCAGAATGGACGACTTCCATTTTTCCTTTGCACGGTGCCGAACACATGCAGTGATGTTCTGATCAGTCTGTACGGGACTGCTGGGGATAGACAAGGGCTGCGCTCGGCCACCTCCGGATGTCCCATAGACATGGCTTCTGGTAAACAATTGTGGTCTTATCAGTCACATCCC
Organism: Oophaga sylvatica; assembly: GCA_033576555.1. Taxonomy (NCBI): domain Eukaryota; kingdom Metazoa; phylum Chordata; class Amphibia; order Anura; family Dendrobatidae; genus Oophaga; species Oophaga sylvatica. Next base: position 41,521,602 of record JARQOD010000010.1, on the reverse strand, counting down.
CCCAATACTTTTTCTTAACAGTGTCCCTCTTTTCTAAGCACAAAGTCCTACTCACAGCACCGCAGCCTCTGGGTTCAGAGGGGCGATCGTGTCTATCTTGTAGAAGATCCGCCTGGCGTACATGAGCACCTGCCATATGTGGTTGTGATTCCTCCTAAAAACCAAGAAGATCGAGAGCTATGGACACGGAAAAGCAAAACGAGGCAGAGACACAAAAAGTGTTAAAAGTTTTGGACCAGATGCTTTGGCTCAATTTTTACCATGTGCAAAACCTGATGGGTCCATGTTCTGTCTGAACGAGGCCTAAAGCAGTGACTGCGGCACATCGGGGAGCAAGTGTGAACAGGCGCCAGGGCGCCCATAGCAATAAACGAGACCGAACTCACCTCCACTTTGCAAACGCTCTTTTTACATCCAGTTCGCCAGAGATGGGATCCACGAGAGGGTGGAAGACGGGGATGTCAAAGACGAGGCGCTGAGAGACAGAACAAAGAGTCAGCGACACGGCCGACACGTCCACGGGCCACGCACCCACCGGCGTCATCACTCACCGGACACTCTCCGTCGGGATAGTTGTCAGGGATGTACACCGTGAACTTAAATACGCCGTCCTGGTACAGGCCGTGCCGGATAAAGATCACCCCAAACCACACTGCGAAGAGGAAAGGACGGACATTGTGAGGAGAGCGCAGTTCATTGCTGGTTACAGCAATCCGCCATATATCAGGGTGCAGCCTCTTACTTAGAGCAGAGCGATACGACGGCTGCACGTAGACCCCTGGGAGTTTCTGCTTCACCATGAGGGTACTGCAAAAGGTAAAATAATATGGCGTTAGATCTCTCGTAAAAGTCCCGATCTCCCAGATTCTGCCGCTCTTTTCCACTTTGCAAAGTGACGCGACACAAAACGGTAGAATCGGGGGGAGCGCCGGGATTCTTACACGGTGTCCGGCTCATTTTCTAGCCTGAGACGGGCCGGTGTATTCTCACGTGGCAGAATTTTCCGTGAAAGTTTCATCAGAGATCGGTGCATTGCCCTGTGCAGATTAATAGGGGCATCTACGACATGTTGGCCACATGCGAATCCTCGCCTAGGGCGTGTGTGTGCACGGGGCGGAGAGCGACGTGGTGCAGATGTAAAGTCTGCAGATTATCTCACAATGGATCACATCTCGTGTAGATGCCCTCTAGATGAGAAATGGTGGCTGTGGACCTGCAATTATTAACACGTCTGCCCCCAACTAGAGACCATGGTTATGGATTGCACCAGACCCTTCTTCCCGGAGACACAAGCATGGCCATTCAGCTTGGAGATGACAGAAGGACGCATCGGTCCGGTTCCACCAATCACATTACAGAAGCGCCATGAGGGGATACGTACAACTCTGCCAGGAGGGAGTACTCCAGGTAGAAGGGGCCGTAAGACGCATGGGTGCCATTGGTGGCCTGTGCAGCGGGGGCCGGGGAGATGGGTTTGGTGATGGGGACAGCGTTCTTCGGTATAGAGGGCAGCTGTTTCTTGGCGGACGAGGCCCGTGGGGGGCTGATCTTCTGGTCGCCCGATACCTTCTCCTCGTTGTCTGGTTTCTGCAGAGAGAGAATCATTATCTGCCAGCAGTGACACCTAGTTTTGTTCGGTGGCCATCCCTGGTGGCACCCATCCAATGTGATATGTACTGGTCTGGAGCCGGCGTCTTTCTTGGCTCTTGCTTCTTACCTTCCGTACAGACGAGGAGGACATGTTCCAGAATGGGTTCATCATCTCACCTCTGGGTAAAGCGCGTCTCCGTTCTGAGGCTCAACCTCTGCAATACAAGAGCAGAGAAATGCTGAAGGCGACCATCACGGAGGTCGGAGCAGGCGGCACCATGGCGGAGGGCAATCACACAGGCTGGCAGCGTCCAGAGGATCGGGGACGCGTCCCCCTTGTTACACTGCGGGCAGCGCTGCACAAAGGAGGCATTATACCAAGCAGCCGAGCGTGAGCTCATGGCGTACTAGGTCGCGGAAGACGTGCCAGGCCGGGGGGACGACCAGCCAAGCCCTCCATGGTCACTGGATTCAGGGAACATTAACCCCAGGAAAGCCAAAGACACACTCAGGGGGCTTCACAGACTACAGACATTAGTGGTCCTTACACTGGGCCTGCCCCTCGGATGGTGTCAATATACACAGTAGTGTGTGATGTCAGGGCATCCTGGGGGCGGCAGTTACACAGTAGTGTGTGATGTCAGGGCACGCTGGGGGCGGCAGTTACACAGTAGTGTGTGATGTCAGGGCACGCTGGGGGCGGCAGTTACACAGTAGTGTGTGATGTCAGGGCACGCTGGGGGCGGCAGTTACACAGTAGTGTGTGATGTCAGGGCACGCTGGGGGCGGCAGTTACACAGTAGTGTGTGATGTCAGGGCACGCTGGGGGCGGCAGTTACACAGTAGTGTGTGATGTCAGGGAACGCTGGGGGCGGCAGTTACACAGTAGTGTGTGATGTCAGGGCACGCTGGGGGCGGCAGTTACACAGTAGTGTGTGATGTCAGGGCACGCTGGGGGCGGCAGTTACACAGTAGTGTGTGATGTCAGGGCACGCTGGGGGCGGCAGTTACACAGTAGTGTGTGATGTCAGGGCACGCTGGGGCGGCAGTTACACAGTAGTGTGTGATGTCAGGGCACGCTGGGGGCGGCAGTTACACAGTAGTGTGTGATGTCAGGGCACGCTGGGGGCGGCAGTTACACAGTAGTGTGTGATGTCAGGGCACGCTGGGGGCGGCAGTTACACAGTAGTGTGTGATGTCAGGGCACGCTGGGGGCGGCAGTTACACAGTAGTGTGTGATGTCAGGGCACGCTGGGGACGGCAGTTACACAGTAGTGTGTGATGTCAGGGCACGCTGGGGACGGCAGTTACACAGTAGTGTGTGATGTCAGGGCACGCTGGGGGCGGCAGTTACACAGTAGTGTGTGATGTCAGGGCACGCTGGGGGCGGCAGTTACACAGTAGTGTGTGATGTCAGGGCACGCTGGGGGCGGCAGTTACACAGTAGTGTGTGATGTCAGGGCACGCTGGGGGCGGCAGTTACACAGTAGTGTGTGATGTCAGGGCACGCTGGGAGTGGTAGTTACACAGTAGTGTGTGATGTCAGGGCACGCTGGGAGTGGTAGTTACACAGTAGTGTGTGATGTCAGGGCACGCTGGGAGTGGTAGTTACACAGTAGTGTGTGATGTCAGGGCACGCTGGGAGTGGTAGTTACACAGTGGTGTGTGATGTCAGGGCACGCTGGGAGTGGTAGTTACACAGTAGTGTGTGATGTCAGGGCACGCTGGGAGTGGTAGTTACACAGTAGTGTGTGATGTCAGGGCACGCTGGGAGTGGTAGTTACACAGTAGTGGTGTGTGGTGTCAGGGCACGCTGGGAGTGGTAGTTACACAGTAGTGGTGTGTGGTGTCAGGGCACGCTGGGAGTGGTAGTTACACAGTAGTGGTGTGTGGTGTCAGGGCACGCTGGGAGTGGCAGTTACACAGTAGTGTGTGATGTCAGGGCACGCTGGGAGTGGTAGTTACACAGTAGTGTGTGATGTCAGGGCACGCTGGGGGCGGCAGTTACACAGTAGTGTGTGATGTCAGGGCACGCTGGGGGCGGCAGTTACACAGTAGTGTGTGATGTCAGGGCATGCTGGGAGAGGTAGTTACAAAGACCGCCACCAAATACCAATTCCCCAGTATTGAGGGTATTGATGCGAGTTTCTTGCATCGCACTCACAAGTGTGACCCCGGCCTAACAGTCTCATGTCTGGAGCAGCGAGGGCGCACGCACTATCACACCCATCACTGTAGCAGGAGGGAACGCAGTAAAATGAGGACAAAGGTTACAAAGCGTTTCTCCGGAAATAAAAGGCTCCAGAAGCACAAGACCCCGTTCTCCAGCAGGACGGCCTCACTGGTATCGTCACCCAGCTTTCCTGGTCTCCTGAAAGGCAGGCTTCTCTTACTATGCGAGTGCCACGACAGATCGCTGTGTACGACCACATCTGGAGTGTCTGGGGGACACCAGCCATGCTCCAAACATCACACATTCAGTCACACCTGACGAGGAGGCAAGGAAATATGAGGGGACAACTCCTGGGAAAGCTGGGTGACATCCTTGTGGAGCATGTAGTGGTGGCCATACTGGTGGTCACCCAGCTTTCCCGGAGTTACAGAGGGGTCCGAGGACTGGCATTTCCGTGGTCCCTCCAGTGATCTATTTCGGGAGCAGCATGTAGTGCAGCAGTGACGAGGCCACGCTCCGGGGGTCATTGTGGGAGGAATGCGGCAACATCACAAGTCTAAAGACCGGAAACGTCTGCAAAGCCGAGAACCAGAGTGAAGTATAAAGGAGCCCCCCCGATGACAGCCGTGCAGAAAGCCCCTTCCAGTCACAGCATCCCACCCATACTGACCAGCCCCTCCGCTCCTGGGTGCTGCTGGGCTCATAGCCCCCCACTTGCGTCCCCCTCGTACCGTCATAGGAGGCCGGCAGCCGAGCCTACGCCTATCACTGGACAGGACAGGTTGTGTCAAACGCTGCAGTAAAGTGAAGTCCCTTTTTGCAGCAGTCATTAATTCTGCAGCTTGCAGACTCTCGGCGGCTCGGATGGACTGGTCAGGTCGCACGGCTCTCAGGGACATCACACGGCTCCTTCTCTACAGATTTTATATTTGCATTTACGCAGCGATTTTTCATTACTTTTTTTTAGATTTTTTCTTGCCTTTTGCAGACAGATGTTACTTTATAGGATTTATAATTGCCTCTTTTAGCAGGGGGGTCTATACAATGAAGATAGAAGCGCATCCTGTCACTGCGGTGGTCTCCACCAGCAATGGGAGTGATAGCGTCCCGTCCGGATTGGTCGCGCTGATTCAGACGCACGATATGTGGCCTATTGGCTTCCACCAGATCACAAATCATCACCTGATAAAACCTTCTACAGCAGAGGGTTTGCTACACTGTATCCAGGCAGACATGGGTGGGATCACCTCCTGCAAAACCCACTCACATGTAAGGGGCAAGGGGGCACTTTTTTGCAAAAAAATAGATAAACCTTAACACTCCAGGACCCCGACGTACAAGGTATCACAAGGACGTGGACTCCGCGCCCTCAGGGTCACATGCCGCCTGCACCAGGAACACTATTATAGACCCCACAATCAGAGGGCGGTCCCCCGGGGGTGGCCAGCCAATTGCTCCTGGTCCCATTACCAGCCAGTCCCCAACAGACTGACAGATCCGACCGCGCACGTCTCACCGACAGATCCGACCGCGCACGTCTCACCGACAGATCCGACCGCGCACGTCTCACCGACAGATCCGACCGCGCACGTCTCACCGACAGATCCGACCGCGCACGTCTCACCGACAGATCCGACCGCGCACGTCTCACCGACAGATCCGACCGCGCACGTCTCACCGACAGATCCGACCGCGCACGTCTCACCGACAGATCCGACCGCGCACGTCTCACCGACAGATCCGACCGCGCACGTCTCACCGACAGATCCGACGCGCACGTCTCACGACAGATCCGACCGCGCACGTCTCACCGACAGATCCGACCGCGCACGTCTCACCGACAGATCCGACCGAGCACGTCTCACCGACAGATCCGACCGCGCACGTCTCACCGACAGATCCGACCGCGCACGTCTCACCGACAGATCCGACCGCGCACGTCTCACCGACAGATCCGACCGCGCACGTCTCACCGACAGATCCGACCGCGCACGTCTCACCGACAGATCCGACCGCGCACGTCTCACCGACAGATCCGACCGCGCACGTCTCACCGACAGATCCGACCGCAGATTTTTGTAGACTTGATGGAAATTGCTGTAGAGAAACACAAAGCCACACAGCAGCAGGAGAAGGCTGGGAACACACAGCTGCCCGCAACAACCCCATTATATACAGGGAGGGAACACGTGTCCAATGCTTCATCTCATGGGAGACAAGCGGCACGAGGCGAGACAGCCGCTCATCTCCAGACATAACGGGGGCAGGAGATCAGCACAGTGTACAGAGGGGGTCCGTACACCGGGGACAGGCACACTGATATATAGAAATATTACACTATACACACACACAGTATATATACACTATAAACACACTCTATACCCACAGTACACACTCTATACCCACACTATATACACAGTACGCACTACATACCCCCACAGTACGCACTACACACGCTATATACACACAGTAAGCACTACATACACCCACAGTACGCACTACATACCCACAGTACGCACTACATACCCACAGTACGCACTACATACCCACAGTACGCACTACATACCCACAGTACGCACTACATACCCACAGTACGCACTACATACCCACAGTACGCACTACATACACACAGTACGCACTACATACACACAGTACGCACTACATACACACAGTACGCACTATATACACACAGTACGCACTATATACACACACAGTACGCACTATATACACACACAGTACGCACTATATACACACACAGTACGCACTATATACACACACAGTACGCACTATATACACACAGTACGCATTATATACACAGTACGCACTACATACACACAGTACGCACTACATACACACAGTACGCACTACATACACACAGTACGCACTATATACACACAGTACGCATTATACACACAGTACGCACTATATACACACAGTACGCACTATATACACACAGTACGCACTATATACACACAGTACGCACTATATACACACAGTACGCACTATATACACACAGTACGCACTATATACACACAGTACGCACTATATACACACAGTACGCACTATATACACACAGTACGCACTATATACCCACAGTACGCACTATATACACACGGTACGCACTATATACACACGGTACGCACTATATACACACGGTACGCACTATATACACACGGTACGCACTATATACACACGGTACGCACTATATACACACACAGTACGCACTATATACACACACAGTACGCACTATATACACACACAGTACGCACTATATACACACAGTACGCATTATATACACAGTACGCACTACATACACACAGTACGCACTACATACACACAGTACGCACTACATACACACAGTACGCACTACATACACACAGTACGCACTATATACACACAGTACGCATTATACACACAGTACGCATATATACACACAGTACGCACTATATACACACAGTACGCACTATATACACACAGTACGCACTATATACACACAGTACGCACTATATACACACAGTACGCACTATATACACACAGTACGCACTATATACACACAGTACGCACTATATACACACAGTACGCACTATATACCCACAGTACGCACTATATACCCACAGTACGCACTATATACACACAGTACGCACTATATACACACGGTACGCATTATATACACACGGTACGCACTATATACACACGGTACGCACTATATACACACGGTACGCACTATATACACACGGTACGCACTATATACACACAGTACACACACTACACACATTTGCCCCCATCTCCGCGGTTATATAAGCCCCGCACGACCTGCTCTCTGGGACACGAAGCTTCCTTCCTGTCAATCACACTCAGCGCCCCCTGTGATTGGCGGCCTGGCTGCACCAGGGGGCGGGACAGAGCCGCTGATTGGTCAGCTGGTGACAGCCGTGCCAGACTGGGGAGCGGCGCAGGTCCGGGCCTGTGATCAGGAGCCGCTCCCGCTGCACACGCTCCCTACCTCCGCTATCTCATGTCCGGCCGCCTCCGGTTCGCTGCCGTCCTCTGCTGATCTCACCACCGCCGCCGCTTTATCTCGCCCCGCAGCGCGTCATTCCGCCGCCTCTCCGCTCCACTATCAACACCGCCAGCCGCTTCCGCCCCTAGCAACGGATATCCTCCCCGCCAGCAACCATGGCGACGGCTGCCATGCTGATTGGACAGCGCAGGCGTCTGTCTGCGTAGAATGGCGCTAGTGGGCGTGGTCACATCGTCGCAGTCCAGGGTTAGGGTTATACGCGGCCTCATTGGTTCCTTTCCTGATCAATCACGGGTACGTCTGCAGGGGCGGGACTTATCAGCTCTCCAGCGGGCGGGGCCAGCGGATGACTGACAGCTGCAGGGGGTCAGTGACGGCGGCGCAGACAGGATCATTTCTCTGTTCTAGTACCCGGACTCTACGGCGCTGCCCGGCTCTAGGGAGCACCAAGATGGCGGCGATGGCTGCCATGGCAACCTGACAACATGGGGCCCCTGAGCGCCAGAGCCGAATGCCCCACTGCGCCTCTTAAATGTTACAAAACACCTACATATGTATATATATATCCTAAAATATGTAAGAAAAAACACCTATATATGTATATATCCTAAATAATATATAGTAAAGATGTGTATCCTTGTACCGTGTTCGCCAGTAGATAGAAAAATATTTAGAGTTGAGAGTCCTCAGTGGTTGATACCTTTTAATGGCTAACTGAAAAGATGGGAACAAATTGCAAGCTTTCGAGACTACTCAGGTCTCTTCATCAGGCATAGACTAATACAAAATCTGAAGAATCACATATATATATACACAAGAGGACACAGGAATAATGCAATAGATGAGACAAGTGACGTGAAGCAGAACTGTCATTATGGCAGAGGGATGAACATAAACATTGGAACAGTTCATAGATAAGGAGTGAAAGTTTTATTGCCCTCTGATTGGGGTCTGCTATTGTGTTTTGATGCCCCCAGGTCAGAGAAGCAGATTCCTTAATTGATGTACACAGACATGAATCTATGTGACACGTTCATTCCAGCACTAAGAGTGTCAAAGGTCATCATAAGTTTATATTCCCAAATCTTTCTCAGATTTGAAGTTAGCTTTTAATACCAGTAATTCCATATCCGTCATGCTATGACCGGGCATACAAAAGTGTTTGGCCACAGGTAGATCCATTCTTTTTTCTCTTATTGTGTGGCGATGAGAATTCATCCTTGTTCTCAGTTTTTGCCCGGTCTCCCCCACATACAGACCCCCAGTTGGACATTTAGTACATATAATTAGGTACCCCACATTAGATGTGATGCAGCTGAAAGTACCTAGGATCTTGTAGTCCTGATGGGAGTTGGGGATCTTTATCCTGTCCGTGGTCATTATAAATGGACAGGTTTTGCACTTCTTCTGGTTGCAAGGAAAGGTTCCTGCAGCTGTTGAGGAGGACAGGGAGCTTCTGACAATGATGTTTCTTAGATTTGGGGGCTGCCTAAAACATAGTAGTGGGGGGTCTGGAAATATGGATTGTAATCGGGCATCTTTTTGTAGTAAAGGTTGTAGTTTCCGTGCAGCTCCCCTTAGCATCTCCAGATTTGGATTGTAGGTGACCACTAGAGGCACCCGGTTATTTTCTTCTTTAGCTTTGTAATGTAGCAGGTGATTCCTTGATATTCTGGTGGCTCTTGTAATTTGGTTTTCAATTGTTCTTGGATGGTAGCCCTGGTTCAAAAAAGTCTTTCTGAGGCGAATAAGGTGTTCATCTCTATCCATAGGGTTGGAACATATACGATTGTATCTGATGGCTTGGCTGTAGACAATAGAGTTTTTTATGTGTTTTGGATGGAAACTGTCCCATTTAAGGTATGTTGGACGGTCGATTGGCTTCTGATACAGGGATGTCTCTATTTCATTGTTCTTTAGCTTAATGATGGTGTCTAAAAAGTTAATTTCAGTGCTGGAGTAGTTAAGTGTTAAGTTGATGGTGGGATGAAATTGGTTGAACTGTTCATGGAACGTCTTTCGCTGTTGTTCAGACTCCGTCCAGATGATTAAAATGTCATCAATGTAGCGGTAGTAGGCCCGAGGCCTGATGGGACATGAGGACAAAAATTCGCTTTCAAGCTTGGCCATGAAGAGATTTGCATACTGTGGAGCCATTTTACTTCCCATCGCTGTGCCAGTCTCCTGAAGATATATCTTGTTGTCAAATTCAAAGTAATTGTGGGTGAGGATGAATTTTGTGAGTTTCACCACAGAATCAGCATCATTCCCGGTGTTTCCCATGAAGACTTTGCAGGCATTTAATCCATCCTGGTGTGGGATATTAGAGTACAAGGATTCCACATCCATGGTGGCCAGGATGGTTCCTTCTGGTAAGGGACCTATTGCTGCTAGTTTATTCAGTAGGTCAGTTGTGTCCTGAATATAGCTGGGTGTATCCTTTACCAGAGGTTTAAGAATACCCTCTACCTGGTATTAAAAGCTAACTTCAAATCTGAGAAAGATAGAAAGATTTGGGAATATAAACTTATGATGACCTTTGACACTCTTAGTGCTGGAATGAATATATCACATGGATTCATGTCTGTGTACATCAATTAAGGAATCTGCTTCTCTGACCTTCTAGGGGCATCAAAACACAATACCAGACCCCAATCAGAGGGCAATAAAACTTTCACTCCTTATCTATGAACTGTTCCAATATTTATGTTCATCCCTCTGCCATAATGACAGTTCTGCTTCACGTCACATGTCTTACCTATTGCATTATTCCTGTGTCCTCTTGTGTATAAATATGTGATTCTTCAGTTTTTGTTTTAGTCTTTGCCTGATGAAGAGACCTGAGTAGTCTCGAAAGCTTGCAATTTGTTACCATCTTTTCAGTTAGCCATTAAAAGGTATCAACCACTGAGGACTCTCAAGTCTAAATATTTTTCTAAATAATATAGGAAGAAACACCTACAAAAACTATTCAACAACTGATGAATAAAAAATCAATACATGATAAAAACAGAAATATGTAAAACAGAAAATATACACAGATGAGGCAAAAAGGTGGCAAAGCCTGGACCTCTGGAAAAGCCTGGACCTCTGGAAAAGCCTGGACCTCTGGAAAAGCCTGGACCTCTGGAAAAGCCTGGACCTCTGGAAAGCCTGGACCTCTGGAAAGCCTGGACCTCTGGAAAAGCCTGGACCTCTGGAAAGCCTGGACCTCTGGAAAAGCCTGGACCTCTGGAAAGCCTGGACCTCTGGAAAAGCCTGGACCTCTGGAAAAGCCTGGGCCTCTGGAAAAGCCTGGACCTCTGGAAAAGCCTGCACCTCTGGAAAGCCTGGACCTCTGGAAAGCCTGGACCTCTGGAAAAGCCTGGACCTCTGGAAAGCCTGGACCTCTGGAAAGCCTGGACCTCTGGAAAAGCCTGGACCTCTGGAAAAGCCTGGACCTCTGGAATGCCTGGACCTCTGGAAAAGCCTGGACCTCTGGAAAGCCTGGACCTCTGGAAAAGCCTGGACCTCTGGAAAAGCCTGGACCGCGAAACGCGCATCGGTGTGGTGGACGCCTGGACCTCTGGAAAACCCTGGACCGCAAAACGCGCGTCGGTGTGGTGGACGCCTGGACCTCTGGAATGGCCTTGATTTTATGTTTTATTGGGTCCAGGCTTTTCCAGAGGTCCAGGCGTCCACCACACCAACACGCGTATTGCGTTCCAGGCTTTTCCAGAGGTCCAGGCATCCACCACACCGATGCGCGTTTCGCGGTCCAGGCTTTGCCAGGCTATTCCAGAGGTCCAGGCATCCACCACACCGATGCGCGTTTCGCGGACCAGGCTTTTCCAGAGGTCCAGACATCCACCACTCCGATGCGCGTTTCGCGGTCCAGGCTTTTCCAGAGGTCCAGGCTTTTCCAGAGGTCCAGGCGTCCACCACACCGACACATGTTTCGCGTTCCAGGCTTTTCCAGAGGTCCAGGCTTTGCCACCTTTTTTCCTCATTTGTGTTTTCTCATCTGTGTATATTTTCTGTTTTACGTATTTCTGTTTTTATCATGTATTGAAATAAAAATGTATTTTTTATTCATCAATTGTTGCTGAATAGAGTTTTTTGTAGGTGTTTTTTTTGCCTATTAAATGTTTGAGATTGACTCAGCGTATAAGTGGTTAAATAACATCAGCTGTTAGCTTTCATTTAAGACACACCTCTTTACCATGAAGCCACACCTCTTTACACAGCATCTTATTAAAGGGGACTGTCCATTATTCAAGCTTCTAACCCTGGCTCTGTAAACATGGTACTCACTGCCCCCTTCTCCAGCACTACCTCTGTACCACAGCTCTGCCTCTGTACCGCAGCACTATCTGTGTACCCCAGTTCTGCCTCTGTACCACAGCACTACCTGTGTACCCCAGCATTACCTGTGAATCCCAGCTCTGGTTCTGTAACGCATCACTACCTGTGTACCGCAGCACTGCCTCTGTACTGCAGCACTGCCTCTGTACCCCAACACTACCTGTGTACCCCAGCATTACCTGTGAACCCCAGCTCTGGTTCTGTAATGCAGCACTACCTGTGTATCGCAACACTGCCTCTGTACCGCAGCACTGCCTCTGTACCCCAACACTACCTGTGTACCCCAACACTACCTGTGTACCCCAGCATTACCTGTGAATCCCAGCTCTGGTTCTGTAACGCAGCACTACCTGTGTACCGCAGCACTGCCTCTGTACCGCAGCACTGCCTCTGTATTGCAGCACTGCTTCTGTACCGCAGCACTGCCTCTGTACCCCAGCTCTGCTTCTGTACTGCAGCACTACCTGTGTACCGCAGCACTGCCTCTGTACCCCAAGACTACCTGTGTACCCCAGAATTACCTGTGTATCCCAGCTCTGGTTCTGTAACGCAGCACTACCTGTGTACCGCAGCACTGCCTCTGTATCGCAGCACTGCCTCTGTATCCCAGCTCTGCTTCTGTACTGCAGCACTACCTGTGTACCGCAGCACTGCCTCTGTACCCCAAGACTACCTGTGTACCCCAGCATTACCTGTGTATCCCAGCTCTGGTTCTGTAACGCAGCACTATCTGTGTACCACAGAATTGGCCTTTGTGACATCATGACTACAGCGTGTTACTGCTGCAGCCAATCACTGGGCTCATACCATCTACTAAGCATCACCATGGAGCTCAGTGATTGGCTGCAGCGGTCACACGCTGTAGCTGTGATTAGAGTTGAGTGAATTGATCGGGTTCCCTCTTGTTCGGCAGCTATATCACTTTCCGAATAAGCTGCAGAGGGAACCCGGCTTCCTGGATCGCTGCGGCTGATCAGCTGATCGGTGCCGCAGCTGCATGTGTCGCCGCTGTGTCACTGTCACAACAATTACATGGAGAGCCCCACACACAGGCTGTATATGCTTGTGCTGTGACTGTCACAACAAATGCATGGAGAGCCCCACACACAGGCTGTATATGCTTGTGCTGTGACTGTCACAACAATTACATGGAGAGCCCCACACACAGGCTGTATATGCTTGTGCTGTGACTGTCACACAGCCGCGTAAGGGGCTACCGTAAAGAGTTCAAAAATTAGACACCGTGAATGCAATACGTGAATGCCGCGAGTTTCCCCTCTGTAGGAGGCTCATCAGGAGACACATGTGTAAGGACGACTTAGCTTGTCACTGTGGTACACGAGTACAGATGACGTCCTCAGCGCACGAGGAGAGTTCCCTCCTGGTGCGTATCCTTCTTCAGGCGTCTGCAAGAAAAGAAACCATAGTGATCGGCTCTGATTATTGAAGGGGTTTTTATACATTTTCCCTTTAGGCTGGGGTCACACTGGCAACAAAATCGTACCACTGCAAAGCGATGAAATATCGCATTGCAGTCGGATCAATGGTAATCTATGGAGCAGCTCCCAGTATCAGATTTTTTGTGGTCCGTTTTAAACGTGCGAGTGCAATCGCAGCATGCTGCGATTGTCACCGATTGTGGGTCGACAATCGCCAATGCAAGTCTATGGGTAGGGAAAATCGGATGCTAGACGCATCAATGTTCATGAAACTTTTCTGCGATAATCGTCCCACTAAAACGGTCAGATTTAGTTGACGGTGTGTGTGACCCCAGCCTTATGCGTTTTGCTGCATTTGCAGAATTGCTAAAGTCTGCACTGAACAATTCAACTGCATTTTCTACATGCGTCACAGACGCAGCACAGAGTCAGAGGAAGCACGGCGTCACAGGGGCAGCACGGCGTCACAGACATAGAACAGCGTCAGAGGAAGCATGGCGTCACAGGGGGAGCACAGCGTCAGAGGAAGCACGGCATCACAGACAGAGCACAGCGTCAGAGGAAGCATAGTGTCACAGACGGAGCACAGCGTCAGAGGAAGCACAGTGTCACAGATGAAGCACAGCATCAGAGGAAACACGGTATCACAGGGGGAGCACGGCATCACAGCAGGAGCACAGCGTCACAGACAGAGCATAGCGTCAGAGGAAGCACGGCGTCACAGGGGGAACACGGCATCACAGCAGGAGCAAAGCGTCACAGGGGGAGCACGGCATCACAGCAGGAGCACGGCGTCACAGACAGAGCACAGCGTCAGAGGAAGCACGGCGTCACAGGGGGAGCAAGGCATCACAGCAGGAGCACGGCGTCACAGACAAAGAACAGCGTCAGAGGAAGCACGGCGTCACAGACAAAGCATAGCATCAGAGGAAGCATGGCGTCACAGGGGGAGCACGGCATCACAGCAGGAGCACGGCGTCACAGACAAAGTACAGCGTCAGAGGAAGCACAGTGCCACAGACTGAGCACAACGTCAGAGGAAGCACGGCGTCGCGGGGAGCACGGCGTCACAGAGGGAGAACGGCGTCACAGAGGGAGAACGGCGTCACAGAGGGAGCACAGCATCACCGAGGGAGCACAGCATTACAGCAGGAGAACGGCATCACAGGGGGAGAACGGCATCACAGAGGGAGCACGGCGTCACAAACCCTTAGCTGTGGGAAGTGCTGGGTCGGTGGAAGTTTACTGCGTTGTGAGGATTGTTGGATCCACACTGGGCTCAGATAATCCAATGGAGATGAATGAAAACTGTCATCTCAGTGTATTTCTGAGGCCCAGACCCATTAGGTAAGTAAGTACTTGGATAAGAATATAGTAATTAGCCACAGCCAGCATGGGTTTGCAGCAAGACTAATCTAATTTCCTTCTATGATGGAATCACTGACTGGGTGGATCAGGAAAATGCAGTAGATACAGTATAGCTCGACTTCAGCAAAGCATTTGATAAAGAATCACATACTATCCTTATTGAAAAAATGACCAAGTATGGGATTGACAAGGCTACGGTTAGGTGAATTCATAACTGGCTCAGTGATCATACTCAGAGAGTGGTGATAAATGGTTACACATCCAATTGGAAGAGTGTTTCCAGTGGGGACTACAAGGCTCTGTCCTGGCCCCAGTGTTGTTCAACATTTTTATAAATGATCTAGATAAACTTATCAATTTTGCAGACGATGCAAAGCTAGGAGGGATAGCTAACAGAGAAGATAAGCTGGAACGATGGGCAGCGACTAAGAGCCCCGTCTCACATAGCGACACACCAGCGATCCCGACAACGATCAGGATCGCTGGTGTGTCGCTACATGATCGCTGCTGAGCTGCCAAACAGGCAGCTCAGGCAGCGATCAGGACAGCGACACTGCGGGTAACGTCGCCTAGTTACCCGCAGTGTACGCTGGATACCAGCCCGCTGATGCAGGGAGCTGGTAACCAAGGTACACTTCGGGTTTCCAGGCGCTGCGCAGTGCCTGGAAACCCGATGTGTACCTTGGTTACCAGCTCCCCTGCAGCAGCGCGCTGGTATCCAACGTACACATCGGGTTTCCAGGCACAGCCTCGTGCCTGGAAACCAAAAGTGTACCTTGGTTACCAGATCGCTGGTCTCCTGCCTGTCACACGCAGCGATGCGTGCTGGCCAGTGGGAGACCAGCGATCAAAAAAAAGTCCTGGCATTTCTGACATGACCAGCGATTCACAGCAGGGGCCTGATCGCTGGTACGTGTCAGACAAAGCGAGATCGCTGCTGAGATCGCTGTTTAGCAGCGATCTCGCTAGCGATCTCGCTATGTGAGACGGGGCCTTAATAGCAGAGGTGTATCTAGAATTTCTGGCACCCGGGGCAAGAATTCAGTTTGGCACCCCCAGCACATATGCGATTTGCACACTGAACCACGTGCCGGCGGGAGGCTTGACCTAATTCAACGTTCAGTGAAAATCTGAGAGGCTAGAAGAGCATCTCATTGTCACATGACCACAAGTATGAAAATCGTATATGAGTGAAGTGTCCATGTGATGACTGCTGGAGCCTGCAAGCAGAGCTGAATCCTGACAGTGAGGATATTACACTCTGTTAGGATTGGCTACAGAGGCTTCACTTTATAATTAACGCTTTCACAACATGCGCCGTTCTAGTACGGTGCATGTCGTGTCTCCCCCTTTGATGAGGGATCCAGTGGTGAGCCCACATCTTTCCAGGCACATTTCAGCTGTTTTGTACAGCTGACATGAGCCCATAACAGCCACGGGTGGAATCGAGATCCACCCGCGGCTATAAGCCCGTTAAATGCCGCTGCTAAACTCTGACAGCGGCATTTAACATGCGATTCCGGCAATCGCGCTGGAAATCCGCCCATTGGTGACCCCCATCATGTAATCGCGGGTCACCGTCATGAAGGGGTTAAAGGGTGCATCCAGGTTTGAGATGAAAGTCTGCAGTCACTATAGGTGGCTGCAGCTTCTGAATTCTCCGAGCACACGCACTGCACATTTTTACGATTCTCCCTTGCACAAGGGTGTGATCTGTACACTTCTGGCCACATTCTGACTAGACTTGTCTGGTTTCGCTCAATTAATTTTCATTGAATGAGGCCACATGTCTAGTCCCCATGATGAGAGTGGGAATGTCACAGGATAGGAAGTGCGGAAGCCAGGTGCAAAGTGACCCAGAAACTGACGGGAAGAGCCCGGAGGGTGAGACACAACCGCCACTGGTAGGGAGAAGGGTCTGAAGTGTCTAACAGTGTGGACGTCGAAGGAAGGAAACATAAGTGAGGGAACCAGGGGGGCGACCTGGAAATCACCTAAACCTTTTCTACTCTCAGGTCTGGGGATATGTGAAAATTGTGGCCCACCATACGAGAGCGCGGCCGCGACAGTGGTGTCAGACTGCTGGATCCAGGTTTCATTGAGAGCTAGATGGTTGAGCGAATTTGAAAGGAAGAAATGTTGGTGGATGTAGAGGAGTTAGTTGCACGCTGACCGTGAGTTCCAAAGGGCACAATTAAAAGAGATAGAAGGCGAGCAGCGAAAGTTCATGAGACTGGTAGGATGTGCTGCAGGGTGAGAGATAACGCGGTGTATGGAGGCCCAGGGATGGGAGAGATGTCGCCAGAGACTAGGAGGAGCAGGTGGTACAATGATCTGTGTGAGCGTTTGGGCGCTGTATGGTAGTAGTGGATGGTTTTGTGTCAACTGGTAATAGCGTGGAGAGGGGACCAGGGGGCACACGGAGACGGGTAAGAAGTACAAGAATGGCGGAAATGAACAGACAGGAGATGATAAGTTTCCTACTAACACAGCAGGGAATTGAATGGGAAGAATCCATAACAGCAAAGACACGGGTGTGAATGGGGGGCAATGAATCCGCAGAGTATGGCACATGAGCAGATGGTTTACAGGAGTGATGGCGGCACTGGAGAATATATACCACCAGATGACATTTCTGCAGATGCTCCCCAGATCCCCCAGATATACAGGAACGTGGAGATTTGGTGTTTATCATCTATTGTGCACGAAAACAATGGAAATGTCACCAGAACCGGATTTTCTTCTTTGGAGGAGGAAGAAGATAAATGTACACGAATACTGCGAGACGGGTGTAACGCGGGTAATTCCCAATCACTGGGCTGCTCTTCCCCGTCAGCCACGATTAGTGTCTCATCC
>JARQOD010000010.1:41440219-41503711 GCA_033576555.1 Oophaga sylvatica | reverse complement strand
AATATTGTATGAAGTTCCCACAAGTTTGCATTGGAGATCAGAATAGATGACGCACACAAAGAAATCTCATCCAGTAAGTGAAGGAGTATTGATCGGCAAGCGGCTGCGATGCACGCTCAGATCTATATCTGTTACTGCTTTACTCTGTGCATTTAACTTTTCTCATTTTCTAAGCAACTTTGTGAAGTCAGCACAGCAGCACAATTCATCCACCATTGATGGAGGACCTAAATATAGGATGGACTGATGGCAGCATTTGTGTGATTGCAAAAGAAAAACAGCAGGAAATGATGTGATCCTGTGATGTGCAGGGAGAAGGGTTATACTGATGAATCCGTCAGCAAAAAAAAAACCCTCACTTAGCTACAGAAATAGGGGTAATCCGCAGGTCAGCACCAGCTTACACAAGGGTTGCGGTCTGCTCCTGCATGCTGCGAGCAGGAGCAGAGTGATTATTGCTCACTGACCACTGATTGTTCACTGCCCAGATAACTGAGTGGCTGCAGGGAGAAAGGAACCTCATTTTCTCCCTATAGCTGCTCTGCCTTTAAGACACCAGCGCGTTTTAGACTAAATTCAGATGTCCGTGAAACACGGTCCGAGCGGCCGCGAGTCTTCTGACATGGACCTGACAATTTCTTGTATTCTTATCTCCTGACAGACTCATGTATTCTTATATTCTGGGGCATTTCCTGCAGATTAGCACTATGGCTCCTGGGGGGTTGGACACTCAGATCATGAGGATCCTGGGGATTGTACACTCAGATCAAGAGGGTCCTGGGGTTGGACAGTTAGATCATTAGGGTCCAGGGGGGTCGGACATAAATCATAAGGGTACTGGGGGTTAGACACTCAGATTAATGGGAGTCTTGGGTGTTGAACACTCAGATCATGAGGGTCCTGGGAGGGTTGGATACTCAGATGAGGATCCTGGGGGTTGGACACTTGAATCATGAAGGTCATCAGGTTTGGACAGTCAGATCATGAGGATCCTGGGGGTTGTACACTCAGATCATGAGGATCCTGGGGGTTGTACACTCAGATCATGAGGATCCTGGGGGTTGGACACAAATCATAAGGGTCCTGGGGTTTGGACATAAATCATAAGGGTCCTGGGGGTTGGGCATGCAAATCATGAGGGTCCTGTGGGTTGGTAATTCAGATCATGAGAGTCCTGGAGTTTGGACACTAAGATCATTAGGGTCCTTGGGTTAGACACTCTGATCATGAGGGTAAAGCTCTCTGGCAGGAAGCCTATGTGTAGATGTGAAGGTGCAGTGACACAGTCTTGTTGTGGAGACACCATCCCGCTGCAGTGACTTCGTCCTGCTGCGAAGACACCGTCCTGCTGCGGAGACATCGTCCTGCTGCAGAAACACCCTTCTGCTGCAGAGACACCGTCCTGCTGCGGAGACACCCTTCTGCTGCAGAGACACAGTCCTGCTGCGGAGACACCCTTCTGTTGCAGTGACACCGTCCTGCTGCAGAGACACCATTACGCTGTGGTGACACCATCCTGCTGTGGAGACACCGTCACACAGCAGAGACACCATTACACTGTGGTGACACTGTCCCGCTGCGGTGACACCGTCCTGCTGCGGACACTTCCGCTTATTTTTCTTTCTGCTAGAAGCGATCTTGGCTTTGCTTTCCTTGCATTGTGCGGCGCTGCAGCTGGGGGATTGTGCGCAGCGTGATCTACGGTTATAGCAGCCTGCACATTTGGAAATGGACTTGGAAAGGAGCCCGTTGTCCTTAAATATGCTGCAGACAGATCAAACCCAGATGTTAACATGGAATAAAATATTAACAAATGGTCCCTGAGAGCCAAGAGGAAAAGAAATCTGTAAGTGGAAAGAATTCATAAAACTGAAGACATAAAATTGGATACAATAGGAGATACTTAACGATGATGATTATTTATAGATGCGGCAGAATATAGAAATGTGAACAGTGTCAGATGTGGCGGAGGTCTAGACAGACGGGGCTACCACTGGCCTGATCGGGCACCCAAAGCAACATCGGCAGATGGCGTCTCCCTCAGGACTGAGCTTACGATCCATTCCTACAATTACAGATGGATTCTCCCATCATAAGAGATCATGAGCAGTTCATTCAAGGCGGATGATTGGCAGCGGGAGATCACGACTGGCAGCACGGCAGCTTTTTTACGTGGGACTTCCATGTGAGATACTCCCCTTTAAAGGAAACCTATAGTTGTTATCCACAGGCAGGATGTTATAAATACATTTACCGAGTTCTCCCTGGGGAAATTTTTAGTGTAGTACAATTTAAGTATAGAAGTTGTGAGAACCATCATACGCCTGCCTACACCTATCGCCACTGCCGTGCTGACTAGTCACAGTCTCGCCACTGTCGGTACGTAATCTCTTACGTCTCAGTCGCTTTTTTGATGCTTGCGGCGGACAGCTAGCGCTGACCTCATGTGCTAAACGGGATGTCAATAAAGGCAGAGTGGGCCATCAGCGAGAAGACTGCGACTAATCAGCGCTGCAGCACATCCCCAATGGAAGGTGAGAGCGGCACACGATGGGTTATAACTACAACATTTTCCTCCTACTAAAACTGCAGAAAAGGTGTTTATGAGCCCCTCTAACATCCTGCCCATGAAGGTTTTAAAACTTAAGGCCTCAATATACAATGGATAGCTGTTTCCCGACCACCCATGCAAAGGAATGCTCAGCCGAGTGCTCCTGTGTTCTCCATACCACACTCCACTGTTCTCCTCCAGACACCTCTGTCCTCCTTCTTCAGACCTCTGTCCCCTCCTCAAAACTCCTCTGTCCTCCTCCAGACCCCTCCTTCTCCAGACCCCTCCATCCTCCTTCTCCAGACCCTTCTGTCCTCTACCTCCACTCCTCTGTCCTCCTCCTTCTCCAGACTTCTGTCCTACTCCTCCTCCAGTCCCATCTGTCCTCTACCTCCAGACACCTCTGTCCTCCTTCTTCAGACCTCTGTCCCCTCCTCAAAACTCCTCTGTCCTCCTCCAGACCCCTCCTTCTCCAGACCCCTCCGTCCTCCTTCTCCAGACCCTTCTGTCCTCTACCTCCACTCCTGTCCTCCTCCTTCTCCAGACTTCTGTCCTACTCCTCCTCCAGTCCCATCTGTCCTCTACCTCCAGACGCCTCTGTCCTCCTTCTCCAGATTTCTCTGTCCTCCTCCTCCAGACTTCTCTGTCCTCATCCTCCAGACCCCTCTGTCCTCTACCTCCAGACTCCTCTGTCCTTCTCCAGATTTCCCTGTCCTCCACTTCCAGGCTCCTCTGTCCTCCTCCTGACTCCTCCGTTCCTATTCTGACCCCTCTGCCATCCTCCAAACTCCTCAGTCCCCAACCCCCTCCAGACTCAGATCACATTCACTTCAATAAAGCCTGAGTGCAGTACCTGATAACGGCCACTACACAGTGTGGCGCTATGGTATCTCGGCTCCGTTCACTGTGCATTTCTGGCGCAGTGGGACCTACAAATAGCTGACTTGCAAGACCACCAAGTGTCGGACCTCCACAGATCTAATAACGACCACCTGTCCTAAGCCCTGAGTCATATATTACTTTCCTTTCTGTTAGTTTTGTGTATTTCTATATCTTGTATTGTGATACAAGTTGACAGAGTGGACTTTTACGTATTTCCCCCAATCCTTCCACCTTATCCTTCCACTTCAGCATTAAACATCGGCACAGCTGCCATTGCCTTGATCTAGAGAGGCCAGTACAAATGTTACTTTCCGATATTACAAGCCATAATTTGCAACTATGGGAAACGTAATCATTTGGGACTAAAGCATTAAGAGAAGAGAGCGGAGATCAGTTTACAAGACAAACAAGATGGAGACCAAAAAATCCCGCACTGATAATAGACACGACTTGTGGAATAGCACTGCCGCCCCCTAATTAAATCATATCGCAGCCAAAACTGCGCGCTCTGTCCCGGGGAATCGAATTCTGGATCTGCTTCTTTCCATGGTTTCATGGAGCTCATTCAGCCCTGGACATCTGTCAGCTTTGTGCCTCCGCTTCACTTCTACAAATAATCTGCCTCTGTTTTGGATACTAGAAAACTGTTTATTCGACGTCCCCTAGCAATCCTTAGACCGTGTCGATAAAAGCAAATCAACAAATGAAGTTGATTTTGGAGTCTGGCCGGCCACGTAGTGGGCATGTGTCCACACAACGCTGGGATTCAAGCCCCGGTGGGTTATACGAGTGGGTATGTGGAAGGCAGAATAAATACATGAAACGGGCTCTGGTATCGCTGAGATGTTCTTGGCTTCTCTGCTTGGTTTTCAGCCATTGCAATCATTTGCTGGACACGACGGTCAGGAGATCTGGTGTTGTCTGTAAGCAGAACCTGGGTGTAAATCAGGCGACTTCTCTCCTCATCAGCCTCCATGGTAGTGACGAATCATCCATAACTAATCCTCCATGGTAGGGACGAATCATCCTTAAATCCTCCATGGTAGGGACAAATCATCCATAACTAATCCTCCATGGTAGGGGCGAATCACTCATAACTAATCCTCCATGGTAGGGGCGAATCATCCATAACTAATCCTCCATGGTAGGGACGAATCATCCATAACTAATCCTCCATGGTAGGGGCGAATCATCCATAACTAATCCTCCATGGTAGGGACGAATCATCCTTAAATCCTCCATGGTAGGGACAAATCATCCATAACTAATCCTCCATGGTAGGGGCGAATCACTCATAACTAATCCTCCATGGTAGGGGCGAATCATCCATAACTAATCCTCCATGGTAGGGACGAATCATCCATAACTAATCCTCCATGGTAGGGGCGAATCATCCATAACTAATCCTCCATGGTAGGGTGAATCATCCATAACTAATCCTCCATGGTAGGGCGAATCATCCATAACTAATCCTCCATGGTAGGGCGAATCACTCATAACTAATCCTCCATGGTAGGGCCAATCATCCATAACTAATCCTCCATGGTAGGGACGAATCATCCATAACTATCCACCATGGTAGGGGCGAATCATCCATAACTAATCCTCCATGGTAGGGACGAATCATCCATAACTAATCCTCCATGGTAGCGGCGAATCATCCATAACTAATCCTCCATGGTAGGGACGAATCACTCATAACTAATCCTCCATGGTAGGAGCCAAAATCATCCATAACTAATCCTCCATGGTAAGGATGAATCATCCATAACTTATCCTCCATGGTAGGGCGAATCATCCATAACTAATCCTCCATGGTAGGGACGAACCATCCATAACTAATCCTCCATGGTAGGGGCGAATCATCCATAACCAACCCTCCATGGTAGGGGCGAATCATCATAACTAATCCTCCATGGTAGGGCGAATCATCCATAACTAATCCTCCATGGTAGGGACGAATCATCCATAACTAATCCTCCATGGTAGAGTCGAATCATCCATAACTAATCCTCCATGGTAGGGACGAATCATCCATAACTAATCCTCCATGGTAGGGCGAATCATCCATAACTAATCCTCCATGGTAGGGCGAATCATCCATAACTAATCCTCCATGGTAGGGACGAATCATCCATAACTAATCCTCCATGGTAGGGACGAATCAGCCATAACTAATCCTCCATGGTAGGGCGAATCATCCATAACTAATCCTCCATGGTAGGGACGAATCATCCATAACTAATCCTCCATGGTAGGGACGAATCATCCATAACTAATCCTCCATGGTAGGGACGAATCATCCATAACTAATCCTCCATGGTAGGACAAATCATCCATAACTAATCCTCCATGGTAGGGGCGAATCATCCATAACTAATCCTCCATGGTAGAGACGAATCATCCATAACTAAACATCATCCAGATTTCCTTTTGCCCTAGAACTGTCCAGACTAAATTCACCCCTGTCATCAGTGGAGATTATGATTTTTTTTTACATGGAGTTTCTGCAGGATTTTCTCCTGTGCAAAAAAAACCCGCAGCACTTCACAGTTCCAGCAAAATGGGATTCATGGAAATCTCACGCCAGAATGTTTCACATCAGCGACCTGTAGTAATTTGCTCCACTAACAGCTTGGTGTCACGCGGTCTCATGATATGTGTACGATGTCAGTAAACTATTCTTAAAAGAACAACACTCTATACAACATATAGATTAGCAACATCAGCATGTAAATATAGAATAGATTTACCTGACACGATATCCGTTGAACTCAGGGTTAATCTTGAGGACTTGATACACTGTCACAGGAAAGAGGAGGACCGGGGGTCTAACCTGACCCTAAACTGGGGTCCTAACTAATCCCTCACCTTGGAGGTACTGATAATGGTTCAGAGGTCCAAGTCTCCAGCCTAACCCTGTCTCCTATCAGTCCCTGAACCCTGTAATCAGTCCTAAGAAGGATTCTGATTACCACCAAAGGGATATGGGCTGATCTCTGCTAAATACACAGATTAGACATATAAGACAGACTGGAGAAAACACAGACTTGCATACACACTCAAACACAGAAGGAACATAAATGATCTGGGATATTAAACTCTAAGCAAGGTGAGCTTAAAACAACTAAGGAGCTCACAACTAAAGTCTATACAGATTCATTCCTATCTGTGGTCTGCATGAAGAATTTCACTGGCAACTCCCAACACAGACAACCAGAGATTTAAAGGAAACCAATCAACAAATAATTAATTGCAGCCGGAGAAACTGCACCCAGTCCCAGAACTGAGCACAGACAGAATTAACTCCCTAACTGCCAAACACAAAGAAACAGCAACTCAGCTGTGAGAAGTCAGAATGTGCAACCGCGACGATCTTCGTGGCGATGCACACATGACAGTACCCCCCCTTCTACGAGGGCCTCCGGACCCTCAGGGCCAGGTTTGCCCGGGTGAGTTCTGTGGAAGGTCCGCACCAAACGATCTGCGTTAATGTCAGACGCAGGAACCCACGTCCTCTCCTCTGGACCATACCCCTTCCAATGCACCAAGTACTGAAGGGACCGGCGATTCAGACGTGAGTCAATGATCTTTGATACTTGAAACTCCAAGTTACCATTGACCACCACTGGAGGAGGAGGTAGAGGTGATGGTATGACTGGTGCCACGTACCTCTTAAGTAATGACTTGTGGAACACATTGTGGATTTTAAACGTAGGAGGGAGGTCCAGACGAAATGCCACAGGATTAATTATGGAACTGATCCTGTACGGCCCGATGAATCTGGGACCCAGCTTCCAGGAGGGAACTTTAAGTTTTATATTCCTGGTAGACAACCATACCAGATTGTTCACATTAAGATCTGGACCAGAAACTCTCCTCCTATCAGCCATACGTTTATAACGGTTCCCCATAGCACTCAGATTATTCAATACACCTCTCCACACTGAAGCAAGTGACGACGAGAAACGCTCCTCCTCAGGACCCCAGAAGGGCCCCCCCCATTGAATGTACAAAACTGGGGATGAAAACCATATGCCCCAAAAAACGGGGACTTACCAGTGGACTCGCTCCGCCTGTTGTTAAGAGCGAACTCTGCCAGAGGCAAGAAAGAAGACCAGTCCTCCTGGTTCTCTGAGAAAAAACACCGAAGATAAGTCTCTAAGCTCTGATTCAGACGCTCTGTCTGACCATTGGTCTGCGGATGAAAAGCCGAGGAAAATGACAATTGCATCCCCCGACGTAAACAAAATGCCCTCCAAAACTTGGACACAAACTGAGACCCCCTATCTGACACCACATCAGAAGGCAACCCATGAAGTCTCACAATCTCCCCAATGAACACCTGCGCCAGAGTTTTAGCATTAGGGAGGGCAGGAAGAGCAATGAAATTTGCCATCTTACTGAACCTGTCAACAACCACCAGTATGACAGTCTTCCCTGACGACTGAGGAAGGTCCGTGATGAAGTCCATAGACAAATGAGTCCATGGACGCTCCGGAAGTTTCAAGGGTAAGAGGGTCCCAGACGGACGGTATGAGGGGTCTTAGAGCGAGCACAAACCCCACAGGATGCGACAAAAGTTAAAACATCTTTATTAACGTTAGGCCACCAAAACCGGCGAGAAAGGAGATCTAAAGTAGCCTTACTCCCTGGATGTCCTGCTAAAGCAGAATTATGATGTGCCTCAATAACCTTTTGTCTCAACTGATTTGGGACAAACAGTCTCCCTGGAGGTCCTGCAGGGGCGTCCCCCTGAGCCTCTAACACCTCCTCCTCAAGCTCAGAACATACAGCCGACACTACCACCCCCTCCTGAAGGATAGGAATCGGGTCATCCATTTTCCCGGCCCCTGGGAAACTGCGAGACAAGGCATCCGCCTTAACATTCTTAGATCCAGGGCGATAAGTGACAACAAAATTAAACCTGGTAAAAAACAACGACCATCGAGCTTGTCTGGAATTCAGACGCTTAGCAGATTCCAAATACAGCAGGTTCTTGTGATCAGTAATGACGGTGACCGGGTGACTGCCCCTCCAAAAAGTGACGCCATTCTTCAAAAGCCAACTTAATGGCCAAAAGTTCCCTATTGCCGATATCATAATTCCTTTCGGCGGACGACAATTTTTTAGAAAAGAAAGCGCACGGATGCCATTTACCAGGGGACGGACCCTGGGACAATATTGCACCCACCCCTACGTCAGACGCGTCCACCTCCACAACGAACGGCTGTGATGCATCTGGTTGGATGAGAACGGGTGCCGAAGCAAAACATTTTTTCAAAGAGGAAAAAGCTTGGCAAGCTTTGTCCGACCATTTAGAAAAATCCGTCCCTTTTCTTGTCATGTCAGTGAGAGGTTTGACAACAGATGAGAAATTACAAATAAATTTCCGGTAGTAGTTAGCAAACCCCAGAAAACGCTGCAGAGCCTTAAGATCCTCTGGCTAATCCAATTCAAGCACTGCTCTCACCTTTTCAGGGTCCATACGGAAACCGGAGGCTGACACCAAGAAACCCAAAAACTGAAGTTCCTGTACGGCGAATACACACTTTTCCAGTTTGGCGTATAGTTTATTGTCTCGCAAGATCTGCAACACCTGTCTCACATGCTCCTGATGAGACACAAGATCTGGCGAGTAAATTAAAATGTCATCCAAATATACAACCACAAACAGCCCCACAAGGTGACGAAAAATGTCATTAACAAAATGTTGGAATACTGCTGGTGCAGTAGTCAGACCAAAAGGCATGACAAGGTTCTCATAATGTCCCTCCGGCGTGTTAAACGCCGTTTTCCACTCATCCCCCTCTTTTATCCTAATCAGATTATACGCCCCCCTGAGATCCATTTAGAGAACCATTTGGCGCCAACAATTTGATTGAAGAGATCAGGAATCAGAGGGAGTGGATACGGATCTCGAACAGTAATCCGATTAAGTTCGCGGAAATCCAAGCAAGGGCGTAGGCCTCCATCTTTTTTCTTCACAAAGAAGAACCCCGCGGCCACTGGGGAAGATGAAGGTCTAATATGCCCTTTGGCCAGACTTTCCGAAATATAATCTTTCATAGCCTGCCTCTCAGGACCAGAAAGGTTATATAACCTAGCTTTAGGTAACTTAGCATCAGGAAGTAAATTAATAGAGCAGTCATACACGCGATGAGGAGGCAACTCCTGACACCCCTCCTCAGAGAACACATCCCCAAAGTCCTCCAAAAAAGGAGGCAAAGTACTAGGCACGACCGCACTGATGACTGTGTTCATGCAGTTACTTTTGCAAAACTCACCCCATTGGCTTATATCTCTGGACTGCCAATTAATCACAGGGTTATGTTTAACCAACCAAGGAAGTCCCAACACAATAGGAGTAGGTAGACCCTCCAACACATAACAAGATAATAGTTCCCTATGTATTGCCCCTACCCGAAGGTCAATGTTATGAACCTCATGAACAAAGCTACCTTGGCCGAGAGGCCTGGCGTCAATGGAGAATATAGGGATCGGTTTGACCAATACACTCAGATGCATACCTTGAGCCTGAGCAAACTGAGCGTCAACTAGATTAGCCCCGGACCCACTATCAAGAAGAACAGAAAATCTCTCCACTCTCGTACCAACCACCACCTCCACTGGTACAAGGAACTGAGAAGAACTAGCGGACGAAATACATACTCCCAGGTTGTCGTCCACCACACAACCTGGGATTAACAGTTTTCCGGCGACTTTTTGCTCAACAAGGCACGGGATGGACATCCCCCAACAAAATGTCCCTCTTTCCCGCAGAAGAAACACCTTCTAGTCCTGCGGCGTACCGCCAATCCCCTCCTACGAAATGATGTCCCTCCCAACTGCATAGGCTCCTCCGAACAGACAAGGGGAACCTCAACATAAGGGACTTTAGTAGTAGGTGGGGTAACAACAGGGGGCGGAGTTACCTCGCACCTCTCCCGGAGCCGTCTATCAGTACGGATAGCTAGGGCCATAGCAGCCTCCAGTGATGGAGGAGAATCATACTGAGCCAAAACGTCCTTTAATTTGTCAGAAAGCCCATGACAAAACTGGCTTCTAAGAGCTGGGTCATTCCACTGAGTATCTGTGGCCCATCTACGGAACTCAGAAGCAAATTCCTCCGCCGGACGATCTCCCTGCTGTATCTTACGTAATTTTGTCTCAGCAAGAGAGACCCGATCTGGGTCATCATATACCAAACCCAGGGCAGTAAAAATCGATCTACTGACTGTAGAGCCGGGGATCCCGGAGGAAGGGAGAAGGCCCAGGATTGAGGGTCCCCTTGTAGGAGCGAGATAACAATTCCCACTCTCTGCTCTTCACTCCCTGATGATCGAGGCCGAAGCCGAAAATACAATTTACATGCTTCCCTGAAGGTAAAAAATTTGTCTCGCCCACCAGTGAACCTGTCCGGGAGAGCTACTTTAGGTTCAAATCTGGTTTGCTCCGAGGGAGACAAAACTTTGGACTTAATGTCCGTCAGCTCCATGGATAATCCCTGCAACTGCAGAGCCAGCTGGGCTACTGGATCCATGGCAACTGGGAATAATTTTATGGGCCAGTGAAAATGTCACGCGGTCTTATGATATGTGTACGATGTCAGTAAACTATTCTTAAAAGAACAACACTCTATACAACATATAGATTAGCAACATCAGCATGTAAATATAGAATAGATTTACCTGACACGATATCCGTTGAACTCAGGGTTAATCTTGAGGACTTGATACACTGTCACAGGAAAGAGGAGGACCGGGGGTCTAACCTGACCCTAAACTGGGGTCCTAACTAATCCCTCACCTTGGAGGTACTGATAATGGTTCAGAGGTCCAAGTCTCCAGCCTAACCCTGTCTCCTATCAGTCCCTGAACCCTGTAATCAGTCCTAAGAAGGATTCTGATTACCACCAAAGAGATATGGGCTGATCTCTGCTAAATACACAGATTAGACATATAAGACAGACTGGAGAAAACACAGACTTGCATACACACTCAAACACAGAAGGAACATAAATGATCTGGGATATTAAACTCTAAGCAAGGTGAGCTTAAAACAACTAAGGAGCTCACAACTAAAGAACTAAAGTCTATACAGATTCATTCCTATCTGTGGTCTGCATGAAGAATTTCACTGCAACTCCCAACACAGACAACCAGAGATTTAAAGGAAACCAATCAACAAATAATTAATTGCAGCCGGGAGAAACTGCACCCAGTCCCAGAACTGAGCACAGACAGAATTAACTCCCTAACTGCCAAACACAAAGAAACAGCAACTCAGCTGTGAGAAGTCAGAATGTGCAACCGCGACGATCGTCGTGGCGATGCACACATGACACTTGGACTAGGAAGTAGACTCTGGATCCTATATATGTGCGGCACACGGAGCACCGGAGGCTCCTCGTGGATGCCGGACGATTGAGCACCGGGTGACGGCCCAATAATTTCCATAACAAAGGTTAAAAAAAATCTGGTAAAATTAGTTTTATTAAAACAAAAGGAGAAATTCTGATATCAATACCAATTGTCTCCTGTGCCGTGTCACGTGCCGCTACCCCCGAGGAGACACTTCAGAGATTGCATCTGAGCATCCTTTATGTCTTGCATTTGTTGCTTTTTGTAGTTTATGGACCCCAATCTCAGCATGAGCCCTCGTGTACAACCCAAGCTAAGACCCTATTCACACGTACGTGTCCTGCCCGTGTTTTTTTTAACAGAGAGCACACGGACGCATTACAGTCCTTTTTTTGGGAAGATAAGGAAAAAATTGAAAAATAAGAAAAAATTTTTGGGGAAGATAAGGAAAAGTGAAGTCTGCAAAAAACAGCTGTCATGTGTGCATCGCCACGAAGATCGTCGCGGTTGCACATTCTGACTTCTCACAGCTGAGTTGCTGTTTCTTTGTGTTTGGCAGTTAGGGAGTTAATTCTGTCTGTGCTCAGTTCTGGGACTGGGTGCAGTTTCTCCCGGCTGCAATTAATTATTTGTTGATTGGTTTCCTTTAAATCTCTGGTTGTCTGTGTTGGGAGTTGCCAGTGAAATTCTTCATGCAGACCACAGATAGGATTGTATCTGTATAGACTTAAGTTAAAGAGCTCCTTAGTTGTTTTAAGCTCACCTTGCTTAGAGTTTAATATCCCAGATCATTTATGTTCCTTCTGTGTTTGAGTGTGTATGCAAGTCTGTGTTTTCTCCAGTCTGTCTTATAAGTCTAATCTGTGTATTTAGCAGATATCAGCCCATATCTCTTTGGTGGTAATCAGTATCCTTCTTAGGACTGATTACAGGGTTCAGGGACTGATAGGAGACAGGGTTAGGCTGGAGACTTGGACCTCTGAACCATTATCAGTACCTCCAAGGTGAGGGATTAGTTAGGACCCCAGTTTAGGGTCAGGTTAGACCCCCGGTCCTCCTCTTTCCTGTGACAGTGTATCAAGTCCTCAAGATTAACCCTGAGTTCAACGGATATCGTGTCAGGTAAATCTATTCTATATTTACATGCTGATGTTGCTAATCTATATGTTGTATAGAGTGTTGTTCTTTTAAGAATAGTTTACTGACATCGTACACATATCATAAGACCGCGTGACATTTTCACTGGCCCATAAAATTATTCCCAGTTGCCATGGATCCAGTAGCCCAGCTGGCTCTGCAGTTGCAGGGATTATCCATGGAGCTGACGGACATTAAGTCCAAAGTTTTGTCTCCCTCGGAGCAAACTAGATTTGAACCTAAAGTAGCTCTCCCGGACAGGTTCACTGGTGGGCGAGACAAATTTTTACCTTCAGGGAAGCATGTAAATTGTATTTTCGGCTTCGGCCTCGATCATCAGGGAGTGAAGAGCAGAGAGTGGGAATTGTTATCTCGCTCCTACAAGGGGACCCTCAATCCTGGGCCTTCTCCCTTCCTCCGGGATCCCCGGCTCTACAGTCAGTAGATCGATTTTTTACTGCCCTGGGTTTGGTATATGATGACCCAGATCGGGTCTCTCTTGCTGAGACAAAATTACGTAAGATACAGCAGGGAGATCGTCCGGCGGAGGAATTTGCTTCTGAGTTCCGTAGATGGGCCACAGATACTCAGTGGAATGACCCAGCTCTTAGAAGCCAGTTTTGTCATGGGCTTTCTGACAAATTAAAGGACGTTTTGGCTCAGTATGATTCTCCTCCATCACTGGAGGCTGCTATGGCCCTAGCTATCCGTACTGATAGACGGCTCCGGGAGAGGTGCGAGGTAACTCCGCCCCCTGTTGTTACTCCACCTACTACTAAAGTCCCTTATGTTGAGGTTCCCCTTGTCTGTTCGGAGGAGCCTATGCAGTTGGGAGGGACATCATTTCGTAGGAGGGGATTGGCGGTACGCCGCAGGACTAGAAGGTGTTTCTTCTGCGGGAGAGGGACATTTTGTTGGGGGATGTCCATCCCGTGCCTTGTTGAGCAAAAAGTCGCCGGAAAACTGTTAATCCCAGGTTGTGTGGTGGACGACAACCTGGGAGTATGTATTTCGTCCGCTAGTTCTTCTCAGTTCCTTGTACCAGTGGAGGTGGTGGTTGGTACGAGAGTGGAGAGATTTTCTGTTCTTCTTGATAGTGGGTCCGGGGCTAATCTGGTTGACGCTCAGTTTGCTCAGGCTCAAGGTATGCATCTGAGTGTATTGGTCAAACCGATCCCTATATTCTCCATTGATGCCAGGCCTCTCGGCCAAGGTAGCTTTGTTCATGAGGTTCATAACATTGACCTTCGGGTAGGGGCAATACATAGGGAACTATTATCTTGTTATGTGTTGGAGGGTCTACCTACTCCTATTGTGTTGGGACTTCCTTGGTTGGTTAAACATAACCCTGTGATTAATTGGCAGTCCAGAGATATAAGCCAATGGGGGAGTTTTGCAAAAGTAACTGCATGAACACAGTCATCAGTGCGGTCGTGCCTAGTACTTTGCCTCCTTTTTTGGAGGACTTTGGGGATGTGTTCTCTGAGGAGGGGTGTCAGGAGTTGCCTCCTCATCGCGTGTATGACTGCTCTATTAATTTACTTCCTGATGCTAAGTTACCTAAAGCTAGGTTATATAACCTTTCTGGTCCTGAGAGGCAGGCTATGAAAGATTATATTTCGGAAAGTCTGGCCAAAGGGCATATTAGACCTTCATCTTCCCCAGTGGCCGCGGGGTTCTTCTTTGTGAAGAAAAAAGATGGAGGCCTACGACCTTGCTTGGATTTCCGCGAACTTAATCGGATTACTGTTCGAGATCCGTATCCACTCCCTCTGATTCCTGATCTCTTCAATCAAATTGTTGGCGCCAAATGGTTCTCTAAATTGGATCTCAGGGGGCGTATAATCTGATTAGGATAAAAGAGGGGGATGAGTGGAAAACGGCGTTTAACACGCCGGAGGGACATTATGAGAACCTTGTCATGCCTTTTGGTCTGACTACTGCACCAGCAGTATTCCAACATTTTGTTAATGACATTTTTCGTCATCTGGTGGGGCTGTTTGTGGTCGTATATTTGGATGACATTTTAATTTACTCACCAGATCTTGTGTCTCACCAGGAGCATGTGAGACAGGTGTTGCAGATCTTGCGAGACAATAAACTATACGCCAAACTGGAAAAGTGTGTATTCGCCGTACAGGAACTTCAGTTTTTGGGTTTCTTGGTGTCAGCCTCCGGTTTCCGTATGGACCCTGAAAAGGTGAGAGCAGTGCTTGAATGGGATCAGCCAGAGGATCTTAAGGCTCTGCAGCGTTTTCTGGGGTTTGCTAACTACTACCGGAAATTTATTTGTAATTTCTCATCTGTTGTCAAACCTCTCACTGACATGACAAGAAAAGGGACGGATTTTTCTAAATGGTCGGACAAAGCTTGCCAAGCTTTTTCCTCTTTGAAAAAATGTTTTGCTTCGGCACCCGTTCTCATCCAACCAGATGCATCACAGCCGTTCGTTGTGGAGGTGGACGCGTCTGACGTAGGGGTGGGTGCAATATTGTCCCAGGGTCCGTCCCCTGGTAAATGGCATCCGTGCGCTTTCTTTTCTAAAAAATTGTCATCCGCCGAAAGGAATTATGATATCGGCAATAGGGAACTTTTGGCCATTAAGTTGGCTTTTGAAGAATGGCGTCACTTTTTGGAGGGGGCAGTCCACCCGGTCACCGTCATTACTGATCACAAGAACCTGCTGTATTTGGAATCTGCTAAGCGTCTGAATTCCAGACAAGCTCGATGGTCGTTGTTTTTTACCAGGTTTAATTTTGTTGTCACTTATCGCCCTGGATCTAAGAATGTTAAGGCGGATGCCTTGTCTCGCAGTTTCCCAGGGGCCGGGAAAATGGATGACCCGATTCCTATCCTTCAGGAGGGGGTGGTAGTGTCGGCTGTATGTTCTGAGCTTGAGGAGGAGGTGTTAGAGGCTCAGGGGGACGCCCCTGCAGGACCTCCAGGGAGACTGTTTGTCCCAAATCAGTTGAGACAAAAGGTTATTGAGGCACATCATAATTCTGCTTTAGCAGGACATCCAGGGAGTAAGGCTACTTTAGATCTCCTTTCTCGCCGGTTTTGGTGGCCTAACGTTAATAAAGATGTTTTAACTTTTGTCGCGTCCTGTGGGGTTTGTGCTCGCTCTAAGACCCCTCATACCGTCCGTCTGGGACCCTCTTACCCTTGAAACTTCCGGAGCGTCCATGGACTCATTTGTCTATGGACTTCATCACGGACCTTCCTCAGTCGTCAGGGAAGACTGTCATACTGGTGGTTGTTGACAGGTTCAGTAAGATGGCACATTTCATTGCTCTTCCTGCCCTCCCTAATGCTAAAACTCTGGCGCAGGTGTTCATTGGGAGATTGTGAGACTTCATGGGTTGCCTTCTGATGTGGTGTCAGATAGGGGGTCTCAGTTTGTGTCCAAGTTTTGGAAGGCATTTTGTTTACGTCGGGGGATGCAATTGTCATTTTCCTCGGCTTTTCATCCGCAGACCAATGGTCAGACAGAGCGTCTGAATCAAAGCCTAGAGACTTATCTTCGGTGTTTTGTCTCAGAGAACCAGGAGGACTGGTCTTCTTTCTTGCCTCTGGCAGAGTTCGCTCTTAACAACAGGCGGAGCGAGTCCACTGGTAAGTCCCCGTTTTTTGGGGCATATGGTTTTCATCCCCAGTTTTGTACATTCAATGGGGGGGGCCCTTCTGGGGTTCCTGAGGAGGAGCGTTTCTCGTCGTCACTTGCTTCAGTGTGGAGAGGTGTATTGAATAATCTGAGTGCTATGGGGAACCGTTATAAACGTATGGCTGATAGGAGGAGAGTTTCTGGTCCAGATCTTAATGTGAACGATCTGGTATGGTTGTCTACCAGGAATATAAAACTTAAAGTTCCCTCCTGGAAGCTGGGCCCCAGATTCATCGGGCCGTACAGGATCAGTTCCATAATTAATCCTGTGGCATTTCGTCTGGACCTCCCTCCTACGTTTAAAATCCACAATGTGTTCCACAAGTCATTACTTAAGAGGTACGTGGCACCAGTCATACCATCACCTCTACCTCCTCCTCCAGTGGTGGTCAATGGTAACTTGGAGTTTCAAGTGTCAAAGATCATTGACTCACGTCTGAATCGCCGGTCCCTTCAGTACTGGGGCATTGGAAGGGGTATGGTCCAGAGGAGAGGACGTGGGTTCCTGCGTCTGACATTAACGCAGATCGTTTGGTGCGGACCTTCCACAGAACTCACCCGGGCAAACCTCTGGCGCGGTGTCATTGGAGTGTGAGACTTCAGGTCCTTGAGTGTGTCAATAGGCTCATTGCCATTTGGGCCTCGTAGAAGGGGGGGTACTGTCATGTGTGCATCGCCACGAAGATCGTCGCGGTTGCACATTCTGACTTCTCACAGCTGAGTTGCTGTTTCTTTGTGTTTGGCAGTTAGGGAGTTAATTCTGTCTGTGCTCAGTTTTGGGACTGGGTGCAGTTTCTCCCGGCTGCAATTAATTATTTGTTGATTGGTTTCCTTTAAATCTCTGGTTGTCTGTGTTGGGAGTTGCCAGTGAAATTCTTCATGCAGACCACAGATAGGATTGTATCTGTATAGACTTAAGTTAAAGAGCTCCTTAGTTGTTTTAAGCTCACCTTGCTTAGAGTTTAATATCCCAGATCATTTATGTTCCTTCTGTGTTTGAGTGTGTATGCAAGTCTGTGTTTTCTCCAGTCTGTCTTATAAGTCTAATCTGTGTATTTAGCAGATATCAGCCCATATCTCTTTGGTGGTAATCAGTATCCTTCTTAGGACTGATTACAGGGTTCAGGGACTGATAGGAGACAGGGTTAGGCTGGAGACTTGGACCTCTGAACCATTATCAGTACCTCCAAGGTGAGGGATTAGTTAGGACCCCAGTTTAGGGTCA
Source organism: Oophaga sylvatica (assembly GCA_033576555.1). Lineage (NCBI taxonomy): Eukaryota > Metazoa > Chordata > Amphibia > Anura > Dendrobatidae > Oophaga > Oophaga sylvatica. Next base: position 41,485,889 of record JARQOD010000010.1, on the reverse strand, counting down.
GGTTAGACCCCCGGTCCTCCTCTTTCCTGTGACAGTGTATCAAGTCCTCAAGATTAACCCTGAGTTCAACGGATATCGTGTCAGGTAAATCTATTCTATATTTAATCAATAAAGCAATATAATAGAGATATACCCCAAAATGTGTTTCAATGTACAGCAGCAAAAAAATGGGGATGTAAAACTTAACATTTAATAAACCTAATGTTAAAAAGGGGACACACAGACAATTACCATCCTCCAAACAAACAGTGAGGATACATGATATAATCAGAGAGTAAAGTCCAATGGGGACTACAAAATATAGGAGATATACATATAAACCAGACAACTTATAGTTTGCTCTGCACTGCAAGAGCAAAAAATTGACTAACTAAATGCAAGTGTAAGCATCGCTTATTTGTAAGTCATTTGTCTGAAACTCAATCAAACGTGTGTGAGACAGTATATATAAAAGGAATGATCTCACCCATTTGAATGGAGATATGCGCTCCAAAATTCATCTCCTAATAAAGTATGCATCTGGTCATTTCCAGAATAGATAAGGCCCTTTCCCAACGCGTTTCCTCCTTTCAGGATTCATCAGGGATATGGCGACTAGAGACATCTATATCAAATGCATTGCTCTCATGAGGAGAAAAAACATATAACTCCTCCTTATATCAATTAATAAGACACTCCCACCACCATTCAAACCAATCAGTGCAAAACAAAATAATGAATCACCAATAAAACGTGATGTGCATGGTTTAAAAATACATGCCTGTTTAATGAGCTCATAATCTTGTTGAAACGCACGCCACATATTACGAAATGCATATAGCGATCTCACCGTTTGCCAAATAGTGATCGCGCGCCGTATATTAGTGGCGCATGCGCAGTTAGTGACTTCCGGTAATCGCATTCATTGGACATCCGGTCTACTGAGACTACGTCATTGGCGTCCCACTCTGTGATGTAGAAACCACCGCACGCATGCGTGATACAAATTAAGTGGCTATGGTGTAAAAATTCAGATCGCACATTTCAAGAAGCAACACAGAACGCACAATTGTGTTGTGTCCTATATTGGGACGTTAAATTAAATCGCAAATTGCGACGAAGATATAACGCTATTATAAAAGTTATGTCACTGCACAACAGAAGCATCAAAATACAAATATATTGCGTCCCTAATGGCGTCATTAAATATTATTTTAACCAGCATCACTTATTGCGACCAAAATCATGCCATCTTAAGTGACATTCGATAGTTCACCAAAATCTGACATTAACTATATAGAAACATAAAAAAGGACGCGCAAGATCATTTTAACTCATTTTAACTCATTCAATACCGTTATTAACACAGACATAGTATACAAATCCCCAAACGAAGAAAATTGGAGATTAGTCCTCTCGCACTAAGAGGTAAATCAAAAAAATATATATTAAAGGAGCATCCACATAAGGTGTCCCATGGTACTCCAATCCAGAATATAGATATGGAGAAGAAGGAATATCCTTCTATATAGAAAAAATAATAATTGGAGCTTCGGCTGGCTTACCACACTATGGAACGATACTTAAATGATTTCATTGATGTATTTGAAGAAATTGTAAAGGATATAAAATACATAATCAAATATGGAGACCAGCATCCATAGGTCATAATAAAATAACATTTCAATTTTGGAAGGGAAAAAAAGGAAAAAGAAAAGCCTGACAGATCCCTATCAGGTACCTATTTCCATCCGACCCTACCTAGCAGCGGAGGTTGGAGCCCTAAATTCCTGCGCAAGTGGCCCCCCCGGTCCACGGCGGCTGACCCTAACTAAATCACCCTGCACAACCCTATACTAGAGAAAGCAGGAGTAAGAAAGTTGTTCATTTAAACCATATGGAGAGACAGTTTTTAGTCGAAAAATCCACTTTGTCTCTCGTTGTAATATTAAATTGTCCCAGTCACCACCACGAATCGGTCTGGGTACTTTGTCAATGCCCATGAATTTTATTGCATTAGGGTCTCCCCCATGCTTGAGGTTGATATGCCTGGCCACAGGTGTATCCATCTTCCTCGCTATATCTCTCATGTGCTCACCAATTCTCCTCCTAAACTCTCTAATGGTCTTTCCAACATAGATCATACCACATATACAAATAGCCCTGTAAATGACACCTTCACTCCTACAGTTGATAAAAGAGGTGATCTCAAATTTTCTTGAGTTGTCAGATGCAAAAAATTGTTTGCCAACTTCCATGTTTTTACAGGCAATACAACCACTACATTTGAAACACCCCACAACGTTGGATTTAAGCCATGTTGTTTTTTCAGCATTTACAAAGTGGCTCTTAACCAGTCTGTCCTTTAAGGACCTTCCTTTACGAAAGGTAATTTGGGGATGACTAGGCAAGAGATCACCAATGTCCTGATCCATTTTCAGAATAGGCCAATGGTTTTTCAAGATCCGCCTTAGATCATCGGCCCCGTTATTATATGTGGTAATAAATCTAAGACCCAGAAATTCATCTTCTTGTTTAGGGGATTGAGTCAGTAATTCCATCCTGTTTTTGATTTTGATGTCATTATAGGCTCCTTTCAACACATGATCAGGATAACCTCTATCCAAAAATCTATTTCGTAGATCATTTGCTTGATGTCTAAAATTATTATCATCTGAGCAATTTCTACGTATCCTCGTATATTGGCCCTTAGGTATACCTTTCTTCTGGGCCAAAGGATGACTGCTCTCCCATCTCAGAAGAGAATTAGTGGCCGTAGGTTTTCTATGAATGCTGGTACTCAAGGTTCCATCATGGTTCTTCTCAATAACCACATCGAGGAATGGCATTTTGATGGATTCCATTCGTATGTGAAACTCAAACCAATGTCATTCACATTTAGACTCCTGACAAATTCAGCAAAAGATTCTCCTGTACCTTTCCAAATGATAAAAACGTCGTCAATAAATCTCAACCATAGAAGAGCCTTTTCAGCTCCGACGACACCATTTTCACCGAAAATCACTGTCTCCTCCCACCAGCCCAGGAGTAAATTAGCATACGAGGGGCACAAGGGCTCCCCATCGCGGTACCCCTGAGCTGGTGGTAAAATTTGCGATCAAACACAAAAAAATTATGTGTCAATAGGTAACGTAAACAATCGCAGACAAAGATGTTATGTGCCTTAAACTGTGAACCTCTACTCTTTAAAAAGTATTCAGTTGCCTCAATCCCTTTAACATGGGGAATAGATGAATAAAGTGCCTCCACATCGATACTTGCAAGAATAGTGTCGGGTTCCATAACCACTCCATCGATTTTACTCAATAAATCTGTCGTGTCCCTCGTGTATGAGCAAAGGGCAAGAACAAATGGATTTAAAATTTTATCAAGATAGATGCCCAGATTTTTCGTAAGACTGCTCACACCTGACACAATTGGTCTCCCCTTGAGGGGATCGACCCCTTTGTGTACCTTGGGAGACAGTAAAATGTAGCCAATGTAGGAAACTTAGGTATAATAAATTCACTCTCATTTTTGTCTATAACCCCTATTGAGAGGCCATTCAATATAATTTGTCTTAACTCATTAGTGAATACCATAGTAGGGTCAGAAGAAAGAACACAGTAACACTCTCTGTTGTTCAAAATGTTAAGGCACATTCTCTTATATTCTGAAGAATTAAGTACCACTAAATTACCACCTTTATCAGAACTTTTAATGGTGATGTCTTGATCTTTTTCCAGATCTTTGAGTGCCATCATTTCATGACGGGTCAAATTATATTGGGTAAATGAAGGAGATTCACCAAGTTTTTGTATGTCTTTAGAAACCAAATTCAAAAATATATCGATCGACGTAAGGTCTGATTGGGGAGGTGGCATTTTTTACTCTTGCATTTAAGATCTGTAAAAGGACCTTTACCACTTAAACTAGAGTCAGTGTCAGATAGGTTATACAGGACTCTAATATCCTCCAGGAAGGAGTCAGAAACCCCTAATTCGTTACACGTCCTTTTTTGAGATTGAATATGAAATTTCTTCCATTTAAGTTTCCTGACAAATAAATTGAGGTCCTTCGTACCCTCAAATGAGTCAAAATTACTAGACGGAACAAAAGACAACCCTTTACTTAGCACACACATTTCGGTTTCAGTTAGAACTCTATCTGATAAATTTATGACCTGTGGGTTTCCCCTTGAAATGGTGTGCCTGTAGGGTTTGATCTGCTCCGTAAGGGGTAACCTTGCTCTAAAAAAGAAGCAGAAGTAGAGGTTGAGGGGTTAGGACCAGCAGAGTAGTTTGGACCGGCAGAATAGTTAGATCTCCGATCGTAACCCTTCTCCGATATCCACCCCGACCACGTTGTCTACCCCTCTGTGATTTGTGGTTACCCTCAATATCAGATGCTTCAGTATCTGTTGAGGTGTACACAGGTTCAGATGGTCTATTGGGAAAGAGATAGGCCTTGTTTTCTTTAAAATCTTGTAGGTCACGAATGAATTGTTTGTGTTTCCTTTCTTTCAGGTGATACTGAAAGCGTTCAAGAGTATTCTGTACACCTAATTCTTTTGCAGAAAATTCTGCTTCAGAAGAAAATTTTTTTGTGACCTCAATTTGATCTTTTAATATCTCATTACACTTATTCAAAGTGATACGTTCATCATCAAGAAGAATCTGCATGAACTTGAGTGAACTATTAGTGGCTTCTCTTTCCCATTTACTCAATAAATCAGGACTTTTATATCTCAAGCCTGGTGCCAAAGAAATTCTCAAATGGCGTGGGACAATACCGGCTTTGATGTAATATTCCAGTCCTTGTACTTCCCACCAGGACACAATCTGGTTTTTATATACTCTAGTCAATTCTTTAAATGCAGAGTTAAAGGATGGAGTATATTTCTTTTGCTGAAAGTCACGATCAGAAAAAATATCCTTTACTTCAGTAAGCCAATGATTAGTATCTATTCCAGTCGTTAGGAAGCTAGCCATGCTCCAAAGTATAAATGATCAATAAAGCAATATAATAGAGATATACCCCAAAATGTGTTTCAATGTACAGCAGCAAAAAAATGGGGATGTAAAACTTAACATTTAATAAACCTAATGTTAAAAAGGGGACACACAGACAATTACCATCCTCCAAACAAACAGTGAGGATACATGATATAATCAGAGAGTAAAGTCCAATGGGACTACAAAATATAGGAGATATACATATAAACCAGACAACTTATAGTTTGCTCTGCACTGCAAGAGCAAAAAATTGACTAACTAAATGCAAGTGTAAGCATCGCTTATTTGTAAGTCATTTGTCTGAAACTCAATCAAACGTGTGTGAGACAGTATATATAAAAGGAATGATCTCACCCATTTGAATGGAGATATGCGCTCCAAAATTCATCTCCTAATAAAGTATGCATCTGGTCATTTCCAGAATAGATAAGGCCCTTTCCCAACGCGTTTCCTCCTTTCAGGATTCATCAGGGGATATGGCGACTAGAGACATCTATATCAAATGCATTGCTCTCATGAGGAGAAAAAACATATAACTCCTCCTTATATCAATTAATAAGACACTCCCACCACCATTCAAACCAATCAGTGCAAAACAAAATAATGAATCACCAATAAAACGTGATGTGCATGGTTTAAAAATACATGCCTGTTTAATGAGCTCATAATCTTGTTGAAACGCACGCCACATATTACGAAATGCATATAGCGATCTCACCGTTTGCCAAATAGTGATCGCGCGCCGTATATTAGTGGCGCATGCGCAGTTAGTGACTTCCGGTAATCGCATTCATTGGACATCCGGTCTACTGAGACTACGTCATTGGCGTCCCACTCTGTGATGTAGAAACCACCGCACGCATGCGTGATACAAATTAAGTGGCTATGGTGTAAAAATTCAGATCGCACATTTCAAGAAGCACACATTTAGTTAGTCAATTTTTTGCTCTTGCAGTGCAGAGCAAACTATAAGTTGTCTGGTTTATATGTATATCTCCTATATTTTGTAGTCCCCATTGGACTTTACTCTCTGATTATATCATGTATCCTCACTGTTTGTTTGGAGGATGGTAATTGTCTGTGTGTCCCCTTTTTAACATTAGGTTTATTAAATGTTAAGTTTTACATCCCCATTTTTTTGCTGCTGTACTATTCTATATTTACATGCTGATGTTGCTAATCTATATGTTGTATAGAGTGTTGTTCTTTTAAGAATAGTTTACTGACATCGTACACATATCATAAGACCGCGTGACAACAGCGGAGACATGACCAGTCCAGGTGACCGCGCCCGACCTTTTTCACTATCGTCCAAAGGGATTTCATTTCATACCAAACGCCCGGGATTCTGAGGAACGTTATGTCCACTAATGATAATCTTTCACCGAGTCGCTTTCATTTGGAAACCTCATCGTATCATCTCCGGTTTCTTTCCGCGCGCCGCGGTTGAAAGTGCGTGCACTCAGGACCGACACGACGACTTTCTTCCTTCTTCTTTGTCTTTTGGGCTTTAAACAAATGGCCGAGACCAGATGTTCCCGATGGGATCAGTTTACGTTTTCTGTTGCTAAGTGCGGTTCAGAGTAACAGAAAGAAAAAAGTGAAAATAAATATTATTGTGAATCAGCGCGGACGAGTCCGAAGGGAATTCTCGCTGCTCATTTGGAGATTTCTAACATTTTTGACATAATAGCAGCTGCAGCGCATTTTACATTCTTTACATGTTTTTTTTTTTTTTTGTCTTCCAGAATCATCTTGGAACCCAGAGATTTATATGCCATAAAATTCACATTATGGAGCAAAAGACAAACCTTGTACGTGCAGGCATAAAGCACCCTAGGGGGCCGAGAATGGCAAGACTGCACCCACCGTGCTTTTATATGTTCCCATTAAAATCGGGTCTCTCTTCTCTCAAGTTTTTAGAAGTTTTCTGGGATTAGGGGCGCTAGAAAATAAGCATTTTTGCAATCCCCCGTCTCTCCGGTGATCCCCAGTTAGTGACGTCTGCAGCCAATCGCTGCACTCAGTAGTGACGCCTGGACGCGCTGCCAATGACTGCTGGATCTAACGATTGGCTGCAGCGGTCACACGATTGATAAGATGTCTTCACTACAGGACATACAGGGATCATTGGACTATTGATGATTTCTTTATAACATCCCCGAAGTCCCCGTTAACTATCGCTTAGCCCATATGATCAGCCACTCGTCTCTTATAAGTGATGTCGCTCCGTTTTCCAGTCGCCCTCGCTAATACATCCCAGTAAATCACAATAATGGAAGACGTCATTTCAGCCGTATCGGTTGTCAATCAACTTCTACAAAAAAAGTAACGGCTGCATAGAATTGTTATCGACCGCGGTTTCCTACTTATCGATGACGTTCTGTTAATCTCTAGGACCGCAGCACCATGTAGTCATTACATTTCCCGCTCCCTATATCTCTCGCTGTGCACTTTCTCCAATCCAGAAGTCTTGCCCGAGGCTGATGCACCAACGTCATAATATCCTATACACCCAGGATCAGTTCCCGCTGCTACAGCATTTGCTGATCTCTTTGATTTCTATGATAATGGTTTCTTGAAATTGTTCCTTTGGGTCGCTTAAAACATTCATCAAATATCTTGTCCTTAGATTTTGAGCCTTGAAGCAAAACCGCCCGTGCTCGGGTCTCCAATGTCGAGGATGCAGGATTTTCATACAAAGAGCTTGTGCTGCATTTTCCCCCCTTATAGATTATTATAAATGAACATATCCTATCCAGGATTGCTTTTCCAGGACTTTCATGTATCAGATATGTAGGCTGAGAATGGTACTACAACCATTCTGCTTGTAGTACCATCCATGGCCACTATGCAGTGTATGGAGCGCTGCCACTTCCAATGCGCCATGGCCTAATCTATCCCTTCTTTTCCGGGGCATGGGATGTATATGGCATAACTTCATTAAAAAAGTTGGACAATCTCTACTTTATCAGCAGAATCCCTTGAAAATATGCTAATGAAAAAGTGAATTTTTGCCAAAACCAGTGTCCAGCTGCAAATAAATCAAATGTATTTGCGAAAATCACTATAATAAATGTCTGTAAGGCGCAGTCAGACGAGATCGGATCTCAATACTCGGACTGGCCGGCGGCTCTCCCTACCTGAACGTGACAGCTGAATAAGAAATATATGAAGCTGCCACGTTCGGGTGGGAAGGGCCACCGGCCAGTCCGATTTTTACAGCCACCTGACCGCCCTAAGCCGTGATAAATTAACCATAATCAGACTAAAGGATGTAAAATTTCTGTCTAAGTCTCCATATGCAAAACTGTACGGCCGACGAAACTCCAGAACTATATACAGATTTTCCTAAAACATATTACATAACTGTCGTACGTTGTATCACTAAATGGGTTAAGGAGCTGGCCTCTACTTTTCCTTGTGTGGTCCCTTTCCTTGCAGTTTGCTCCCTGCACCACAAGAGGAGAAAAGGCACAAAGGATCCAATTAATGTCAAGCACCGAGTGAAACTTTTTCTTTTTCTTGAAGTGTTTCCAGGGCCTGGGCACAATGATTCTCTTTTGCTGTTGCTTTTAACTAATTGGATGCTCCCTGATTCCTGAAGAAAGGCGCCATTAATCAGGTCGATTAGAGGTTTGCATACATGGCGACTGATTTGTTGTCCCCCCCGGAGCATGGTCACAGAGATGTTGCAAAATCCCCTCCGTTCTCCCCTGCTCCGCACACACACAGCGGCGCACCGGTCCAGCACAGGAACATTACCGCGCTTTACTTTGCCTTTTTGTAAACTTGCAGTAGGAAGCTCGGCACAGACAATAAAATAAACAGGGTTTATCTTCTCGTTGAGTAGTTTTATTACTGGGATTATTGAAGCACAATATTGCAGCCTGCTCGTGCATCTGCCGGAGAGGATGGACTGAGGATACCCGCCAGCGAAAAGTCCTGTAGTTATACATGAATGGACCAACGTCTGTGCGGGAAGAGGTTGGTTGGGGAGCACGAAACAAATAAAAACGAGGATATCGATTGAAGCTAATGATCCATTCTTATTTCGGCCTCTGACCACTAAAGGTAGAGCTATGGTAATAGTGAGAGCGGCTGCTACCTGTCCCGGGACCCTGCTCCCTTCACCCAGGTCCATTAAACCCTCTTGTGCTGCCATGTGATCATCTACCTCGTCCTATATAAGACCTACCAAGACACACACCGGAGTCCTAATATTAAAACTCTTAGTTTGTGCACCTTGACCTGCTCAGCTGTCTGATACCTGTCAATAGTCTCCAGGATCTGTTACCTGTATGCAGTCTCCAGGACCTCCGCTACCAGTCTGCGGTCTCCAGGATCTGTTACCTGTCTGCAGTCTCCAGGACCTCCGCTACCAGTCTGCGGTCTCTAGGACCTCTGCTACCAGTCTGCAGTCTCCAGGGCCTCCGCTACCAGTCTGCGGTCTCCAGGATCTGTTACCTGTCTGCAGTCTCCAGGGCCTCCGCTACCAGTCTGCGGTCTCCAGGATCTGTTACCAGTCTGCGGTCTCCAGGACCTCTGCTACCAGTCTGCGGTCTCCAGGGCCTCTGCTACCTGTCTGCGGTCTCCAGGACCTCCGCTACCAGTCTGCGGTCTCCAGGACCTCTGCTACCAGTCTGCGGTCTCCAGGACCTCCGCTACCAGTCTGCGGTCTCTAGGACCTCTGCTACCAGTCTGCAGTCTCCAGGGCCTCCGCTACCAGTCTGCGGTCTCCAGGATCTGTTACCTGTCTGCAGTCTCCAGGGCCTCCGCTACCAGTCTGCGGTCTCCAGGATCTGTTACCAGTCTGCGGTCTCCAGGATCCGTTACCTGTCTGCAGTCTCCAGGGCCTCTGCTACCTATCTGTGATGTCCAGGGCATCTGCTGTCTCCAGGATCTCTGCAGTCTCCAGGGCCTCTGCTACCTGTGTGCAGTCTCCGGGATCTCTGCTATCAGTCTGCGTTCTCCAGGATCTCTACCAGTCTGTGGTCTCGAGGATGTTACCTGTCTGCGAACTCCAGGGCCTCTGCTACCTGTCTGCGGAGACCGCAGTCTACAGGGCCTCTGCTACCTGTCTGCGGTCTCCAGGGCCTCTGCTCCCTGTCTACGATCTCCAGGGCCTGTGCTACCAACCTGCGGTCCCCAGGATCTCTGCTGTCTGCGGTCTTCACGGCCTTTTCTACCTGCCTGTGGTCTCCAGGACCTCAGCTAGTCTGCTACGCCCGTATGCCCACCTGGACCTTGGGCTTTGAGGATCCACCTCACCAGGTGACGCTAACAGCGGCTGAGCTACGCTGTTTCTGTAACTGCCATAGAAATAAGTGGGATTAAGGCCGGTGCTCATGTACCGTGCTCAGATCGGAAGCATGGGCCGACCGCAGAGTCTCCCGGCATATAGGAAGCAGTGAGCTCTGGCGGCTGCATATTTAGATACAAGCACAGTCTGTTTCCTGGCCTTACCAGAACAGCGTATCTCAGCCGTTTCCGTAGATCCAACTTCAGTGGTCAGAGTCTGGACAGAGTTAATTAATACATGGGAGTAATTCTTTCAAGGACACTTGGTGGGCTAATTTTTATTTGCTCCCTGCACTACTTTAAAGATGGCGGTCCTAGTGCCGAGAACGACCACTGAACAGAGTATGGAGCTGGACAGCGTGTCTAGGGTGAAGAAAAGCGCTAATCAATCGATGTGCTTGTAACTGATGGTATTGATCACCAATCCTAAGGACAGATCAATATCTTTGTAAGCCTGGAAAACAGATTTTGTGTGGACCTTGGCGCCCTCAGGGGCTGGATTTTTCACCTGAGCATTAATTTTCCTGACAGCCAAGCTGTTCATCAGCTTGACACATATATATATATGTATATATATAATATTCTAATGCAAAATATAAACCTCCGAAGACTTCTCGTTCTACATCGATGTCAGTGGCTGTGGATGACCTCTCTTGTGACACAAGCTATTTTTCTTTCCCTATTATCTGTGGATGAGCCGCCCATTGTAAAAGGCTTTTACCGTCTAACGCTGCGAGATGAGTGACCTAAATAGAAGATAATAACGATGTAACTGAGAAACCGTATGAAACCGTGTCTCCTAAAAATGGCATTTCCGGCCCATAGAAAGCTGCGTCTGCCCTCAAAATAATTTCTCATTTCTGCAGAGCAGTCTCTTCAGTAGAGTCTATATTTATCCGGAGACGTTTTCCTTCGGGTTCTTGAAATTCAACCTTAGGGGATCTTCGCTTATCTCCGGCTCTAATGTATCACTCTTAAAATATTCATTCACTTCTCTTATAGTGCAGAGCGTAGCGTATAGCTTCCCATAATAAAATCATGCAAGCGGCCAGGGCCTTATAAATCGATCAAAGGCGCAACAAACCATCACATCCACTAATAGCAATGATGGTAATAAGCAGAAAGAGGGGGAAAAACAGACCAACAAGCTACAGATCTATCCTGGCCAAGAATTGCTCATGACATGCAACATTTTTCGCTTTTCTCTTCCTTTTTGTATCTTTCTGACATCGCCGTACAACGGCTTGGGTTTTGTCTTTGCAAAGTTTTGCTTTTTTTTGCTCAGGTTGATTATATGTGATCCGATTCTCACAGATGAGAAGATGGAGAAAAAAAAGTTTCTCCATTTTCTCCATTGTATCAGTCCGTGGAAATTGATGCCATCAGAGTGCAGTTTTTCACGGACTCCTTGATTTTCAGGGCCAAGTCCAATCTGAGTATCAGAGAAAACTCGGGCATGCAGTAATCTTTTTTCCTCTGTCCAAGGAAAAAATCGGACATGTGCACGGCCCCATAGAACAACATTCGTCCGAGTGCGATCCGGTGTTTTGGTGGATCGCACTTGGACTGAAAATACTCTCTAATACTGTGTAGCTCGGGTCAATTAATTTTACAATTTTGTAGATTAGACTTACTTTGCAAGCGGAGTTACCATGTGTTTTTTTTTATTTTTGTATTGGGAAAACGAGGGATGCTTCAACCTTTATATATATATTAACGCGCTCCCATGAAGCCTAGCCGCAAGTGTACAAAGATGGTGACAACAGGGGCTACCCAGCTGCATCAGTACGTACCATGTCAGGAAAGGGTTAAAGAAGACGACCCACTCATGGGAGTTTAAAGAAGACTTGACCCACTCATGGGAGTTTAAAGAAGACTTGACCCACTCAAGGGAGCTACAAGGAAAAGGAGTAAAAGAGAATAAAGTGCTTTTCCCCATTGCTCATTATTAGCATACTAATGCCTTGCTACCACATTTGCATATATGGTAAAACAATGCCCATTGTCATTGCGCTTCTGCAAAGACCAGACTAATCCTATCTCACTTTTTTTTTTTTTTTGCTAAATGAAGTCTAACAGCTGCTGTAATGTTAAAGGCTCCTCCGAGAACATTTACTGAAATCAAGAAACCAAACACCTCCGAACAGCACTTGTCTACTATGACTGCTGGTGTCCTGGTGATAGAAACCTCCCTCAATTATTCATGGCCCATTTGGCTGAAATGTCCTGAAACAGCCGCCAGTGTGAGACATTAGATGAGCGTTCATCAGTAAAATATATATATATATATGTATATAAATGTACATCCTGTGTTTATACAGACATATACATTGGATGGGAGACGTGTGTTTTTGCAGTGGAGCGGCCATAAACTGCTCTGCACCGTGCGTCCGTCTTGCCGAAATAATATGAGCTGAAGACTGAAATGTTCAGTGTCAAGTTATACAACGTCAAAGCCATAAACTCCCGCAGACGTGTAACGCCATCACCAAGGCAAACCGATGCCGACTTATATAACAGCGGAGAGTTATGCAGCCTAATAAAAACGGGCTATGTGAGATGAACTCAGACGTGGAAAGAAAAAACGTCTATAGGACATTTCTACTAAAAATAAGGCTGAAGCCGTTTCTGGGCTACTTAGGTTTCCTCTTGAGCTCTGCTTCCTGCCCCTGGGTCTGCTGCCCTCCGCTACGCTCTGCAGTTTTGCATCATCTCCCTAGAGCTATTTCAGGCCCATTGGCACACACACCTATGACTTGGGATCGAGACTCTAGTGCTTCTTGTTTGGTGTGCTCCATTACTTGTACTACTGCGTTTCAACTTGCATCCATATCCCTGCTGGGTCCCCCTCCATCTTATACATCGGCTCCTAAGTTTCCAGTTAGTCTTAGTCTCCACGTGTCTTCTAGAAGCCGTACCAACACATGGAGTCCGTGTTACCACTTGGACCAGTGGCTTAGTGGATCAAACTCACCTGGTGGTGGTCTCCTGTAAAAAAATAAATAAAAAACAACCATATCCCTCACCTGTCCGACGTTCTGTCCCTCGCCACAATCAAGATGCGACTGTCCAGGCTGAAAACCACGTGAGAATGAGCTCGCTAGTGGTGTCATCATCAAGGTTACCGCAGGTCACTAAGACTGCGTTCCCAGCTCACTTCACTGTGAGCCGGGCAGATGAAATTTATCACTGTGAAGTGCGGTGAAGTCAATGAGCTCAGAATTGCACCGTGTGACTTTTTCTCACGGTGCCAGTGGTGATATCACTGAGGTCACCGCAGTTCATCGGAATGGCTCACACTGAAGTGAACTGGGAACGCAGCCTCACTGACCTGCGATAACCTCGATAACATCACCGCTAGTCACTCATGCTGAACTCGCAGCACCTCATTTTCCCATGGTCTTCAGCCTGGACGGTCGCATCTTGGCACCGTCCAGGTTGAAAACCACTTATCGGAGACATAGTTTATGGCGTGGGACACAACGTAGGACAGGTGAGGGACATGGTTGCTTTTTATTTATTTATTTATTTTTTTTTCAGGAGACCAGGGCTTCAATGGAATGGATGTTAGGTATTATTGTTTATTACTTTGTTTTTTTTACAGGGGACGAGGGCTTCAATGCAATGGGCGTAAGGTGAGTATAACTTAAAACGTAAAACGGTGTGTATTTTTATTTCATTATTTCAAATAAAGGACTTTATTCTGGGTGTTTTTTTTAATTTACAATGTAACTATAGGATTAGTAATGGATAGGTGTCTTACAGACGCTTCTCCATTACTAACACGTGGGCTTGATGTCACCTGACAATACAAAGGTGACATCAACCCCACAAATATTAACCTCAATTGCCACCGCTACAGGGCAAGTGGGAAGAGCTGGGCAAAGAACCAGAACTGGCACATGTAATAGATGCGCTGTAAGGTTCTTTGTCTCTGTTGACATGTTCCTTGAAACTCAGTTTTCCGTCGGCCATTTTGCTTTCTGTCTTTCTGCAGCTCTTGCCCTCAGTTAATATGGAGTTTCCAGTTTTCATGTTCCCGCCCTGATTCTTCCCTCTTGCTTCTTAAGCAGCCTCAGCTGAATAATCAGTGCTCCTGAATCAAGCCTCAGTCAGTCTGTGACCTGACTCCTGGAAGCCTTGGACTTGTACTCCAGCTATTCCCTACTGAGGAACCTTGGAACACTTTTGGACTCTGGAAACCTGCTGTTTGGTGAATCCATGTTTGCAGAGGAATTACGGTACAGAGAAGAGATCCTGAACCTGCTTTGGAGAGTTATTGTAGAGCTTGAAGTTACTCTGGCTTGCTGTGTCTCCTGTTGCTGTTCCTGCAAACTATGTGAACTTTTCAGCATGCTTGTATGAAGTAATACAAGTCATTTCATTTCAACCTATGTCTCCTGTGTTTTCCTCGCACCAAAGCACAAGACGCTATAGGAACTGTACACTATACATGACAAGATTCAGGAGCCAATGTTTAGTGTCTGCTGGGTCTGGGAAAGCCGTGTCTGCTGTGACTGTGGATATCAGATGTCCGTTTAATACCTTATGTGATGACAGTGGTTGTGACTTCTCACAACCATTCCAGGTGAGCGCATTCCCTTAAAATTTTACTCTGGAGTGTTACCACAGGTAAACACTATTGTTTTTTTTTTTTTCCTTTCCTCTTCTCCTTCCAGCACCTCTGCCTTAAAAGATCTGGAAGATGGAGGCCCGCATAAAGGAACTTTGCGGAGTGACTGATACAATCCTTTCAGATGTACAGACTTTAAAAACGCGTTTTGCAAGCCTACAGGACCTCACTAATCATAATTTGCAAGTGTTTGGACAGACTACCCAGGAATTGCGAGCCAGGATTGAGGCTCTAGAGGAACGAGCCCAGGCTCCTGCCATAACCCCAAGTTCTGGGATCCCCAAATTACCTCCTTTTCGTTTTGGCGGTGAACGTGAGAAATTCAGGGGATTTATTAATCAATGCAATTTATTTTTCTCTGCACATGCTTCACAATTTCCCACTGAACGATCCAAAGTGCTTACTATAATCATGTTGCTTACCAATAAGGCTTTGATGTGGGCAAACCCTCTGATTGAGACTGAGGATGATTGTTTGAATCACCTTGATGCTTTTATTTCAGCCATGGGGCAGGTGTTTGATGACCCCAATCGAGGTGCAACAGCTGAAGCAGCCATGTTAACTTTGCGCCAAGGTAAGCGTTCAGTAGCCGAATATGCCCTGGATTTCAGGAGATGGGCTCTTGATACCACTTGGGACACTTCCGCTAAAAAATCTATTTTTCGGAAAGGGTTGTCTCCACTGATTAAGGATGAACTTGCTCGTGCCGACCCTCCCACTGCGTTAGGTGACTTTATTAACTATTGTATTCGTATTGATGCTCGTCTGACTGAACGCAGACAAGAGAGATGGTTCGAAAATAATCGCACTAACCTTTTACTACCTCCCTCCTCAGCTAAGGAACCTTTGAGTAGGATCACAAGGGAACCAGAACCTGAACCCATGCAGGTGGACTCTTTACAAAGACGGGTTAGTGATGCACGCAAAGAACATCGTATAAAGGAAAATCTATGTTTCTACTGTGGTAAGTCAGGGCACTTCATTATAAACTGCCCCAGCCGTTCTCGTAAGACTACTGCAGCAGTCATTCACTGTGAGTGTTGCGAGAGGAGCTCTGTCATGTCCGAGCCTCAGGCTCCAGAGAGATCTGCTGCAAGAGATCTTGATTTCTCAGACTTAAACTCTGTTAGTTCTGGGGACGATGACGGTATAAACGCTGCAATTTTTCAAGTTTCCTCAGCGGTGTCCCAGCTGAGTTGTAAAAGAAACAATTCTCATTGCTTCCTTTCCATCAAACTCTGGGTTGACTCAGTCTGGGTGTCTAGCTCTGCTATGATCGACTCAGGAGCAAGTGGAAATTTTATGGATATCTCCTTTGCTCTGAAACAGGGGATACGTTCAGTGAAGAAGGCTACTCCAGTACAGATGGAGACTGTGGATGGCTCTCTACTGACTTCTGGACCAGTGGATCAAGAAACAGAGCCTTTGAGGGTCCTTATGGGTAAAGATCATCAGGAGAAAATGTCTTTTTTGCTTATCTCTTCTCCCCAATTTCCCATCATTCTAGGGCTACCATGCCTGCAGGCGCAGAATCCTACGATTAACTGGGAGACCAAGGAATTACACTTTCCGGAGAAACAGATGAGTCAAGGAGTTTCAGCTTGCTCTGTTCCTAAAGGAACCATGTCAGTCCCTGAACTACCAGCTGTATACCAGGACTATGACGATTTATGTGACAAGAAGAACGCTGATCAGCTTCCTCCTCACCGTCCATATGATTGTCCAATTGAATTATTACCCGGAGCCGAGATACCTTTTGGTAAGATCTACCCCCTAGCGGGGCCCGAGCTAAAAGCTTTGAAGGATTATATAGACGAAAATTTAGCCAAGGGCTTCATACGCCCCTCTTCATCTCCCGCAGGTGCACCCATCTTCTTTGTGAAGAAAGATGGATCTCTGAGACCCTGCATAGACTATAGGGAACTCAATAAGGTTACTATTAGAAACCGTTATCCATTGCCTTTAATCCCTGAGTTGTTGGAGAGAGTGCGGCATGCCAAAATTTTCTCTAAACTGGATCTCCGTGGGGCCTATAACTTGGTCCGTATCAGACCTGGGGATGAATGGAAGACTGCTTTCAGGTCACGCTATGGACACTTTGAATATCTAGTTATGCCTTTTGGTCTGAGTACCGCCCCAGCCACTTTCCAACACTTCGTGAATGATATCTTCAGGGATCTCCTAGATACATTTGTGGTGATTTATCTGGATGATATTCTAATTTTTTCTAACTCCACAGAGGAACATCATGGACATGTGAGAATGGTCTTAGAACGCCTAAGACAAAACCATCTCTACATCAAACTTGAAAAATGTGAATTCCATAGGACCGAAATTCAATTTCTGGGGTATGTACTATCTACGCAAGGGATTAGTATGGATGGAAGCAAGACCCAAGCCATCAAGGATTGGCCAATTCCTAGAAATGTGAAGGAGGTGCAGCGTTTCATCGGGTTTGCCAACTTCTATAGACGTTTCATTAAGAATTTTTCTGAGGTAGTGTCACCTATCACCCAACTTACCCGGAAACAGTCTAGGTTCTCCTGGACCCCGCAAGCTCAGGAAGCATTTTCCTGTTTAAAGGATAAATTTACCACCGCCCCTATCTTAGTACATCCCAACCCCGAGCTTGCCTTCATAATAGAGGTGGATGCTTCAGACTGTGCCGTTGGAGCTATACTCTCTCAGAGAACAGGTGAGAAGAATGTCTTGCATCCTTGTGCCTTCTTTTCCCAGCAGTTGTCTTCGGCTGAGAGGAACTACGATGTGGGCAATAGAGAATTGTTGGCCATTATTGCCGCCTTCAAGGAATGGAGACACCTTCTTCAGGGAGCTGCACAGCAAATAGTCGTCCTGACAGACCATCGTAACCTTGAATTTATCAGGTCGGCTAAGTGCCTGACTCCTCGCCAGGCTCGCTGGAATCTTTTCCTAAACTAATTTAATTTTGTCATTTCTTATAGACCAGGATCGCGCAATGGAAAGGCTGATGCACTCTCTAGGATTCATTCAGCAGAGACACGTCCACTTACTCCTCCTACGACTATTCTTCCTGACTCTAGATTCCTGGGAGTGATTCATAATCAAGACCTACTTAAGGACATCAAGGAAGCATACCATGCGGATTCTTTGTTGGCTCAACCCCCAAGGGACGTAAGTCTTGTCTTTAAGAATGGTGTGTGGATTCAGAGACAACGTCTGTATATACCTGAAACAGTCAGATTGAGAGTATTGCAACTCATCCACGATTCCAAGATAGCCGGGCATAGGGGAATTCTAAAGACACAAGAATTTCTTTCTCGTTTCTTTTGGTGGCCCACTTACAGGAAAGATGTCTTAAACTATGTCACTTCATGTGAAGTCTGTGCAAGATGCAAAACACCTCGCTCCTCACCAACTGGTCTGTTGCAACCTCTTCCCACCCCGTCCCGCCCGTGGGGATCCATTTCTATGGACTTCATTGTGGAGTTACCAACCTCTCAAGGGAAGAACACCATTCTAGTGGTGGTTGACCGTCTAACAAAGGCAGCTCATTTTATCCCTTGTGTCGGCTTACCCACTGCAAAACAGACATCAGACTTGATGATTAAGAATGTGTTTCGCTTACATGGAGTACCGGATGAGGTCATTTCGGATCGAGGGGTGCAATTCACTTCAAGGTTTTGGCAAAATTTCTGTGCAGCATTGGACATTAAAGTAAACCTTTCTTCTGCTTTTCATCCCCAGACTAATGGACAGACAGAACGAACCAATCAGACCCTGGAGCAGTATCTCCGCTGTTTTATCTGCCACCTACAGGATGATTGGGTGGATCTACTTCCACTGGCTGAGTTCTCTTTTAACAACTCTCAGAGCGCCTCCACTAAGCAGTCTCCTTTTTACTCCAATCTAGGTTATCATCCTAACATTCTTCCTCGATTTCCCATAGATACGCCCTTGCCGGCAGTGGCTGAAAGAATCACTTCTTTACAAAAGAATATGGATCTTCTAAAGGAAAATCTAGAATTGGCTCAGGAAAGGTACAAGAAAGCAGCAGATAAATTTCGTAAACCTGCACCAGCTTTCAAGGTAGGAGATTTGGTCTGGCTGTCAACCAGAAATCTTAAATTAAAGATTCCATCGTCTAAATTGGGACATAAGTACATTGGACCTTATAAGATCAATAAGATTATAAGTGCTGTTGCTTGTCGTCTTCAACTGCCCAGAACTATGAGAATCCACCCTGTCTTTCATGTATCCCTACTAAAGGCTGCAACACCCAATACGTTTCCTGGACGTTCTTCTCCTTGCCCTGACCCAGTGCTGGTCGATGGTCAGGAAGAATTTATGGTGGAAAGGATTCTAGATTCCAGGTTGTACAGAAATCAGTTGCAATATTTGATTAAATGGCAGGGCTAACCCAGTGGAGGACAACTCATGGGAACCAGTCAATAATGTAAATGCTCCTCGCCTGCTCCGCCAGTTTCATCAGAGGTATCCTGACAAGCCTGGTCTGAGGTCATCCGGAGGTTGTCCCTAAGGGGGGAGTAATGTAAGGTTCTTTGTCTCTGTTGACATGTTCCTTGAAACTCAGTTTTCCGTCGGCCATTTTGCTTTCTGTCTTTCTGCAGCTCTTGCCCTCAGTTAATATGGAGTTTCCAGTTTTCATGTTCCCGCCCTGATTCTTCCCTCTTGCTTCTTAAGCAGCCTCAGCTGAACAATCAGTGCTCCTGAATCAAGCCTCAGTCAGTCTATGACCTGACTCCTGGAAGCCTTGGACTTGTACTCCAGCTATTCCCTACTGAGGAACCTTGGAACACTTTTGGACTCTGGAAACCTGCTGTTTGGTGAATCCATGTTTGCAGAGGAATTACGGTACAGAGAAGAGATCCTGAACCTGCTTTGGAGAGTTATTGTAGAGCTTGAAGTTACTCTGGCTTGCTGTGTCTCCTGTTGCTGTTCCTGCAAACTATGTGAACTTTTCAGCATGCTTGTATGAAGTAATACAAGTCATTTCATTTCAACCTATGTCTCCTGTGTTTTCCTCGCACCCAAGCACAAGACGCTATAGGAACTGTACACTATACATGACATGCGCCTTCTTTCTAGGGCGGCTATTTTTAGGCTGAGGGTGCCAATATCCATGGCCCGTTACCAGCCTCAGAATACCAGCCCCCAGCTGTCTGCTTTAGTTTGGCTGGTTGCCAAAAATGGGGGGGGGAAGGGACCACGCAATTTTTTTTTTAATTATTTAAATAATTAAAAAAACAGCATGGGGATCCTTCTATTCTTGATAACCAGCCATGTAAAGCTGACAGCTTAGGGTTGCAGCCCGCAGCTGTCAGTTTTGCCATGCTGGTTATCAAAAATAGAGGGGAACCCACGCCGTTTTTTTTTAAATTTATTTATAAATTTATAGCGCAGGCTGATGAATACTCCAATCAACCGAAGCCTGTAACAGGAGGTAAACTTTTTACCTCTGGCCACCGCTGCTGACTCATGATGTCATCTGACAGCGTGGGAACCGCCTCGCTCTGACCAGCGGTAATGATCTTACAGCCTATCAGAGACAGTGTTTGCCGCGCTGTCATGCAAATGACAATGTGGCAAACAATGGATGTTTGGGCCCTCCCATTCATCTGAATGGGGTCCAGGTTAGGATACTGATCTGGTAACCGAAGACAAACTTTTTTTAACTGTTTGGCTGGACCAAACATCCACAGATTCGCCCATCACTAGTTGGTAATACACCAATGGAAGCTGTGATCCTAACCCTCCCTTCTTTCCACAGCTCACTATCTTCAGACCCCTATAGTCCATGGCATCAGTGCGTAAGTAGTGGACACCAGCTTATGCAACGTTATGGCAGCAGTCACATCATTTACCCACTTCTTCCTCTTTGGCGTTGGAGCTGAAACCATTTAGCACATGAACACAGGGTTTGGCACCACAAAAAAAGGAGTCAGAGTAAGAGGCAAACATCAAATGACTGCTATCCTAATGGGAGCCATGAAACGCGTCGACATTGACACTTTGAATACCGAATAATTTATTTTACTAGAGCTTGAAAGACAAGAGAAACGGTATCATATGATAAAGTGGAAAGTGCTTATTTTACAAAAGTCTATTTTTTTTTATTAAACATCTGAAGCAGAATGACTGTCCTCTATGGCAAACAGAGAGCTGAGAAGAAACCTGCGGTGTAACATGAGAAGGTTTGTGTTGTGTTGAGGGTGCACATTGTGCGTTGCATTTGCTGACGAAGTCGTACTCGTACATTACAGACGTGGCGCTCAATGCACCGTGTCATCAGGTGACTGTGAGTCATGAAGCCTGGAGAAGGGATCCCGAGGTAAGAGCTGATGTAATTTTACTGAAGCTCCTGCACCGGATCACTCGTCAGGAGTTGATCCCTTTCGGTAAAGTTCCCACAATGACTATTTGGTGCATTTTTTTTTATGTTGCAGCATTTCTGCACCAATTAACTAATTTGCACTTTTCTATTATTTTAGTGAATTCTTTTATACCTACATTTTATAATTTTCCAAGCCCTCAATGACATTCATTCTTCGTTGTTTTTTTCATTTTCTCCTTCCTTTCTTCCAAGAGTCATAACTATTTTTAGTTTTCCCTCCCCGTAGCTGTATGAGGGCTTGATTTTTGCAGGATGAGTTGTACTTTCAAAAGACACCATTCATTTTGCCATGTAGTGCACTGGAAAGAAGAGAAAAGAAATTACAAGTGCGATGAAATTGCAAAAAAAAAGTGCAAATCCACAATTGTTTTTTTTTTTATTGACCATGTTCACTATATGGTAAAACCGACCTGGCAATATAATTCTCCAGGTCAGTACGAGTATGAAGATACCAAACGTATAGTTTTTTTATTTTATTTACGTAGTGAAAAAACATTCAGAAATTTGCAAAAATAAAAACTTTCACTTGTCGCCATTTTCCAAGACCCATAACTTTTCATTTTTTAGGATCTGGGGCTGGGTGAGAGGTGATGTTCTTACTGATACTATTTTGGGATAGATACGATATTTTTATCGCCTCATTGCACTGTTGCGGCGGCCAAAAAAAATCTTAATTCTGGAGTCTCAATTTGTTTCTTGTTATATCGCTTACCGATCGGATTAATTTACTTTACATTTTGATAGATCGGCCATTTCTGAAAGCAGCGATACCAAATATATGTATTTTTTATTATTATTTTTACTTTGGCAAAAGACGGTTGATTTTTTTTTTTTTTTCACTTTTTACTGTATTTAATAGTCCCCTTAGGGGACTTGTAGCTGTGATCGTCTGATTGTGCTGATGCACTGATGGGAAAAATACGGGCTCGGTGTCTGAGTCCGTGTCAAAGGCAGGGACACGATATATAACGTACCGATACATCATATTTAGTAAATTTTCTGTTAATAGGGTAACTTTACATGTTCAGATTTACATCTTTTCTCTGCGCTTCCGCTGGTGAGACACAATAAAAATGTAAATGCACGAAAATACACAGCAGAAAAAAAAAACCCTCAGCTAATGCTCATCTTGGGAACTTAGCTTTAGGGTCATTTATGTTTTTTTGTTGTTGTTATTTTTTGCAATTCTGAACCGGTTTTAAAC
Source organism: Oophaga sylvatica (assembly GCA_033576555.1). NCBI lineage: Eukaryota > Metazoa > Chordata > Amphibia > Anura > Dendrobatidae > Oophaga > Oophaga sylvatica. The sequence continues at coordinate 41,463,363 of JARQOD010000010.1, read as the reverse complement.
TGTGTACAAAAGAGGTAGTTTCACAAAGATATAAGGTTTCTTCTCCTACGCAAATCCTTTCCTCACAGGAATCTGATATCTACTAAAGGTACTGCCACACTACACAATCCCGCTAGCGATCTCGTTAGCGTCGCATACTAATGAGATCGCTAGCGGGATTGTTTTTATATCGCTAGTAGCTACCTAACTTAGCGATGTCGTTAAGGACGCTATCACGGTTAGCGATCTCCTTAACGACTTTAGCGGTACAAAAGTACCGCTAAATCGCTAAGAAAAGGTGCTACACTTAGCGATTATACTTACCCAGCGGGAGCGCCGGCGATAAAATAGGGTCCGGAACGATTCCAGCGACGAGCGAGATCACAGCAGGAAGCTCGTCGCTGGCAGATGCCGCACTGAACAACATCGCTAACGGGATCGCTAAATAGTGACGTTTTTTAGCGATCCCGTTAGCGATGTTGTTCAGTGTGGCATACCCTTAAGAAAAAGTTACATATCGTAAAGTTATTCCGAACTTTACAAATATTTACTTTGAAGGAGACAATAACTAAATGATTAAAAAGGTTACGTCAACAAAGACTTCTTTTTAACAAATTTTATCATGTATTCCTCATCCGCATAAAAAAACACCCACATGGCTGCAGCTTTTTCCACCTCACTGTCATTGAATTGGGCTCTTTTGTGTGCAAATCCACAGCAAAAAAACAATGTTATAAGCCACAGGTTCCACTCCGAATACATTGTATTTTCCATATGTAAATTCCTCCAAGTATACCCGTTGGCTATCTGCTCCTCTGTGTGAGAATACCCTAAGGCCATGTTCCCACATTGCTATTTTGTCACTCCTTTGTTTTTGCCCCGTTCTGCGCCAAAATACACAATAGCAATCTCCTCTGATTATTGAGTTTTGCTGCATTTTTTATTGTGTTTTATCCACTTTTTCAAGTGATTTGCAGCAGTGTTGTATAGCAGCTATTTTTTTCAAAAAGCATTTTACTCCATTTATTTAGGGAAAGCAAAAACGCACAAAAAAAATACACTGCTCAACTGCATCTCTATGTGCAGTGGGCATGAGGTTTCATGAGATCGCGTCCACTTTGCTTAAACAAAAGCAGTGGATTTTCTGCCCAAAAATGCAGTTTTAACTAGAGATGAGCGAATTTGTTCTGATTTTGACATATTCGAACACTGTTTGTGCCGAATGTATATTTGATGATCGGTTCCGTACATATTCGGTAATTTCTACTCCCATTGACTCTAATGACTGCAAAAACAATATTCGATTCCGATCGTATTCGGAACCGAATCCGAACAAATTGACTCATCTCTAGTTTTAACACTCCGTCGGAAACCCACTTTCAGGGGGATTCACTGCAGAAACCTAGTGTGATCAGTTAAAAATGGATCAAACTCAAGAAGGAAAACTGAAGCTCAAACTTTCTTTCATGTCTCATCTGTTATTTTTGGGGATCTCCATAGCCATTAACCTCGTCACGACATATGATGTTTTATGTCATATGTTGTGTCCCTGCGTTTGATGCAGGCTCCTACGCCGAGATAACATCTTTCTCAGCACATGACGGCTCATTTATTCAGCCATCGAGTGCCTTTACAGCCGCATTATGTCATAATATTGCTCACAGCCTGTCAGGGTGATTGGAAAGTGTTATCCGTCTGTCAGGATGATGGGAAAGAGTTACCTACAGCTTGTCATGGTGATGTGAATTTGTCATTCACAGCCTGCCAGGATGGTGAGAAAGTGTCATCCACAGCCTGCCAGGATGGTGGGAAAGTGTTGTTATCCTGCGGGGAGACATACTACGTAGTCGCTGTCATACGCAGTCGGAGTGGCAACAAAGCAGGTAACGCGTCGCCCTCTGAACCCTCATCATCCTGCGGGATAACAGTACAGGTCCCAGAGGGTTCCTGTGAGGTTGGGGCCTGTCGCTTTTAGGCAGCACTTATACGTACAATAGACTTGTCTGTACCTAATATAACAAAAAGAAAAAAGGATTTATGAAAATTCCTTCTATAAAGCAGCTAATAGTTCATTTTATTTGGGAGAAACAAAACAGCAACGGAAATCTTATGATCTTTTCTTGACTTCGTCTCTGAAGACAGCCAGGCGACCTGCAGTTTCCTACCGCTGTGACCAGATGTACTAAAATAGTCCAAGGGATCTTACAAAATCCTAATAAAAAATGTCAGCGGCTCCTGTGCTGGCGGACATGAACTGATCTTTGAGTGGCCATTTACTAGAATGGTGGCTGTATGATAGTAAATGCTCCCTTCATTTTCCTGAAACTTTTTGGAAAATTGGCAAGTATTCTGCTGGAACTTTTTTGTATTCTCCCTTACTTTCGAACTAGACTGGACGTATAAGCATCTATTTGGAGCACGCCAGTCACCTTGAACCCCCATTTTTCTCACGGACACTATGAATTGTATTGGTAGCAGACATCACAAAGGATCTCCTCTACGACTATGCTTCCCCTGAAAAGCTATAATAAGCCTCAGAATTATATATAGCTCGGTCGTCTTTATGCCGGAGCCGTCGCAGTCAGTTACTATCATGTCAGCCCCGCAGTCCTCTCGGTTTTAAGGGAACTTCCCATATGTACAAGTCGGAGCCTGTTCTAGGATCTGCCAGGTTTCGCCTGACAACTGACAGTTCAGTAAGCGGGACATGTGGAAACTTTTATGCCGAGATGAATAATAACCATTATAAAGGGAATTTCTGTTTTACATCAGAGGGATCGCAGTTACTGCTTGTCGGCGAGACAGAAAAATACATTTTAGCCCAATTTATCGCTATTAAGAGATGAAATGATTGAACTTGTACAAGTAATCATCGGAGATTAACCGCGAAGCATTACAGAGAGCGCTAATTCACCATTGTATCATGCTTCTGGGTTACTTTATAATAAGCTATATGGATGGAACAAAAAATAACATCATGCAAAATACGGAGAGTGCTTGAAAGAGAAAAACAAGAACAAATAATTCACGATGGACGAAAAGCAGCAGATGACTTCAAAGAGACGGAAAACCGTCAAGAGTGAGGATCAGAACCGGGTGCGTGTGAAAAAATGCTATCTACAATATTTTGTAGTTATTTTGTTACTATTTCTATATCTTTATTTTTTTCTCACTTTTAATTAACATTTTGACCTGTGGATTTCCGGACATGTACCCGATGATAGTGATATCGGCTCTTCCATTCTGATACAAAGCTACTAGAGATGAATAAAATGTCTTGCAGGAGCCTGGTTCGGCAGTTGTTAATGGACTCTTGGATGAGACCCTAAAACTTCTTTCTACCTCTTTGTGTGGGCATCGAGTCTCAACAATGATGTCGCGCCAGGACTACAAATCTGAAGATCCCTGCCGGCAGGTAGGAGGAGGCTTGCAGGTCTCTGGTCCAATGGAAAGGGTCCCACCGTCATTGCCGCTGGACAAGAGTCCGGAAAATCATTTTGCTGCCACATCGGTGAAAGGTGCTAGCGACCCCACATACATACCGAGACACGTTCATCATAACTAACATATCTGTTTGGGTCGTAAAGTCATCGGCACTGTTGTGATTCTATGAATTTAAAGGGGTTTTCTCGAATCCTTTCCTTCAGGAGCAAACTGCTCCTAGCCTATCCTGAAGATTAATCCCGCTGATCCGGACTGTGCACTTTTCCAGGCTTTGTGGATCCAGTGATCCGGCTAGCTCCACGAGAAGGAGTAAAGTCTGGCGTCTGCTTGTGCTGCAAGCTCCTAGACCTCTCTGGAGATGAGAGGATTTTTAATAAGAGGCAATTTGCTTGTTTTTTACAGGCACTTTGAAATATTAACCACTTAAGAACTTGAAACAATCCCTTTAACCTGGATACCAGGCTAATACATCAAGAAATTCTAATAGTGAAACCCCATTCATGACTTTAGAAAAAAGGACAGACGACAGATGGTGAAGAGGTTTGTTTTGTCTCGTCTGCGTCGTGGCTGTTCACACTCAGATATGGATGAACCCGACAGGGGGATGAGTAATGAGAATTTCACTCCGACTCATTGAGATTTATGTGTGAGAAGCCGATCACTCTGGGACATGTAGATCTCTATATCTGCGCTATATGGTCTCAGTCAAGTGTGAAACCTCTTTCACAATTCCTTAGCTGGTGCGGACGATATATTACGTCTGGGAATTACTTGTACAAATTGAGGGAAACTAAGAGAATGCAGCTATAAGACATGGCCGGATCCCAAGAACATTCTCCCCAAGGTCCATCACCTTAGAGTGGATTTCCATCCTCTGTAAACCCAAATGGATCAGGGTCACCAGAGAGCAGGTTTGGGGCTGAAGAGCAGCCACAGACAGGAGCAGGGGTACCAGACTGCAGATATAAAGGAATATGCTCCCCCATCCTGGTATACATGCCTCCATCCTGGTATATGCACCCACATCCTGGTATATGCACTAACATCCTCGTATATACCCTTCATCCTGGTATATATGCCCGCTCCTGGTATATGCCGCTCATCCTGGTATATGAACCCACATCCTGGTATATGCACCCACATCCTGGTATATGCACTAACATCCTCGTATATACCCTTCATCCTGGTATATATACCCCCCCATCCTCATATATGCTTCTCATCCTGGTATACGAACCCACATCCTGGTATATGCACTAACATTCTCGTATATACCCTTCATCCTGGTATCTATGTCCCCCATCCTGGTATATGCACCCCACATCCTTGTATATGCTCCCCCCATCCTAATATATGCTCCATCCATGTATATGCTCCCTATCCTAGTATATGTTCCCCCATCTATTTACATAATCGTCTTATCCTGTCTGTCCAGGAAATCCCGCGTCGCTGATTGGTCCGGCTGTGGCCAATCAGCGATGCAGGGCTAACTCTGCCCATGTGGTCATGTGACTCACCAACTGCCCATGATGTACTGAACATGTTTTGTCAGTTACAGTGTCTGATGTACTTCTGTCACGTTTACTGAACACGGGTAATACACAGTGACATGAGGTAATACACAGGTGACATGAGGTAATACATAAGTAACATAAGGTAATACACAGTAAAATGAGGTAATATACAGTAACATGAGGTAATACACAGTAATATGAGGTAATACACAGTAATATGAGGTAATACACAGGTAACATGATGTAATATACGGTAACATGAGGTAATATACAGTAACATGAGGTAATACACAGTAAAATGAGGTAATATACAGTAACATGAGGTAATACACAGTAATATGAGGTAATACACAGTGACATGAGGTAATACACAGTAACATCAGCGACGCAGGGCTAACTCCGCCCATGTGGTCATGTGACTCACCAACTGCCCATGATGTACTGAACATGTTTTGTCAGTCACAGTGTCTGATGTACTTCTGTCACGTTTACTGAACACAGGTAATACACAATGACATGAGGTAATACACAGGTCACATGAGGTAATACATAAGTAACATAAGGTAATACACAGTAAAATGAGGTAATATACAGTAACATTAGGTAATACACAGTAATATGAGGTAATACACATAAATATGAGGTAATACACAGGTAACATGAGGTAATATACGGTAACATGAGGTAATACACAGTGATATGAGGTAATACACAGTAATATGAGGTAATACACAGGTAACATGAGGTAATATACAGTAACATGTGGTAATATACAGTAACATGAGGTAATACACAGTAAAATGAGGTAATATACAGTAACATGAGGTAATACACAGTAATATGAGGTAATACACAGGTAATATGAGGTAATATACAGTAACATGAGGTAATACACAGTAACATGAGGTAATACACAGGTAACATGAGGTAATATACAGTAACATGTGGTAATATACAGTAACATGTGGTAATATACAGTAACATGAGGTAATACACAGTAAAATGAGGTAATATACAGTAACATGAGGTAATACACAGTAATATGGGTTAATACACAGGTAACATGAGGTAATATACGGTAACGAAGTAATACACAGTAATATGAGGTAATACACAGTAATATGAGGTAATACACAGGTAACATGAGGTAATATACGGTAACATGAGGTAATATACAGTAACATGAGGTAATACACAGTAAAATGAGGTAATATACAGTAACATGAGGTAATACACAGTAATATGAGGTAATACACAGTGACATGAGGTAATACACAGTAACATCAGCGACGCAGGGCTAACTCTGCCCATGTGGTCATGTGACTCACCAACTGCCCATGATGTACTGAACATGTTTTGTCAGTCACAGTGTCTGATGTACTTCTGTCACGTTTACTGAACACGGGTAATACACAATGACATGAGGTAATACACAGGTCACATGAGGTAATACATAAGTAACATAAGGTAATACACAGTAAAATGAGGTAATATACAGTAACATTAGGTAATACACAGTAATATGAGGTAATACACAGAAATATGAGGTAATACACAGGTAACATGAGGTAATATGAGGTAATATACGGTAACATGAGGTAATACACAGTGATATGAGGTAATACACAGTAATATGAGGTAATACACAGGTAACATGAGGTAATATACAGTAACATGTGGTAATATACAGTAACATGTGGTAATATACAGTAACATGAGGTAATACACAGTAAAATTAGGTAATATACAGTAACATGAGGTAATACACAGTAATATGAGGTAATACACAGGTAATATGAGGTAATATACAGTAACATGAGGTAATACACAGTAATATGAGGTAATACACAGTAACATGAGGTAATACACAGGTAACATGAGGTAATATACAGTAACATGTGGTAATATACAGTAACATGTGGTAATATACAGTAACATGAGGTAATACAAAGTAAAATGAGGTAATATACAGTAACATGAGGTAATACACAGTAATATGAGGTAATACACAGGTAACATGAGGTAATATACGGTAACGAAGTAATACACAGTAATATGAGGTAATACACAGTGACATGAGGTAATACACAGTAACATCTATCTAATATATATAATCGTCTTATCCCGTCTGTCTGTCCAGGAAATCCCGCGTCGCTGATTGGTCCGGTCGCGGCCAATCAGCGATGCGGGATTTCAGAAAAATTATGGCGGCCGTCAGCGGCTTATCTGCCGCACGGAGGTCAGCGGCGATGCAGCCGGAAATGACATGGTCTATGTAATGGAACTCACCTTATTGTTACTGGACTCCATTCACACATAATTCAATCAAGAGTGATCACTGGATCAGCAAAAGGAGACCAAGTGTTTATTCCACGCATTGATTTATGTCCTTTGGACACCGATCTTCCATTTAGGCTTCGGCGTCGACAGTTTCCAATAAAACCAGCATTTGCCATGACAATAAACAAGTCACAAGGTCAAACTCTACAGCGTGTTGGCATATATTTACCGCAGCCCGTTTTTGGCCATGGATAACTCTATGTTGCATTTTCAAGAGTTAAAATTAGATCCAAAGTCAAGGTGCAAGTTTTGGATACCCATTTACAAGGAAAGTTGCTTAGAGATAGTCAAAAAGTGTTCACAAAAAATGTAGTGTACAAAAATATTTTGGGTTGATATTGTTAACAAATATATTATAGTGTCGATGTACTTCTTTTGTCCGATGATTTATTTAAATAGTTAGATATTCATGTAATAGTTTATATATTTTGATGATCTGTTTAATAATTTTGTTCAGTTGTATTAAGTTATATGAGCAATAACATTTAATGATAATGTATATATTTTACCCGAAAAATCCTGTGTATTCATTGCATTATTCTTAAATCTTCATAAACTACATACATATTCTAGAATACCCGATGCGTTAGAATCGGGCCACCATCTAATCCTTGTATAAGCTCCCTATCCTAGTATATGCTCCATCCTTGTATATGTTCCCATATCCTTGTATATGTGGCCCCCATCCTTTTAAATGCTCCCTATCCTAGTATATGCTCCCTATCCTAGTATATGCTCCATCCTTGTATGTGCTCCCCCAATCTATGTATATGCCCCCATCCTTGCATATGCTTCCCCATCCTTGTATATGCTATCCATACACTTTTATATGCGCCCACAATCCATTTATATTCTCCCCCATTCATGTATATGTTCCCCCATCCTGGTATATATGCTCCCCCATCCTTATATATGCCCCATGCTGGGATATGTCCCCCATCGCCGCTGTTTAACGCATACAAAAAAATAAAAACCACAATAAACACTGCTACTCCCCTTCCTCTCCCCCGGGGTGCGTCACTACTACTCCCCTTCCTTCCTCTCCCCCGGGGTGCGTCACTACTCACCTTCCTTCCTCTCCCCCGAAGCGCGTCGCTACTCACCTTCCTTCCTCTCCCCTTGGGAGGTCACTACTCACCTTCCTTTCTCTCCCCCGGGGCGCGTTACTACTCATCTTCCTTCCTCTCCCCCGAGGCACGTCACTACTCACCTTCCTTCCTCTCCCCCGGGGGCGTCACTACTCCCCTTCCTTCCTCTCCCTCAGAGCGTGTCACTACTCACCTTCCTTCTTCTCCGCCGAGGCACGTCACTACTCACTTTCCTTCCTCTTCCCCGGGGGCATCACTACTCACCTTCCTTCCTCTCCCCCGAGGCGCGTCACTACTCACCTTCCTTCCTCTCCCCCGAGGCGCGTCACTACTCACCTTCCTTCCTCTCCCCCGAGGCGCGTCACTGCTCACCTTCCTTCCTCTCCCCGGGGGCGTCACTACTCCCCTTCCTTCCTCTCCCCCGGAGCGCATCACTACTCACCTTCCTTCCTCTCCCCCGGGGCGCATCACTACTCACCTTCCTTCCTCTCCCCCGCGGCGCATCACTACTCACCTTCCTTACTCTCCCCCGGGGCGCGTCACTACTCCCCTTCCTTACTCTCCCCCGGGGCGCGTCACTACTTACCTTCCTTCCTCTCCCCCGGGGCGCGTCACTAATCACCTTCCTTCCTCTCCCCCGGGGCGCATCACTACTCACCTTCCTTCCTCTCCCCCGGAGCGCGTCACTACTCACCTTCCTTCCTCTCCCTCGGGGCGCGTCACTACTCACCTTCCTTCCTCTCCCCCGAGGCGCTTCACTACTCACCTTCCTTCCTCTCCCCCGAGGCGCGTCACTACTCGCCTTCCTTCCTCTCCCCCGAGGCGCGTCACTACTCACCTTCCTTCCTCTCCCCGGGGCGCGTCACTACTCACTTCCTTCCTCTCCCCCGCAGCGCATCACTACTCACCTTCCTTTCTCTCCCCCGGAGCGCGTCACTACTCACCTTCCTTCCTCTCCCCTGGAGCGCGTCACTACTCCCCTTATTCTCCCTCCGGGCGCGTCACTACTCCCCTTCCTTCCTCTCCTCCGGGGCGCGTCACTACTCCCCTTCCTTCCTCTCTTCCGGGGCGCGTCACTACTCACCTTCCTTCCTCTCCCCCGCAGCGCGTCACTACTCACCTTCCTTTCTCTCCCCCGAAGCGCGTCACTACTCACCTTCCTTCCTCTCCTCCGGGGCGCGTCACTACTCCCCTTATTCTCCCTCCGGGCGCGTCACTACTCCCCTTCCTTCCTCTCCTCCGGGGCGCGTCACTACTCCCCTTACTTCCTCTCCCCCGGGGCGCGTCACTACTCACCTTCCTTCCTCTCCCCCGCAGCGCGTCACTACCCACCTTCCTTTCTCTCCCCCGAAGCGCGTCACTACTCACCTTCCTTCCTCTCCTCCGGGGCGCGTCACTACTCCCCTTATTCTCCCTCCGGGCGCGTCACTACTCCCCTTCCTTCCTCTCCTCCGGGGCGCGTCACTACTCCCCTTACTTCCTCTCCCCCGGGGCGCGTCACTACTCACCTTCCTTCCTCTCCCCCGCAGCGCGTCACTACTCCCCTTACTTCCTCTCCCCCGGGGCGCGTCACTACTCACCTTCCTTCCTCTCCCCCGCAGCGCGTCACTACTCACCTTCCTTTCTCTCCCCCGGAGCGCGTCACTACTCACCTTCCTTCCTCTCCTCCGGGGCGCGTCACTACTCCCCTTAGGCCGGCGTCACACACAACGACAAAAAATCCGTCCGTTTTAGACGGTCGATTGTCGGATCAAAATGCAAACATCACACATCCTTCTGTCATCCGATTTTCCTTCAAAGATGCGATTTAGTCGCATGTGTGTGTACCTTGTAACATCCGATTTTCATCCGACTTGCGAGAATTTCTCGCAGGCTTGCAAAACTGACATATAATGGATCCAAAAGAATAGTATTTCAATCAAAACAAAAAGAATAGATATATACACATAGAACACATATATATATATATATATATATACATGTCATTGTGACATGTATATATACATATATTTATAGTTCCTAGACTTCTACATACTGTTATAGCCGCTAATTCAATTGCCGGCTTTTGTGAAATCACAGAAGCCGACATGAAATGATACATTGTTTCCACACAGTTAACCATGTCATTTCCTGTATTTTGATATTTGTTTAGAACTTACAATTACATGAGTGTATTTGTGCAAAATTTCAGACATGTAGGGGTTAATTAAAGGTGTAAATTCGTTGAAAAAAAATGCGTGGGCTCCCGCTGTATTTTCTCCACCAGACAGACAAAGCAAGCGAGTGGGGGCAGATAATAACAGCCTAGGGAGGGTACATTTTTTTGGTGCCCCCCCTGGCTACTAACATCTGCCCCCAGACACCCCAGAAAGGGCAAATCTATAATTAGATTCGCCCTTTCTGGCACTTTGCCCGTCTATTCCCATTGCCCTGTAGCGGTGGCGAATGGGTTAATAATCTCACCTTAATGTCACCTTAGTATTGAAAGGTGACCTTAAGGCAGGTTAATAATTGAGAGCTGTCAATTAGACAACTATCAATTATTAATCCTATTGTATGAAAGAAAAATCAAACACACACAGTTTAATAAAAAAGAAGTTTAATGAAATAATCACACAGTTTTTGACAATATTTTATTTTCCTGCTAAAACCATTTCCTGTAATAAGAATAAAATAAAAAAGCAAAATCATACTTACCAATCCGATGTACAGTCAGGTCCCACGCTGTAATCCATCAGAAAGGGTTAAGAGGTTACAGTTAGCAGAGAGATAATTCTGTCTCCTAGCTGTAACCCCCTGAATGAATAAGTTAAGGTACTGCCACACTACACAATCCCGCTAGCGATCTCGTTAGCGTCGCATACTAATGAGATCGCTAGCGGGATTGTTTCTATATCGCTAGTAGCTACCTATTTTAGCGATGTCGTTAGGACGCTATCACGGTTAGCGATCTCCTTAACGACTTTAGCGGTACAAAAGTACCGCTAAATCGCTAAAAAAGGTGCCACACTCAGCGATTAGATACTTACCAGCGGGGCGCCAGCGACGAAAATAGGGTCCGGAACGATCGCTGTGATGAACGACATCACAGCAGGGGCCTCGTCGCTGGTAGATGCCGCACACAACAACATCGCTAACGGGATCGCTAAATAGTGACGTTTTTTAGCGATCCCGTTAGCGATGTTGTTTAGTGTGGCATACCCTTAACTCTCCCAGCGAAAGGAGAGGAATAGATTCATGAATGGAGCTTAATTGATTTATTGGCAATTTAACTTTAGTGACCTGACCTAAAGGGAAAGTGGACACAATCAATTAAGCTTCATTCATTAATCACATCCTCTCCTGTCGCCGGGAGAGGAACTTATTCATTCAGGAGCTTTGAGCTGAGCATGCAGGATTACTTGCACTGCTTGGCTCAAAGCTAGTTAACCCTTTGTGAAGGATTACAGCGTGGGACGTGACAGATCGGCGGAATAGGTAAGAATAATGTTGTTTTATTTTTTTTTCTTTATTTTAGGAGATCAATGGCTTCGCACGGATTAAGTGTAAAATAAAAGATGGTCAAAAAAATGTGTTTTTATTTCATTAAAATTAATTTTTATTAATGTGTATGTGTTTTTTTAATTTACTTCAATAGGATTAATAATTGATAGTTGTCTAATTGACAGCTCTCAATTATTAACCTGCCTTAAGGTCACCTTTCAATACTAAGGTCAGGTGACATTAAGGTGAGATTATTAACCCATTCGCCACCGCTACAGGGCAATGGGAATAGACGGGCAAAGTGCCAGAAAGGGCGAATCTAATTATAGATTTGCCCTTTCTGGGGTGTCTGGGGGCAGATGTTAGTAGCCAGGGGGGCACAAAAAAAAAGTACCCTCCCTAGGCTATTATTATCTGCCCCCACTCGCTTGCTTTGTCTGTCTGGTGGAGAAAATACAGCGGGAGCCCACGCATTTTTTTGTCAACGAATTTACACCTTTAATTAACCCCTACATGTCTGAAATTTAGCACAAATACAATCATGTAATTGTAAGTTCTAAACAAATATCAAAATACAGGAAATGACATGGTTAACTGTGTGGAAACAATGTATCATTTCATGTCGGCTTCTGTGATTTCACAGAAGCCGGCAATTGAATTTGCGGCTATTACAGTATGTAGAAGTCTAGGAAATATAAATATATGTATATATATATATGTCACAATTACATGTATATATATAATATATATATATATATATGTATTCTATGTGTGTATATTTATTCTTTCTATTCTTTATTAAAGCTGTCAGTGTGATTTTACAGTATAGCCGGGGATGAATTGCCGGCTTTTCTAAAGGACACCGATGCGATTTCATCGCAAGTCACACATGCAGTCCGTTTGTAATCAGATTTTTCATCGCTCCCATAGACTTGCATTGGCGATAGTCGACCCACAATCGGTGACAATCGCAGCATGCTGCGATTGCACACGGACGTTTAAAACGGACCACAAAAAATCTGATACTGGGAGCTGCTTCATAGATTAACATAGGGCAGACTGCAATACGATTTTTCATCGCATTGCAGTCGTCCGATTCTGTCGCCAGTGTGACGCCGGCCTTATTCTCCCTCCGGGCGCGTCACTACTCCCTTTCCTTCCTCTCCTCCGGAGCACGTCACTACTCCCCTTCCTTCCTCTCTTCCGGGGCGCGTCACTACTCCCCTTCCTTCCTCTCCCCCGCAGCGCGTCACTACTCACCTTCCTTTCTCTCCCCCGGAGCGCGTCACTACTCACCTTCCTTCCTCTCCTCCGGGGCGTGTCACTACTCCCCTTATTCTCCCTCCGGGCGCGTCACTACTCCCCTTCCTTCCTCTCCTCCGGGGTACGTCACTACTCCCCTTCCTTCCTCTCTTCCGGGGCGCGTCACTACTCCCCTTCCTTCCTCTCCGAGGCGCGTCACTACGCTCCTTCCTCTCCCCCGGGGCGCGTCACTACTCCCCTTCCTTCCTCTCCCCCGAGGCGCGTCACTACTCACCTTCCTTCCTCTCCTCCGGGGCGCGTCACTACTCCCCTTCCTTCCTCTCCCACAGGGGCGTCACTACGCTCCTGCCTCTCCCCCAGGGCGCGTCACTACTCCCCTTCCTTCCTCCCCCCCGAGGCGCGTCACTACTCCCCTTCCTTCCTCTCCCACAGGGGCATCACTACGCTCCTTCCTCTCCCCCGGGGCGCGTCACTACTCCCCTTCCTTCCGAGGCGCGTCACTACTCCCCTTCCTTCCTCCCCCCCGAGGCGCGTCACTACTCCCCTTCCTTCCTCTCCCACAGGGGCGTCACTACGCTCCTTCCTCTTCCCCGGGGCGCGCGTCACTACTCCCCTTCCTCTCCCCCGAGGCACGTCACAACGCTCCTTCCTCTCCCCCGGGGCGCGTCACTACTTCCCTTCCTCTCCCCCGAGGCGCGTCACTACTCACCTTCCTTTCTCTCCCCCGGAGCGCGTCACTACTCCCCTTCCTTCCTCCCCCCCGAGGCGCGTCACTACTCCCCTTCCTCTCCCACAGGGGCGTCACTACGCTCCTTCCTCTCCCCCGGGGCGCGCGTCACTACTCCCCTTCCTCTCCCCCGAGGCGCGTCACAACGCTCCTTCCTCTCCCCCGGGGCGCGTCACTACTCCCCTTCCTCTCCCCCGAGGCGCATCACAACGCTCCTTCCTCTCCCCCGGGGCGCGTCACTACTCCCCTTCCTCTCCCCCCGAGGCGCGTCATCATCATCGTCGTCTTCTGAAGTTGGCAGCGGACTTCAGCGTCCAAGTAATGGGGGCGCATGACAAGTCAGCTGTGTCCTCTGGCTCTGTGCCCACTCTGGCTCCCACCACTGTCCCACAGCCATGACGTTTCCACGTTTCTATCACTGTGACAGTATGGCGGTTGGTTTTATTGCACCATTATTTATTGGCGTTCCCGTGTCCACCATGTAGGCCACAAATGTCAGGTACACGTCACCACAGGGCACTGACAGCAATGGGGGATCCAGAACTGGAAAACATGGGGGAAAGAGACCAATCTACTACTTATAATACTCACAAATAGTGAAATGTAAAAAATACTCACAAATATTACAAAACTAATGTCAGGACGCCTTTTGTTACCAAATCTTCATCTCTCCTGATCTAGCTGTGCACATTTGGTGAAAACTCCACTTTTTTCCCCTCAAACCTCCGCGAACACCTCAGAAAACAACGACAGGGGGAGAGATGACAAAAGAGCGGGAAAGCGAGCGCGTGCACGAGGCGGGAGGGCGTGGCCACACTCCGGGGGCGGAGCCGCAGCCAGTCCACGCCCCGGCCTTGTATAAGCGGCTTACGTGCGCGCTCCCGGTGACTGACAACAGCGACGTCGCCTCCGCCGTGGACGCTCCCGCTCCCCTCCGCAGTGTCTTTCTCTGAGGGCGGAGGCGCGTTTCGGGCACGGTAACGGCTGCTCGTCGAAGAAGAGGAACGAACAGGAGGCGGCGGAGGTGGAGGAGAGGAGAGCGGGCCTTCACCTCACTGCAGCGCGGCGGGGCAGAGCACAGGTGAGCGCCGCCATTGTGTGAGGAGGACGGGCCGAGCCCCGGTGTACCGGAGCCGCATCGTCTCCGCAGCCTGCCTCCGCCATCATTTCCGCACCTCGTTCCCATTCACCGGGTGTTTTACGCTTTCTCTCGTGTTACCATAGCAACAGCGCCCCCTCCCCGCGCCCATTGATAAAACAGAGCGAGCGCTTATTCTATTATTATCTTCCTGCAGAAAACCGGATCCGTCCGCGCGACCTTGTGCCGGTCCTGGTGTCTGCAA
Organism: Oophaga sylvatica; assembly: GCA_033576555.1. Lineage (NCBI taxonomy): Eukaryota > Metazoa > Chordata > Amphibia > Anura > Dendrobatidae > Oophaga > Oophaga sylvatica. The sequence continues at coordinate 41,448,182 of JARQOD010000010.1, read as the reverse complement.
GGGTTAAATGTCGCTGATAATCCAGCGATGGCGACCAGTCACGGAGAGAGGAGCCCGTCTGCTCCAGGACAGTGCTGGAAGCAATTGGGGCGACGACGGGCCGTCGCAAGCGTGTGGGGGCTGTGGACGGGGCGACGAGCGTCCACCGTGGGTTTGTAGTGTGTGTGGGGGCTGTGGACAGGGTGACGAGCGTCCACCGCGGGTGTGTAGTGCGTGTGGGGGCTGTGGACGGGGCGACAAGCGTCCACCGTGGGTGTGTAGTGCGTGTGGGGGCTGTGGACGGCCGACGAGTGTCCACTGCGGGTGTCTAGTGCGTGTGGGGGCTGTGGACGGGGCGACGAGCGTCCACCGCGGGTGTCTAGTGCGTGTGGGGGCTGTGGACGGGGCAACGAGCGTCCACCGCGGGTGTGTAGTGCGTGTGGGGGCTGTGGACGGGGCGACAAGCGTCCACCGCGGGTGTGTAGTGCGTGTGGGGGCTGTGGACGGCCGACGAGTGTCCACTGCGGGTGTCTAGTGCGTGTGGGGGCTGTGGACGGGGCGACGAGCGTCCACCGCGGGTGTCTAGTGCGTGTGGGGGCTGTGGACGGGGCAACGAGCGTCCACCGCGGGTGTGTAGTGCGTGTGGGGGCTGTGGACGGGGCAACGAGCGTCCACCGCGGGTGTGTGGGGGCTGTGGACGGGGCGACGAGCGTCCACCGCGGGTGTGTAGTGCGTGTGGGGGCTGTGGACGGGGCAACGAGCGTCCGTCGCGGGTTTGTAGTGCGTGTGGGGGCTGTGGACGGGGCAACGAGCGTCCGTCGCGGGTGCGTGTGGGGGCTGTGGAGGGGCACAAGTGTCCGTCGCAAGAGCGTGGTGCGTGTGGGGGCTGTGGACAGGGCAACGAGTGTCCACAGCGGGTGTGTAATGCGTGTGGACGGGCAACAAGTGTCCGTCGCAAGAGCGTGGTGCGTGGGTGGGTTACAGGGCGACGAGTGTCCAAGGGGGTGTGCGGACGGGCACAGGTCCTCGCAAGTGTGGGGGCTGCGGACGGGCGACGAGCGTCCGTCGCAAGTGTGTGGGGCTGCGGAGGGCGACGAGCGTCCGTCGCAAGTGTGTGGGGGCTGCGACGGGGCGACGAGCGTCCTCGCAAGTGTGTGGGGCTGCGGACGGGGCGACGAGCGTCCGTCGCAAGTGTGTGGGGACTGCGGACGGGGCGACGAGCGTCCGTCGCAAGTGTGTGGGGACTGCGGACGGGGCGACGAGCGTCCGTCGCAAGTGTGTGGGGACTGCGGACGGGCGACGAGCGTCCGTCGCAAGTGTGTGGGGACTGCGGACGGGGCGACGAGCGTCCGTCGCAAGTGTGTGGGGACTGCGGACGGGGCGACGAGCGTCCGTCGCAAGTGTGTGGGGACTGCGGACGGGGCGACGAGCGTCCGTCGCAAGTGTGTGGGGACTGCGGACGGGGCGACGAGCGTCCGTCGCAAGTGTGTGGGGACTGCGGACGGGGCGACGAGCGTCCGTCGCAAGTGTGTGGGGACTGCGGACGGGGCGACGAGCGTCCGTCGCAAGTGTGTGGGGACTGCGGACGGGGCGACGAGCGTCCGTCGCAAGTGTGTGGGGACTGCGGACGGGGCGACGAGCGTCCGTCGCAAGTGTGTGGGGACTGCGGACGGGGCGACGAGCGTCCGTCGCAAGTGTGTGGGGACTGCGGACGGGGCGACGAGCGTCCGTCGCAAGTGTGTGGGGACTGCGGACGGGGCGACGAGCGTCCGTCGCAAGTGTGTGGGGACTGCGGACGGGGCGACGAGCGTCCGTCGCAAGTGTGTGGGGACTGCGGACGGGGCGACGAGCGTCCGTCGCAAGTGTGTGGGGACTGCGGACGGGGCGACGAGCGTCCGTCGCAAGTGTGTGGGGACTGCGGACGGGGCGACGAGCGTCCGTCGCAAGTGTGGGGACTGCGGACGGGGCGACGAGCGTCCGTCGCAAGTGTGTGGGGACTGCGGACGGGGCGACGAGCGTCCGTCGCAAGTGTGTGGGGACTGCGGACGGGGCGGGAACGTCTGTCGCAAGTGTGTGGGGGCTGCAGACGGGGCGACGAGCGTACGTCGCAAGTGTGTGGTGCGTGTGGGGGCTGTGGACGGGGAGACGAGCGTCCGTCACAGGTGCGTGTGGGGGCTGCGGACGGGGCGACGAGCGTCTGTCGCAGGTGGGTGGTGCGTGTGGGGGCTGCGGACGGGGCGACCGCGTCTGTCGCAAGTGTGTGGGGGCTGCGGACGGGGCGACGAGCGTCCGTCGCGAGTGTGTGGTGCGTGTGGGAGCTGCGGACAGGGCGACGAGCGTCCATCACTGGTGGTGGGGGCTGCGAACGGGGAGACGAGCGTCCGTCGCATTTGTGTGGTGCGTGTGGGGGCCACGGACGGGGCATCGAGTGTCCGTTGTGGGGGCTGCAGACGGGGCAACGAGCATCCATCGCGGGTAGAGGCTGTGGACGGGGCATCGAGTGTCCGTTGCGGGTGTGTGGGGGCCGTGGACGGGTCGACGAGCGTCCGTTGCAGGTGTGTGGTGCATGTTGGTGCTGCGGACGGGGCGACGAGCGTCCGTCACGGGTGCGTGGTGTGGACGGGGCATCGAGTGTCCATCGCAGGTGGGCTGTGGACCAACAGAATGTCAGCACTGGGGTAAATGATTTGTATTATTTAGTATTAGTTTGTGCTTTTTTTTATTTCTGAAAAATAAACAAGAATAATGGCCGCTTTGCACAAGTCGAGCGATCGATTGTCAGATACTTGTATTTGGGTTCGTGATCAGCCACACACAGTGTAAACAGGAGAGGTACGGCATGGGGCACATACTAGCGATTATACCCCCATCATTGCTCCTAGGCTATTACAAATGCGACCGACTTGGTGGTCTATGCAAATGCTTGATATGTTCATCTCGAGGCTGCCCTTTTGCGGCTAGTGGGGAACCGAAAACTTAAACCTCCTGTTTTGGTGATCGGTGGCGATGCCAGCAGATAAGTTTGTGGAGAGGATTAACGCTTTGGCCTTGGGTTGTCAATAGTGTGGTATTATACCTCTTTGTGCATGATGCCACATGGACCAGTGTGCGGGGTCCTCGTATGCTGCTGACATTCCATGTGAATATTGTGCCTGGATATCATCCATTTGTGTACACGGCCATAGCGGCTGCATAATTTTGTATTTTTTTTTTTCTCTGTAGTTATTCTTAGATCGGACCCAGAATGCAATCATCTGTTGTCCTGACCCACTGATTACCTTTACGAGATGGACAGGGTGTCAGATTTGTTACGCATACAATTATTTTGTCTCTATTGACTTATGGTGGCCTGTTTACTAGTGATGCATATTTGGGCGGCACCTCCTATATCTGATCTCTAGGGTCTTGCTGGCCGGTGTTGGTGGCCTGTTTACTAGTGATGCATATTTGGGCCGGCACCTCCTATATCTGATCTCTAGGGTCTTGTTTGCTGGCCTGTGTTGGTGGCCTGTTTACTAGTGATGCATATTTGGGCCGGCACCTCCTATATCTGATCTCTAGGGTCTTGCTGGCCGGTGTTGGTGGCCTGTTTACTGCATATTTGGGCCGGCACCTTCTGTATTGTTGACTGTTTTGCATGGCCTTCCTATGATGCAATTCGCTTCCTGTATGTATAGTGTTCCAGCCGCTATGTGTCTGTAGTGCAGATTAATCCTAATTTGCAGAGCTGATATGGAATTGCATAAATATATTTATCTGCTGGCAGATAAATACATATTCTTCGCCTACTGAGGATCCCCGTCTGATCTCCTTTTTTGTTTGGAGACACCGAGGGGATGTGCAGTGTGCGATAGCGGGCTGGGTGCTAATCTCTTGTGATGTGATCTCGGGTGCGGGCTTTGTTGTCGTGCTTTTTTCTCTTTTTTTTTTTTTTACATGCTAGCATGGCGAGGCCTAGCTTTATTCTTGCAAGGGTCTTGCAATATAGGGGCGGGGGTCGTCCGTGACACATCTATTGTTCCCAGCATGCGGCTCCTGGGTATAACCTCTGCAGGCGAAGGACAGGCCTGGTTATTATGTCTTCATGCTCGGCTGTTCTTGTGTTTGCATTGAATGACTTGCTAAATTGCAATGGTGATACTGAGCTGCCAGATCCGATTTCTTCTTTTCTGCTGCTCACGACGATTTTTTTTTTTTTTTTTTGCATGTTTATTATTAATGCAAAGGCAGAGTTTAGGAGTAAATGTATCCAGTCTCTGGTGGAAATGACCAAGGAAGCTTGGAGAAAAGTCTTGTTGGAGGTGCAGATAGGAGGATGGTGCATGAGGCCGGATGGTTAGGTACCCAGAAAGTAAAAAAGGAAATAGTTTCTCAGCTGTCATGTGATGTCCCTGGGAAGAGACCTCTGCTCCTATCTGTTAGAAGTGCTGATAAACAGTGGAAAAAGCTGGCGCTGGGCACTGCTCCTGGAAACAGGGTGAGCTTTGGAGTGACAAGTCCGCCCATGTTGGCTAGCACTATAGATAATGCAGTGTCCCATACCAGGGAAAAACACCTAGGAGCCTACACTGCTAATTTCAGGAGCCAAATATAATCTTTAGTTTCAAATTTTTGATCCTAGATTAATGTTAAGAGTAAAAAAGGTAATCAGCGTAGAGTATCTTCTTCTGATAACGCCTTGTTTTTTGCTTCCACACAAAAAGCCCTGAAAAATGGCATTCAATGCAGATCTGCTGTCTGAGCCTTTGCAGTCCAGGGTGCTTCTGTCCCCACTTCAAGAAAAAGTCTTGTCAGGTGATGACCAGGCCCGGCCAAGTCTCATGTATGTGGAGGGGCTGTTACAGCTGACCCCATTACTCTCTGCTTTGGTCACTCCTGTACATGGCCTGTGTCAGACATGGTTAGTGAATGCTGAGGGAAATCGTGAGATACGTAGATTTTTATAAAGGTGTATTGGTGTCGATTTTGGTCACCATCTGGAGTCAATAAACCACAAGTATGCACTATCCCTCCTGCTTTATTATTGAATGCTGTTAGGTACTAGAGAGCAATTCTGGGAATATGATGCTTAGAATAGGGTTTTAAATGTGTTTTCTGACATATATTTATTTTTTGTTATAGCACCGTGGATGCAGCGAACGATGCTCTGGAGGTTAGCGCCGACTCGGAAAGAGATTTTTGCTCCTGCCCCATTTGAGTCACAGGACTGCTGAAACCTGCGATTGGCTGCAGCGGTCAGATGACCGCGTTGTCAAAGACGTCCGTTTGTGCTGTTCCAGTCACCTTTCAGGAGCCAATCACATCGGCTTTAGCCGTCCTGTGACTTCTAGACTGTGCAAACATCGCTTCCTGAGTTGGTGCTTTCCTCTGGAGCGGCAGTGCGCGATTCTCATTGCTGCTGATCAGCACGCGAGACTCGTGCGAGTTTCTCGCATGTCTGACCCCGGCCTAAGTCGAAGGCTATTTGCCAGTCCAGAAGGGCCGTGTGCTCACAGTAAGCCATGGACTTGAAATGCAGGTGTATGTTGTGAAGTTGCTGGACCTATAAATATGGCAGAAAGTCTCCTGGCCAGCGAGGCTTGTTGATGCCACCTCACTTGCTCCTGGCCGTAGTGTGGGCATGTTAACCTTGCCGTGGCTCAGAGCTACCCCTACTAGAAGACCGGCTGCCACAGAGGACCGACCCGAACATTGGACCAGGAGAGATCGAGTCGCTCATGTCTACTTAAAGGCAATCTTCTTGTCGTTTGCAATTTCTGGATTTTGTTGTGGACGGTTTTGTCGCCATCAGGAGCCCTATGCAGCGTTTGCAATCCCTGAGCGTGGCTGCTACTGCTGCTGGGGACGTTGTATTGGGATTGTGCATGTCGCAGTCTTTGACATCCGTCACATATAACTTATTACACACTGGTAACGCCTTTAGTGCTCAATTACAGAGGTGCATTTAAAACCCTCAATGTTTTTTATGTGCTGGAAACACCTACACAGGTTCCTTATGACCGCTCCGAAACAAGGAAATGATGACAAAATGATTTACGGTTTTCATCTTCCTGCACAATGGTGTTTAATCTTATCAGGAAAAGTTCTAAGTCCCGTGAATTCCACGTAATCGCTCCCATCCGTGGTGCCTGCGTGCAGAGGACTGGCGGTGCATTGCACTGCATGATACCGCAGCCGGCGAGGTTCCTGGGGAAGCTTCCGCCATACTGTGTGTGGCATGTGCCTCCAGTCTGCAGCTAGCAATAGGCACAGTAAGCCTGGCATGCCCTGACTGTCTGCAGCCGCTGGTGCATGCTGGGAGTGGTAGTGTGGCCACAGCCGGAGGGGCCCAGGTTGGAGACAAGTCCTGTGTATTACTGGTTGGCTTCTGCTGCTAATGTGTGGTGTAATCCGACTACAGCGAGCCATAATGATGTTAGATCATCTCTGCTATTGAAACCCAATCTGGCTTATTGTGCAGGTGATGGCCGCACGCAACTGGAGCGCTGTCGCTGGATAAATGACTGGTTTTGTGGTTTTACTCAGTCGGGATATTAACAGAATTGCGTGTCAGATGTGGCACCTTCATGGTGTAAACCCAGGCTTAAATAGGATGGCGTCCGAGGTAACTGTAGGCCGTGCACCCGGCTACATGAGCACAATCTGCTCCGCTGGTTGTCATCTTCTGTCTCTTGCATCATTAGGTCTCCGGGGATGTGCGCCATTATATTGTCTTGTGATGTCAGTGACCAGCAGATTTAGCTGTCATCTGATAATTTATGGGGTGCCGGATCTGGTACTCTTACCCTGCCCAATCATAATGCAGAGGGGATTTTGGATCTATAGGCTCCTGTGATGTAAATCTGTATTGATGTGTGTAAAGCTGGGATGTTTCCTACTCTTTTGGTAATCGGGCCATGTGCAGACCTTGGTTTGATATGCAAGCCATAAGAACAAATTTCTGGCCCTGTCTGGTGAACGGGGTCCTAAAAGAAGACCTCCCAACATGTACTTTAAGTGCACGATCGCAGGGTGCGCTTGGCCTAACACTTGTCACAGCCGGTCAGTAGCTATTGTTTGTCCGGCCTCCGCACATAGTTATCTTGCATAGTTACAACTTTTTAAGGGTTTGTCCGACCCCTCTCCCCCTATGGGAGTGATGACTGTCAAAATAAATTGCCGGTCTGTGATGGACTGTACAGAACATGCCCTGAGCTTTGTAAGGTGTCTGTCGGCCAGGTTTAGTTATTCCACGCTGCTCTATTCTGGATGTGTTTCTATATGTGATTTACGATTATTTGCATATGAATTTATATTTCACACAAGTCTTCTCTATCGAGCTGACATATACATAGTTCATATCTTTTGCATGGGACTGGGGTCCTGTGAAACCCAATATTCATGCAGATCTGAAGCAAATGCAATGTAGGAAGAGCGCAGTCAGTGGTCCATGCACTGCCCTATAGAGCCCCCTGAACGCTGGGTTGTGAGGGGCTGTATGTTGCCGTTTGTGAAGTTCTCATATGAAATTAGTTCTACGCCAGCAGTAAAGGGCAGTCAGCGCCAGCGAGCCCAATATCCAATTACTGTGAGTATCGCTCCGTTACCTGCCGCTCTGTAGGCCATTGTCTGTATTCTGTCTGCTGGATCCAGTGATACTTATTAAATCCTTAGTGCTGCATACCTCTGAAAGCCAAACGTCTGCACCCCCAGCCCTAATCTGACAGCAGAGGGAAAATGACATCCTAACTTCTTAATTGTTCCTGATGCCTTCAGATTGTGTGGATTTTAGCTTTGGAGCAACTCTCATTGACATCGCTTCCAAAATATAATTCTCGGCTTTGAATCCCTGTTTTTTTAGTTACTAAGTCCCCAAGATGTCATGTGTAAAACTGTTCTGTCATAGTTATCTGATGAAGCTCACTGTCACAGTGGAGGGGAGCGGCGCTATGGACGTGACGGCCCTGTTGAGGTGCAGTTATCGTCACATGTCTGTGAACAGGGG
>JARQOD010000010.1:41384278-41440119 GCA_033576555.1 Oophaga sylvatica | reverse complement strand
AATAGTGAGTGCAGCTCTGGAGGATAATACAGGAGGTAACTCAGGATCAGTAATGTAATGTATGTACACAGTGACTGCACCAGCAGAATAGTGAGTGCAGCTCTGGGTATAATACAGAATGTAACTCAGGATCAGTAATGTATGTACACAGTGACTGCACCAGCAGAATAGTGAGTGCAGCTCTGGGGTATAATACAGGATGTAACTCAGGATCAGTAATGTATGTACACAGTGACTGCACCAGCAGAATAGTGAGTGCAGCTCTGGAGTATAATACAGGATGTAACTCAGGATCAGTAATGTAATGTATGTACTCAGTGACTGCACCAGCAGAATAGTGAGTGCAGCTCTGGAGTATAATACAGGAGGTAACTCAGGATCAGTAATGTAATGTATGTACACAGTGACTGCACCAGCAGAATAGTGAGTGCAGCTCTGGAGTATAATACAGGATGTAACTCAGGATCAGTAATGTAATGTATGTACCCAGTGACTGCACCAGCAGAATAGTGAGTGCAGCTCTGGAGTATAATACAGGATGTAACTCAGGATCAGTAATGTATGTATGTACACAGTGACTGCACCAGCAGAATAGTGAGTGCAGCTCTGGAATATAATACAGGATGTAACTCAGGATCAGTAATGTAATGTATGTACACAGTGACTGCACCAGCAGAATAGTGAGTGCAGCTCTGGGTATAATACAGGATGTAACTCAGGATCAGTAATGTAATGTATGTACACAGTGACTGCACCAGCAGAATAGTGAGTGCAGCTCTGGAGGATAATACAGGATGTAACTCAGGATCAGTAATGTATGTACACAGTGACTGCACCAGCAGAATAGTGAGTGCAGCTCTGGAGGATAATACAGGATGTAACTCAGGATCAGTAATGTATGTACACAGTGACTGCACCAGCAGAATAGTGAGTGCAGCTCTGGAGTATAATACAGGATGTAACTCAGGATCAGTAATGTAATGTATGTACACAGTGACTGCACCAGCAGAATAGTGAGTGCAGCTCTGGAGTATAATACAGGATGTAACTCAGGATCAGTAATGTAATGTATGTACACAGTGACTGCACCAGCAGAATAGTGAGTGCAGCTCTGGAGTATAATACAGGATGTAACTCAGGATCATTAATGTAATGTATGTACACAGTGACAGCACCAGCAGAATAGTGAGTGCAGCTCTGGAGTATAATACAGGATGTAACTCAGGATCAGTAATGTATGTACACAGTGACTACACCAGCAGAATAGTGAGTGCAGCTCTGGAGTATAATACAGGATGTAACTCAGGATCAGTAATGTAATGTATGTACACAGTGACTGCACCAGCAGAATAGTGAGTGCAGCTCTGGGGTATAATACAGTATGTAACTCAGGATCAGTAATGTAATGTATGTACACAGTGACTGCACCAGCAGAATAGTGAGTGCAGCTCTGGAGTATAATACAGGATGTAACTCAGGATCAGTAATGTAATGTATGTACACAGTGACTATACCAGCAGAATAGTGAATGCAGCCTGGAGTATAATGCAGGATGTAACTCAGGATCAGTAATGTAATGTATGTACACAGTGACTGCACCAGCAGAATAGTGAGTGCAGCTCTGGAGTATAATACAGGATGTAACTCAGGATCAGTAATGTAATGTATGTACACAGTGACTGCACCAGCAGAATAGTGAGTGCAGCTCTGGAGTATAATACAGGATGTAACTCAGGATCAGTAATGTAATGTATGTACACAGTGACTGCACCAGCAGAATAGTGATGCAGCCCTGGAGTATAATGCAGGATGTAACTCAGGATCAGTAATGTAATGTATGTACACAGTGACTGCACCAGCATAATAGTGAGTGCAGCTCTGGAGTATAATACAGGATGTAACTCAGGATCAGTAATGTAATGTATGTACACAGTGACTGCACCAGCAGAATAGTGAGTGCAGCTCTGGAGTATAATACAGGATGTAACTCAGGATCAGTAATGTAATGTATGTACACAGTGACTGCACCAGCAGAATAGTGAGTGCAGCTCTGGAGTTAATACAGGATGTAACTCAGGATCAGTAATGTATGTACACAGTGACTGCACCAGCAGAACAGTGAGTGCAGCTCTGGAGTATAATACAGGATGTAACTCAGGATCAGTAATGTAATGTATGTACACAGTGACTGCACACAGAATAGTGAGTGCAGCTCTGGGGTATAATACAGGATGTAACTCAGGATCAGTAATGTAATGTATGTACACAGTGACTGCACCAGCAGAATAGTGAGTGCCGCTCTGGAGGATAATACAGGAGGTAACTCAGGATCAGTAATGTAATGTATGTACACAGTGACTGCACACAGAATAGTGAGTGCAGCTCTGGAGTATAATACAGGATGTAACTCAGGATCAGTAATGTAATGTATGTACACAGTGACTGCACCAGCAGAATAGTGAGTGCAGCTCTGGAGTATAATACAGGATGTAACTCAGGATCAGTAATGTAATGTATGTACACAGTGACTGCACACAGAATAGTGAGTGCAGCTCTGGGGTGTAATACAGGATGTAACTCAGGATCAGTAATGTATGTACACAGTGACTGCACCAGCAGAATAGTGAGTGCAGCTCTGGAGGATAATACAGGATAAGTAATGTATGTACACATTATCTACCTGGAACCTCGAGCACTTCCATGCGATCTAGCAGGGCGGCCGGTATAGTGGCCGTGGTGTTGGCGGTGGCTATGAACAGGACCTGCGATAGGTCGAAGGCCACATTCAGGTAATGGTCGGTGAAGCTGTGATTCTGCTCCGGGTCGAGAACCTGCCGGTGAGACAAGACGAGGAGTAAATGGTAATGACGGTGATTCGCCCCTGTGGTCAGTGGGTTTATCCTTTCAGCATTGGTGATGATCCTTCCTGGTAAACTGGGACCAGTACTTATGACTGGACTCCCCCGTGTACAATGCCGCCAGATATCCCCCATACCTTATGGGCAGTTACCATCATTCTTCTGTTTATCACAAACACACTGGGCATGCTGGGATCTGTAGTCCCAGAGCGGTTGTCAGTGAGCTGACACGAGCGGTGCCTTCTGGGGGTTGGATTATGTAACCTCATCCCCTGAAGCCGCGCGGACGGTACAGCGACTGGAGTCAGCAGGAAGGATCCGATGCTTGCGGATGATGACTACATCCACCATGATGGGCTCCTGCCTTCAATAATGAGCCGGTCCTAGTAGGGACTATGCAAAGGATTGTTCCCAATGGGGACATCCCACTGGAGAGCCAGAAAGTCTAATGAATACCCACTACGAGCTGCTGACGGTTTCCAACTAACAAAATCAAAGTTTATTGAAAAAAAAGGTGTAAAATTGCAACTAAGAATCTGATGGAAAAGTCGGCGAGGACGGAGGAAGCTACGATCCTCTCCAGGACCCCGAGAAACCATCAGCCGTCCCCCCGCCCGGCTCAGCGACGCTCCAGAAAGAGTGACACTTTCTGCTCCACTTGTCACACACGTCCTCCGTCTGCACGAAGGAGCAAAGCCGCAGCGGTGATACAGCACGGAGAAAAACAAAACGATGAATTTCTCCGGATTTAGTTCTTTTCCACACGTTGTTTCCGTCCTGCTCGCTGTCAGTGAATAAGAAAACTAGTGGATGGAAACCTCAGCGACCCAACACTCACAGCTGAGGCTTTGTTACATGGAAGCCACGATGCCCTGATACATTGCACCAAACCACCAGAACAGGCAGAGTTGTGGCCACAAATGGATCAACCTCACGATCAGCAAAACATTTCCAGAGTATGGGTAAAAAACTCAGCAAGTAGAGATCCTGAAAATAGCAAAAAAAAGTGTTTGTAATGAAAAGTTGTGTAGCCCCTAATAAATATCAGCCGATGGCGGGGCATCAAATCACATCGCACGGACTCGTATCACGACGGGAAGGGGTCAACGCCGAGCACTGGTCGTCTTTCTGGCTCCATATAAATACATGGCAACCAGTAGCGCCGAAGCAGCGCTCCCCACACACAGGGCGGCACAGGACGACGCTCCCCGCACAACAGGGGCGGCGCTCCCGCACACAGGACTGCGCTCCCCGCACACAGGACTGCGCTCCCCGCACACAGGACTGCACTCCCCGCACACAGGGCGGCGCTCCCCGCACACAGGGCGGCGCTCCCCGCACACAGGACGGCACTCCCCGCACACAGGACTGCACTCCCCGCACACAGGACTGCACTCCCCGCTCACAGGGCGGCGCTCCCCGCACACAGGGCGGCGCTCCCCGCACACAGGGCGGCGCTCCCCGCACACAGGGCGGCGCTCCCCGCACACAGGGCGGCGCTCCCCGCACACAGGACTGCGCTCCCCACACACAGGACTGCACTCCCCACACACAGGACTGCACTCCCCACACACAGGACGCCGCTCCCCGCACACAGGGCGGCGCTCCCCGCACACAGGACTGCGCTCCCCGCACACAGGGCGGCGCTCCCCGCACACAGGGCGGCGCTCCCCGCACACAGGACTGCACTCCCCACACACAGGACTGCACTCCCCACACACAGGACTGCACTCCCCACACACAGGACCGCACTCCCCACACACAGGACCGCACTCCCCACACACAGGACCGCACTCCCCGCACACAGGGCGGCACTCCCCGCACACAGGGCGGCGCTCCCCGCACACAGGGCAGCACAGGGCGGCGCTCCCCGCACACAGGGGCAGCACAGGGCGGCGCTCCCCGCACACAGGGCAGCACAGGGCGGCGCTCCCCGCACACAGGGCGGCCCTCCTCGCACACAGGGCGGCCCTCCCCGCACACAGGGCGGCGCTCCCCGCACACAGGGCGGCGCTCCCCGCACACAGGGCGGCGCTCCCGCACACACACAGGGCGGCGCTCCCGCACACAGGGCGGCCCTCCCGCACACAGGCAGCACAGGGTGGCGCTCTCTGCACACAGGGCGGCCCTCTCCGCAGACAGGGCGGCCCTCTCCGCAGACAGGGCGGCCCTCTCCGCAGACAGGGCAGCCCTCCCCGCACACAGGGCGCGCTCCCCGCACACCGGGCGGCCTTCCCCGCAAGACAGGGCAGCCCTCCCCGCACACAGGGCAGCCCTCCCCGCACACAGGGCAGCCCTCCCCGCACACAGGCGGCGCTCCCGCACACAGGGCAGCACAGGGTGGCGCTCTCCGCACACAGGGCGGCCCTCTCTGCAGACAGGGCAGCCCTCCCCGCACACAGGGCAGCACAGGGCGGCGCTCCCCGCACACCGGGCGGCCTTCCCCGCAACACAGGGCAGCCCTCCCCGCACACAGGGCAGCCCACCCCGCACACAGGGCAGCCCTCACCGCACACAGGGCGGCCCTCCCCGCACACAGGGCAGCACAGGGTGGCGCTCCCCGCACACAGGGCGGCCCTCCCCGCACACAGGGCGGCCCTCCCCGCACACAGGGCGGCCCTCCCCGCACACAGGGCGGCCCTCCCCGCACACAGGGCAGCGCTCCCCGCACACAGGCCGGCGCTCTAATATTCTATAACTGTGTAATAATAGAGCGTCTCACCCTCCCCTGACCATTACAATTACCCGTCTTCTCTACAAGAATTATCAAAGGTCAACTAAAATTAGAACAAACGCGGCCCTGTAGTGTAATAACGCCGCAACCAGGAAGGAATTCAGCATTTTACTTAATGACTTTGAGGACAGGAAACCGAGGACATTCCAACGACAAGGACTGATCACGTGATCGCTCCGTCCAGGATTACATTACACAGATCCAGGGAGAGAGAAAGATTGTGACCACAAGATGGGAAATGTGACTCCGCACTGCGAGACTGCACCATCCTCTACCGCCAAACCCTGCGAGAGTGACTGCAACCGCAACCCGACATCACAATCCAAGGGCACAAAAAGGACAGAACCAAAGAACATTGTGTGGCCATAATGGCATTTAGAGTTTCTGTACAATCAATTATAGTAGTTATATTCTTGTACATATGAGCAGTATTATAGTAGTTATATTCTTGTACATATGAGCATAAAGTAATCTTTAATAGTATAAGTTTATATTCTTGTACATAGGAGCAGTATTATAGTAGTTATATTCTTGTACATAGGGCAGTATTATAGCAGTTATATTCTTGTACATAGGGCAGTATTATAGTAGTTATATTCTTGTACATAGGGGCAGTATTATAGTAGTTATATTCATGTACATAGGAGCAGTATTATAGTAGTTATATTCTTGTACATAGGGCAGTATTATAGTAGTTATATTCATGTACATAGGAGCAGTATTATAGTAGTTATATTCTTGTACATAGGAGCAGTATTATAGTAGTTATATTCATGTACATAGGAGCAGTATTATAGTAGTTATATTCTTGTACATAGGAGCAGTATTATAGCAGTTATATTCTTGTACATAGGGCAGTATTATAGTAGTTATATTCTTGTACATAGGGCAGTATTATAGTAGTTATATTCTTGTACATAGGGGCAGTATTATAGTAGTTATATTCTTGTAATAGGGGCAATATTATAGTAGTTATATTCTTGTACATAGGCATATTATAGTAGTTATATTCTTGTACATAGGGGCAATATTATAGTAGTTATATTCTTGTACATAGAGCAGTATTATAGTAGTTATATTCTTGTATCATAGGGGCAGTATTATAGTAGTTATATTCTTGTACATAGGAGCAGTAATATAGTAGTTATATTCTTGTACATAGGAGCAGTATTATAGTAGTTATATTCTTGTATATAGGAGCAGTATTATAGTAGTTATATTCTTGTACATAGGAGGCAGTATTATAGTAGTTATATTCTTGTACATAGGGACAGTATTATAGTAGTTATATTCTTGTACATAGGGCAGTATATAGTAGTTATATATCTTGTACATAGGAGACAGTATAATATAGTATATTTTGTACATAGACGTATATATAAATCTTGTACATAGGCGGTATTATAGTAGTTATATTCTTGTAACAATAGGACGGTATATAATAGTAGTTATAATTCTTGTACATAGGAGCAGTATTATAGTAGTTATATTCTTGTACATAGGGGCAGTATATATAGTTATATTCTTGTACATAGGAGCAGTATTATATAGTTGTATATTCTTGTACATAGGAGCAGTATTATAGTAGTTATATTCTTGTACATAGGAGCAGTATTATAGTAGTTATATTCTTGTACATAGGGGCAGTATTATAGTAGTTATATTCTTGTACATAGGAGCAGTATTATAGTAGTTATATTCTTGTAATAGGGCAGTATTATAGTAGTTATATTCTTGTACATAGGAGCAGTATTATAGTAGTTATATTCTTGTACATAGGAGCAGTATTATAGTAGTTATATTCTTGTACATAGGAGCAGTATTATAGTAGTTATATTCTTGTACATAGGAGCAGTATTATAGTAGTTATATTCTTGTACATAGGGGCAGTATTATAGTAGTTATATTCTTGTACATAGGAGCAGTATTATAGTAGTTATATTCTTGTACATAGGAGCAGTATTATAGTAGTTATATTCTTGTACATAGGAGCAGTATTATAGTAGTTATATTCTGTACATAGGAGCAGTATTATAGTAGTTATATTCTTGTACATAGGACAGTATTATAGTAGTTATATTCTTGTACATAGGGGCAGTATTATAGTAGTTATATTCTTGTACATAGGAGCAGTATTATAGTAGTTATATTCTTGTACATAGGAGCAGTATATTATAGTAGTATATTATGTACATAGGAGCTGTATTATAGTAGTTTATATTCTTGTACATAGGAGCAGTATTATAGTAGTTATATTCTTGTACATAGGGCAGTATTATAGTAGTTATATTCTTGTACATAGGGCAGTATTATAGTAGTTATATTCTTGTACATAGGAGCAGTATTATAGTAGTTTATATCTTGTACATAGGAGCAGTATTATAGTAGTTATATTCTTGTAATAGGAGCAGTATTATAGTAGTTATATTCTTGTACATAGGGCAGTATTATAGTAGTTATATTCTTGTACATAGGAGCAGTAATTAATAGGTAGTTAAATATTCTTGTACATAGGGCAGTATTATAGTAGTTATATTCTTGTACATAGGAGCTATATATATATGTAGTTATAGATCTTGTACATAGGAGCAGTATTATAGTAGTTATATTCTTGTACATAGGAGCAGTATTATAGTAGTTATATTCTTGTACATAGGAGCAGTATTTATAGTTATATTCTTGTACATAGGAGCAGTATTATAGTAGTTATATTCTTGTACATAGGAGCAGTATTATAGTAGTTATATTCTTGTACATAGGGGCAGTATTATAGTAGTTATATTCTTGTACATAGGGGCAGTATTATAGTAGTTATATTCTTGTACATAGGAGCAGTATTATAGTAGTTATATTCTTGTACATAGGGCAGTATTATAGTAGTTATATTCTTGTACATAGGGGCAGTATTATAGTAGTTATATTCTTGTACATAGGGGCATTATTATAGTAGATATATTCTTGTACATAGGAGCAGTATTATAGTAGTTATATTCTTGTATATAGGAGCAGTATTATAGTAGTTATATTCTTGTACATAGGGGCAGTATTATAGTAGATATATTCTTGTACATAGGGGCAGTATTATAGTAGTTATATTCTTGTACATAGGAGCAGTATTATAGTAGTTATATTCTTGTACATAGGAGCAGTATTATAGTAGTTATATTCTTGTACATAGGAGCAGTATTATAGTAGTTATATTCTTGTACATAGGAGCAGTATTATAGTAGTTATATTCATGTACATAGGAGCAGTATTATAGTAGTTATATTCTTGTACATAGGAGCAGTATTATAGTAGTTATATTCTTGTACATAGGGGCAGTATTATAGTAGTTATATTCTTGTATATAGGGGCAGTATTATAGTAGTTATATTCTTGTATATAGGGAGCAGTATTATAGTAGTTATATTCTTGTACATAGGGGGCAGTATTATAGTAGTTATATTCTTGTACATAGGAGCAGTATTATAGTAGTAATATTGTACATAGGGGCAGTATTATAGTAGTTATATTCTTGTATATAGGGGCAGTATTATAGTAGTTATATTCTTGTATATAGGGAGCAGTATTATAGTAGTTATATTCCTGTACATAGGGGCAATTTTTATTATAAAACCAAACATAAATACAATTATAATGAAACCGAAATCATCCAGGATTACAAAACACAAATCACTTAGGTTATATATACACAAGCATTAAATAATCATATCATATTCATAAATAAATTAAAGTCCACACCTGGGAAGGAAGAGAAGAAAATTAAACAAAATCATCATATTTCCTAACTGAATGTTACGTTCCTCCATAGCTTAATGTTTCTCGGACTCCTTCCAACTTCTAGTGATTTTATCCACCGGAGTTCTGACAAAACCTGATTGGCTGCAGCGGTGTGATCGAACGGCTCATTGTGCAGTGACACCCGGGTTCTCATGTGCCAGTGATAGTATTTGATGACACTGATTATGATGTACATCGTCTCTCTGTCGATGTTACTAACAGTGGAGGGGACACCATAGATTATGTCAGGGTACTTTAGGGTCCTCAGTCTGGGGATCTTTAGATTAGCTGACACTTCCTCCCAGATCTTCCTCCTCCCCAGCAATCACATATAAAGTGCTCCATAGTCTCCTCCTGCTGACAACCAAGGGACAATTCCGATCAGAGACACTCAGATGTTTCATGTTCCCCCTGACAAAGAGCCGACTATGCAGTGAAAGCCAAGTAACATCAAACAGTTTAGGAGGAAGTCGTTTCCCGTTTAGGAACCTAAGGCTTTTCTTGCAGGGTGGTGGTGACACAATCTCTCAGGGCCAGTGGAGAGAAGAAGAAAGTCCTACATACATGAGCATACAGGTCTCTTCTCGTACTGCTCTCAATGTAAGACTTCTCCAGTCCCCACCTCCTAACACACTTCAGACCGTAGTCTAGATACTGGGGAGGTGGTCACCTGTCCATCTTCTCCTCTCGAGACTGCCGCCTCGCACCCAAGATTCTGCAAAAGGCAATATCCAATCCCTGATACTATTTACCCACAGGGAGCTACTGTTTGAGTCCATGTTCCCAAAATTCACCTTTAGAAACAAGGAGTCAAAGAAAACCCTTGGATTCAACATATCCAGCCCACCCTCTCTCCGCCGTAGGTACGTTATTCCCCTCTTTATTAGGTTCAACCTATTCCCCCACAAGAGCTGGAAGAACAGGCTGAAGAGCCTCGCTGAGAAAGATTCTGGCAAAGGGAAAATGACAGAGACATACAAGAAAACGGGGACCAGGTAAGTCTTCAACATTTTGACCCTTTCTCTGTAGGTCAGCCTCCAGTTCTTCCATCGCTGAACCTTTGCATTTCCGGCTTCCAATTTCTCCTCCCAATTTAGCGTGGCATTATCATCCCTCCCAAATTTAACCCCTAGGATCTTAATATGGGTGGAGGCTTTGGCAAACTGCGGCAGATCAAAGCTGGGATCAGTATCTAATGTCCACAGAGCTTGACTCTTTTCAAGGCTGACCAGAGACCCGGAGGCCTCTGAGTAGTTTCTGATGGACGCAGATAACATCTGCACCTCTCGAGGATTAGATATCACCAACGTCACACCATCCGCATAGGCAACAACATTCAGAGGCAGGCAGTGGGGGACCGGCACCCCCTGAAAATCACACTCCTGCAGTGACCTCAGAAACGGGTCTAGGGCAAAAACATACAGGAGCGGACTCAGTGGGCAACCCTGCCTCACCCCCGCCCCAACTCCAAAAATGTCACCCTGCCAACCATTAATCAGAGGAAAGCTCACCGCCTCTCTGTACAAAGTCTTCAGCCAATCCACAAATTGTCCCGGAATACCGTACTTTGACAAAGTGGCCCACAGATAGTCATGATCAACCCTGTCAAAGGCTTTAGCCTGGTCCAGACTAACAACATATCTCCCACACCGCAGAGCTTTACATCTCTCAAATCCGTAGAGATGACTGCTCCAGAGATGTTCCGCCCTTTTACTGTGCCAAACTGAGAGCCTGCCAACAGTGCCGGGGACAAACAGACTAACCTAGAAAATAGGATCTTTGCTAGAATCTTCCTATCTACATTCAAGAGGGCAATCGGCCTCCAGTTCTTGATGTCGCTCGGCTCTTTACCTTTAGATAGCAGAATTAACGAGGACACTCTCATGGATGGAGGCATCAGGTGATTTTCTAGACAATTTCTATACACATCCACAAGGATTGGAGCCAGGAGTCTCTGAATTTCTTATAGAATTCTGCTGTTATACCATCTGGACCTGGTGCCTTCTTCAGATATAATTTATCAATAGCCTCCTTAACTTCCTCCACTGTTAATTCTGCTGTCAAAGGAGAAAAGTCCAGATCATTAGTATCAGGCACTGCAGTTGCCTCCAAGAATTGAGTCATCTTATCTTTATCCAAAACTTTCCTCTGAAACAAGTCAGCATAGTAGGTTCTCACCACCTCCAGGATACCCTCCCGTGAATCCTGCAATACACCCTGGGAGTCAATGAGACCTGTGACCATTTTTTTGGCCACCCTCTCCCTGCAATTCTCAAAGGGATCAGGGGCCCCTAAGGACCCATAATCCCGTTCAAGAACCAGAGAGGTATACCGGCTATACTGATACTGCCTTATCTCAGATTTCAGCCGGTCGATCTTCACTTTGTCATCCCCACCCGCCGAATACAGTGACTCCAATTCTTTGCGCAGCTTTAGGTACTGGCTGTACTTATTCCTCCCTTTATTAACTGACAGTCTCTTTAAGAGGGATCTGATATCCTCCTTGACGTCCTCCCACCAGTCGGACATGTTGTCATAGAAGTCAACCCTGTCTAGATGAAGCTGGATAAGGGAGTGGACACGACTCTGAACATAGGCATCATCCAGAAGACTGGAATTGAGCTTCCACAACCCTCTACCAATGTCCGGACGGTTAGAGGTCCCCAGACAGAAGCACAAGGCGAGGTGATCAGAGTAAGGGACGACCTTCTCACTTAGGGTGCCGACAGCCTCAGTAGGACTCACAAAAGCAAAATCTATCCTACTGCACCTGTTGGAACATGAATACGTGAATTTTGGCTGTCGACCTCCCTGTGTGAAAACGTCAGTCTCAGCCTGCGTTATGATGTTATGTAGGACCTTTCCGTCCCTGGTCACTGTCCTGCCTGAAGAGCTGTCACCTGATGTCAGTATGGCATTAAAGTCCCCCGCCATCACCACTGGAAGAGAAGTGAAGAGGTAAGGCTTGACGTCATTAAACAGCTGGATCCTGTCAGTCACCATCTGTGGCCCATAGATGTTAATAAGCCGGAGTCGCCTACCATGGATAGTGACTTCCAGGACCAGACATCTTCCCATGACCACCTCCGTCATCCTATGCACAGTCACATCATTGGTGTTAAACAGGACAGCGACCCCGGCATAAGGCTCCACAGCCAGCGACCAGAAAGATGGACCGGACTGCCATTCCCTCTCAGCCTCCTTCATAAGCCCCAGAGATGTCAGTCGTGTCTCCTGCAGGAAGATGACATCTGTGTCCAGATATGTGAGAAGTTCATACACTGCTTGTCTCGTCCTCCTCGCCTTAATACTATTGACATTACTGGAGGTCAGTGTTAATGAGAACCCCGCCATCACAACACAATATAGAAGGAGCAGAGAAACAGCCATCATCATGAGTTAGAGATGTTCTGTCCACCACTGGTGTCCATGTCAGATTCTACCTGAGGGTCTACACATAAGGGCTTCCGCTTTGGCGGGGGATCGTCCTCTATGTCCCTGTCACACTCAGCATCAATTTTCCTCAACTCTTTCTCATAATTGTCATCGTTGGACTCAGATAAAAGCTCCATACTTGTTGGACACGACCATCACACCTGCAGGATTTGGAGCCTTCTTACTCGCACTCTGACCGGTGTCATATTTTGCCTCAGGTTTACGGGAGGAGGTGTTCTTTTTCTTTCTTTTGTTATGATTACTGCTCCAGTCATCAGATACAGACAGTGATGCTGAAGGGAGGGCTACCTGAGGCTGCTGGACCTGAGGGACGACCTCCATGTTCCCCTCTGCACCCTCCTGCTCTGGTGTTACATGAGTGGACTCCTGGTGGGCATCTGTACTGGTCAGCATCTCTCCTGACATTGAATCCTCCTCCCCATGCGCCCCTATCACCACATCCTCATCCTCCTGAGCCTCTGCCCCTGCCATCACACCCTCATCAGGGCAGACTCTGCAGATGTTGTGCCAGGCGTCTGGACAGTCCCTGTGAGCGTGGCCCATCTGACCACAGAGGTTGCACCTGACGTCCCGGCAGTCTGCAGCGACATGGCCGATTGCCCCACACAGACTGCACTTCACCACAGTACAGACTATAGCCAGATGACCTTTCCCACCACATTTGAAGCACTTTCTGGGCTGCCCGGGATAATAACATCTTCCCTTCTCCCTCCCAATGAAGAAGGAGTTGGGTAAGTGGGCAGTGATGTTATTATACTGCTGCAGTTTCACTAAAGCTTTCCACCCCATTGTCCAGATACCGTCCTCATCTCTGACCTTGGTGAGTCCAGAGACAAGGTCACAGTGTCTCCGGAGCCACACCTCGATGTCCTGTGGGGGAATGGCCTCATTCCAGAAGGTGACATTTACTGTGACTGTGTCCGGCCTGGAGATAGGAACCATCATAAACTTATTCCAGCCCTCAGCGTCCCTGAACTTGGGGTAACTGGCCCAGAATCTGTCCAGGTCAGACGAGAGCTTGAAGCTGACCTCATAGCCCTGCCTGTCCTGAAGATTAGACACCGCCAGTATCTGATTAACCTCAAACCCCATCTGGCCGCACAGCAGCTCCCTCACCACATACCTGCGTTGTGGCAGATCCTCCTTGGCACCTAAGTATTTAAACCGCACCACATTAATGCGCTTGAATGTCTGGCCGGTATACCTGGCGCTGGAAGTGAAGGATGGGGCGCCGCGGCTCCAGTCATTCCTGGGGGGCACCTGACGGGTCACACTGGGCCGACTGACAGGGAGAGGGCCTGCAGCAGGGGGGGCTGTCACACCTTGTGGACTAGATGGTAAAGGGGGATAGTCACACATATCATGCACATTATCATTAGCAGCATCATTATCATCAGACAGTGTCACATCAATTACAGAATGTGAAACCCCTCCAACTCCCGACCCCATGGCACAACATCACCAGCCACAGTCTGTGCCCCAGCCTCATCAGCACAAACAGTCCCCCATATACTGTCCTGCTCCTGTGTGGGGCATTCTGGGACCTGTGGTGCCTCTGCTGGAGTCTGAAGTGTATGTTCTTGTTCACACTCAGCTGCCTCAGCCTCATCAGCACAAACAGTCTCACATATACTGTCCTGCTCCTGTGTGGGGCACTCTGGGACCTGTGGCGCCTCTGCTGGAGTCTGAAGTGTATGCTCCTGTTCACACTTCGCTGTTTGCTGCTGCGGTTGTTTTCCCTCCTGGAAGCAGAAGCGGGCAGCCTGTAACACTGGCCGTGTCCGCTGCTGGGGGTCCCGTCCTGAACATCAGGGGTCCTGGTCTCTACAGCACAGCCCTGCTTATAGGAGGCGAACCGCTCCCGGTTCCTGTAGGTCTCTGCCAGGGGCCCCATGCCCTCCATCACAGACTCAATGTCCTGCACAACACTAGCCAGCTGTACACCCAGTGTGTTCAGTCTCAGGTCATACGCATCATTACAGGCAGGATTAGTGGTCTTTAGGGTATAGATAAAGTCTACTTCCATTTGCAGCGCTTTTTTCTGCTGCTGTAACTCACCCAGTTTTCTGACCAGTCCCGGTATCTCATCCGCTAGCTGCAGCTCGGGTGCACGCGCCGGCTCCACAGCTTTAGTCTTCACCACGGGTACAGGGCTTCTGAACACAGTCCTGTGCGGTTCCACCACAGATGGTTTTGTGGCTCCTTGGCTGGACACAGGCTCCGCAGCAGGTTTATCGCTGCCACCTGACTGCGACCATGTGCGTCCTGACCGCGCCATACTGCCATGCTGCTGTAAGTTCTCCTGGATGGTTTGTCTTTCCAAAGACGTCCGTCTCTGCCTGGGAGCAGGAGAGGTGATCTGCACAGCTGGGGCTGATCTCACCTGTGCACCTGGCAGGAGCTGCTTGCTGACTGGGGAGTTACCTGACTTCACATTGTGCTGTAACCCTTCACTGACCGACACTTTTCCTTCTTGCTTCTTTGCTGGACTTGGAGAAGGTTTTCCTCCCAAAACTTTACTCACAGCTTTTTCCTCCTTCACAGAACTGCTGCAGCTTTGGCTCGCTGCATTCACTGCTCTGACAGTGGCTCTGGGATTAACATTCCCATTAGGAGAGGCCTGGGAGGCTTGTCCCAGTGTAGGCCGGGAAGCCTGGGCCTTGCCTGGGGAGCTTCCCCGCCCAGGGTGGCCCCTCCCTGGGCTTGCTCCAGACATCAGGAGATCCACAAAACACAACCTCACAGCTAGGAGGCAGTATTATAGTAGTTATATCTTTGTACATAGGGGCAGTATTATAGTAGTTATATTCTTGTACATAGGGGCAGTATTATAGTAGTTATATTCTTGTATATAGGGGCAGTATTATAGTAGTTATATTCTTGTATATAGGGGCAGTATTATAGTAGTTATATTCTTGTACATAGGGGCAGTATTATAGTAGTTATATTCTTGTACATAGGAGCAGTATTATAGTAGTTATATTCTTGTATATAGGGGCAGTATTATAGTAGTTATATTCTTGTATATAGGGGCAGTATTATAGTAGTTATATTCTTGTACATAGGGGCAGTATTATAGTAGTTATAGTCTTGTACATAGGGGCAGTATTATAGTAGTTATATTCTTGTACATAGGAGCAGTATTATAGTAGTTATATTCTTGTATATAGGGGCAGTATTATAGTAGTTATATTCTTGTACATAGGGGCAGTATTATAGTAGTTATAGTCTTGTACATAGGAGCAGTATTATAGTAGTTATATTCTTGTACATAGGGGCAGTATTATAGTAGTTATATTCTTCTACATAGGGGCAGTATTATAGTAGTTATAGTCTTGTACATAGGGGCAGTATTATAGTAGTTATATTCTTGTATATAGGGGCAGTATTATAGTAGTTATATTCTTGTAAATAGGAGCAGTATTATAGTAGTTATATTCTTGTACATAGGAGCAGTATTATAGTAGTTATATTCTTGTACATAGGAGCAGTATTATAGTAGTTATATTCTTGTATATAGGGGCAGTATTATAGTAGTTATATTCTTGTATATAGGGGCAGTATTATAGTAGTTATATTCTTGTACATAGGAGCAGTATTATAGTAGTTATATTCTTGTACATAGGGGCAGTATTATAGTAGTTATATTCTTGTATATAGGAGCAGTATTATAGTAGTTATATTCTTGTATATAGGAGCAGTATTATAGTAGTTATATTCTTGTATATAGGAGCAGTATTATAGTAGTTATATTCTTGTATATAGGGGCAGTATTATAGTAGTTATATTCTTGTACATAGGGGCAGTATTATAGTAGTTATATTCTTGTATATAGGGGCAGTATTATAGTAGTTATATTCTTGTACATAGGGGCAGTATTATAGTAGTTATATTCTTGTACATAGGGGCAGTATTATAGTAGTTATATTCTTGTATATAGGGAGCAGTATTATAGTAGTTATATTCTTGTACATAGGAGCAGTATTATAGTAGTTATATTATTGTACATAGGAGCAGTATTATAGTAGTTATATTCTTGTACATAGGGGCAGTATTATAGTAGTTATATTCTTGTACATAGGGGCAGTATTATAGTAGTTATATTCTATACTTTCCCATTACTCTGCGGTACTTTATCACTGCTCTGCGGGGTTTTCAGTCGGTATGTAGTACATGGCTATATCTTGCAGGTAACGTCTATCTCGTAAGTCTCTGCCTCCTATAAACACTTCTCGCTTTCTGTTCCCGGCTCCTCCGGATCTTTGCGCTTCTTCTTACGTGGAGACTTGTGATTCCTCATTATTTATCAGCCATGGAGGATCTGTATGTGAGCGCAGACCTGGACACAGGCTGAGCAGACATGCTGGGCTTTGTAGTGCTCACCATATAGGGGACGCTGTAGACATTTGCTTGTGTCTCTCATTCACTGTAATGCGGCGTCTTTGGTTTCGGTACAGAAAACATGAAGTTCTCTGGAGCGGAGGACGATTGGGAGAAGAGAAAGTAAAACAGAATCTGCTTTTTACGATGGAGCTTAAGAGCGATCATAAAGCAAGATGAGGTGCGGGAAGAAAGCGGAGGGGTCTGTGCGGAGGTCTCAGGATCCCGACCTCCTCTTACACACGATGTATTGTGGATGGGGATTGTCATGAGTATGATGTGAACGCTGGAGGTGCAGCTCAGTGCAATGTCGGGCAATCGCTTAAATAGTAATTACATAACTGCAAGTTCTTTTAGGGGTAAAAAAAAAAAACAACCTGCAGTGTTTTAGAGCAAAAGGAGTTGCCATTTAAGCCTTTTCCCCACATCTTGACCTGCCTGCTGTACAGATGTGACCGGACAGGATGACACATGACCTTGTAGGGTGTCGGGCGCCGTCCTCCATTGCCCCGGGGTACATTCCTGACCACAGCTGGTTGTGATCTCTGTAGATATTTGCAGGCGTCTTCTAGGGACAAGTAAGCCAAGAGGAGAAGGACTACTACTCCTCAAATCACATTATCAGGACTACTACTCCCCAAATCACATTATCAGGACTACTACTCCCCAGAGATTCACCTCTGATCACATTATCAGGACTACTACTCCCCAGAGATTCACCTCTGATCACATTATCAGGACTACTACTCCCCAGAGATTCAACCTCTGATCACATTATCAGGATTACTACTCCCCAGAGATTCTCCGCAGATCACATTATCAGGACTACTACTCCCCCGAGATTCTCCCCCGATCACATTATCAGGACTACTACTCCCCAGAGATTCTCCGCAGATCACATTATCAGGACTACTACTCCCCATAGATTCTCCCCCGATCACATTATAAGGACTACTACTCCCCAAATCACATTATCAGGACTACTACTCCCCAAATCACATTATCAGGACTACTACTCCCCAAATCACATTATCAGGACTACTACTCCCCATAGATTCTCCCCCAATCACATTATCAGGACTACTACTCCCCAGAGATTCTCCTCCGATCACATTATCAGGACTACTACTCCCCAGAGATTCTACCCCGATCACATTATCAGGACTACTACTCCCCAGAGATTCTACCCCGATCACATTATCAGACTACTACTCCCCAGAGATTCTACCCTGATCACATTATCAGGACTACTACTCCCCAGAGATTCTACCCCGATCACATTATCAGGACTACTACTCCCCAGAGATTCTACCCTGATCACATTATCAGGACTACTACTCCCCAGAGATTCTACCCCGATCACATTATCAGGACTACTACTCCCCAGAGATTCTACCCTGATCACATTATCAGGACTACTACTCCCCATAGATTCTACCCTGATCACATTATCAGGACTACTACTCCCCAGAGATTCTACCCCGATCACATTATCAGGACTACTACTCCCCATAGATTCTCCCCGATCACATTATCAGGACTACTACTCCCCAGAGATTCTACCCTGATCACATTATCAGGACTACTACTCCCCAGAGATTCTACCCCGATCACATTATCAGGACTACTACACCTCAGAGATTCTCCCCCGATCACATTATCAGGACTACTACTCCCCATAGATTCTCCCCGATCACATTATCAGGACTACTACTCCCCAGAGATTCTACCCTGATCACATTATCAGGACTACTACTCCCCAGAGATTCTACCCTGATCACATTATCAGGACTACTACTCCCCAGAGATTCTACCCCGATCACATTATCAGGACTACTACTCCCCAGAGATTCTACCCTGATCACATTATCAGGACTACTACTCCCCATAGATTCTACCCTGATCACATTATCAGGACTACTACTCCCCAGAGATTCTACCCCGATCACATTATCAGGACTACTACTCCCCAGAGATTCTACCCTGATCACATTATCAGGACTACTACTCCCCATAGATTCTCCCCTGATCACATTATCAGGACTACTACTCCCCATAGATTCTCCCCCGATCACATTATCAGGACTACTACTCCCCACAGATTCTCCCCCTATCATAGTATCAGGACTACTACTCCCCATAGATTCTCCCCAGATCACATTATCAGGACTACTACTCCCCACAGATTCTCCCCCTATCATATTATCAGGACTACTACTCCCCAGAGATTCTACCCCGATCACATTATCAGGACTACTACTCCCCAGAGATTCTCCGCAGATCACATTATCAGGACTACTACTCCCCAGAGATTCTACCCCGATCACATTATCAGGACTACTACTCCCCATAGATTCTCCGCAGATCACACATCACCCTCACATTGAACATGTTGGATTAGGTATAAGTGAGGAAAGTGAGAAAGAGCCGACACGTCCACCTCCATTGGAGCAGGGGCCTCCTGCAGTGACCAGGTAATTACAACAGGAGATTTGTTCTGAAAGCCAGACACTAAGACTGTGATCCGTTTACTCAGTGAATATTGGGGTTTACACCGATCCGATATTTATGGGAGATGCATTACCGACGTCACGGCGAAGGGACGAACATAATGCATTCACTTACATCACCGTAAGGCCATTCTAACTGCTCCAACTAAATATTGGTCTGATGGATGATGCTATCCATGCCATGTTTCATCGCTATACAAAGTTAAAATCGCGATAAGAAACAGTATCTACCGCCTGGGACCTCCCGGGATATAGATATCCTGAAAGTTGGGGATCCGAAACTTACAAAAGACCTATACTCCATGTGTTGGAATCGGGGTGTATATCCCATACGCTCAGTGAGTTCCCCAATAACCGGCCTAGTAGTGGAAGCAGCCGCGGCCTCGTCCATCACTCATCAGCCAAATGCTTAATTGTCCTGATGATTGGAGGCAGCGGAGCGGCGTCCTGATAAACTGGTGGCAGTGGTGGGATGTGATCGCTCACCTCCAGCAGTGCGGCGGCCGGGTCTCCCTGCAGGCTCTTCCCGAGCTTATCCACCTCATCCAGGAGGAAGACCGGATTATTCACGCCGACGCTCTTCAGCCCGTTGATGATGCGCCCGGGCATGCTGCCCACGTAGGTGCGCCTGCAAGCAGAGGCAGCTGTATGACAGACATATACTCCTCACTCCCATACATATGCACACTCCCTCCGGCTGAGCGTGCATGTGATCTCAGTGCAGCCAGGGCAGGATCCTGGAGAGTAATCATCGCTGAGGGTCCTCTCCTCTGCCGCAGCCATGGATAAAATGGACCCCCGCTCCCGCCATTAACAATTCATACCCTGGTTGCACTATTATACTTGTTAAACTTTCTAACATACTTTGAGCATTTCAGTTTTCCATTATCCTTGCTTGTTGTCATTGAACGGAACGCCGGATGCAACGGTGACGAACCCTCTGCTGTGACAAGCATTAGGTGCAGCGAACTGACAGCAAACGGAGGTATTGAAATAAACCGTGGGGGAATCATCCCTGTTCACAAGCAGTTTACAGCAATAACACCTCAGACTTCTCACAGCTGAAGGTTCGTTACTATGTGTCAGTCCCGGCTGGAGACAACTGTGACAAACCCTCAGCTGTGAACACGAATGTTTTCCACCTGTGTCCGCGGATGTCCGACTGGTCGCAGACCCCTCCCAGCGCGATCCGGTGGAACTCTCTCCCCAGCGTCTTGGCGATGGATCTTCCGACACTGGTTTTCCCGACCCCCGGGGGCCCCACGAAGCACAGGATGGGGCCCTTCAGATTGTTCTTCAGCTGACGGACGGCCAGGTACTCCAGGACTCTCTTCTTCAGCTTCGCCATGGCGTAGTGATCATTATCCAGCAGGATCCGGGCCGCGCGGATATCCAGGCGATCTGCGGAGAGAGTCAGAGGGGGTGTATAGTGCACAGGAGAACTACAAGTCCCAGCATGCCCTGTATAATAACTCTCACTATGGAAACATTACTTTGTAATACACTAAAGTTCTGATACAATTTCCCATTGTAACAAAATCCCAGCACTTATTTGTTAAAGGGCCAGCGTCCCAATAAGACAAGTCTGGCCCCTCCTCACTTCTCACGCCCATGGGGTGTCGGGGTGACCCGCTCCGCAGCACCCGGATCTGCCTCCTCCTCCTTTTCACCTGGCATAATTCATTTCACATTTCGGGACTCGTCTCCTTTCATCTTCTACAAATTCTCAGTTTAGAATAAATCCTTCTCCAGAAGTCGCTTCTGCTGCTCACATGAGGACATTACTGGGATCTGTTATTAGGGATCATGGGGGCATCGGACCGATCCCCCCACGTGTCCCCGTGAGGTCTCAGACTAAGACTGTGAACCACACAGGTCGGACTTATTAATATGACGGTGCCATAGAGGCAGAGGACAGACTCACTCGTCCGCCTCCCCGACTCGTCCGCCCCCCCGACTCGTCCGCCCCCCCGACTCGTCCGCCCCCCCGACTCGTCCGTCCCCCCGACTCGTCCGTCCCCCCGACTCGTCCGTCCTCCCGACTCGTCCGTCCTCACCTCTCCATCTTCACCTCTACCTCGTCCTCCTCCATCCTCATCTCATTCATCCCTCGTCCTCCTCCATCCTCACCTCTCCCTCGTCCTCCTCCATCCTCACCTCTCCGTCCTCTATCCTCACCTCTCCCTCGTCCCCCTCCATCCTCACCTCTCCCTCGTCCTCCATCCTCACCTCTCCCTCCTCCATCCTCACCTCTCCCTCCTCCATCCTCACCTCTCCCTCCTCCAGCCTCAGCTCTCCCTCCTCCAGCCTCACCTCTCCCTCCTCCATCTTCACCTCTCCCTCGTCCTCCTCCATCCTCACCTCTCCCTTGTCCTCCTCCATCCTCACTCTCCTCCCCTCCCCCATCCTCACCTCTCCCTCCCCCATCCTCACCTCTCCCTCCCCCATCCTCACCTCTCCCTCCCCCATCCTCACCTCTCCCTCCCCCATCCTCACCTCTCCCCCGTCCTCCTCCATCCTCACCTCTCCCCCGTCCTCCTCCATCCTCATCTCATTCATCCCTCGTCCTCCTCCATCCTCACCTCTCCCTCGTCCTCCTCCATCCTCACCTCTCCGTCCTCCATCCTCACCTCTCCCTCGTCCCCCTCCATCCTCACATCTCCCTCGTCCTCCTCCATCCTCACCTCTCCCTCGTCCTCCATCCTCACCTCTCCCTCCTCCATCCTCACCTCTCCCTCCTCCAGCCTCACCTCTCCCTCCTCCATCTTCACCTCTCCCTCGTCCTCCTCCATCCTCACCTCTCCCTTGTCCTCCTCCATCCTCACCTCTCCCTCCCCCATCCTCACCTCTCCCTCCCCCATCCTCACCTCTCCCTCCCCCATCCTCACCTCTCCCTCCTCACCTCTCCCCCGTCCTCCTCCATCCTCACCTCTCCCCCGTCCTCCATCCTCACCTCTCCCTCCTCCATCCTCACCTTTCCCCATGGTGCTTACATTCGGACGTCCCCTCCTGCCCTGCGTTATCTGGTACTGACACAGCTGGATAATAACCCGTGTGGCCGTCATGTCGGGCCGACACTCAGACCGTTTATTATATACCCCGGGACGCGGTGCCAGTAACTGACAGATCCCACCCTGGCCCACCAGACCGTAGTGACCACAATGGGGTCAGCCGGGATTCCCTGAGGCGCCCGATGCACATTCGACTTTCGGCTACATGGACAGCTGGGTGCCGGCCGGCCCGGGACTTATCCGTGCAGTTGGGGGTTTGCTGCACATAGTAATGAGGCTCATTTTTAGGTCTGTGTCACACGGCAGGAATGCCGGGCCTCCCCTGGGAACGGGGCGATGTTTTGCTCGCCCCCTGGACCTAAAGGTTCCTCCTCGGTCTGCAGGAACAATGCGCTGGCTCCGCACCAAACTCCCGGCTGACGCCGTCTCCAAAACTTTTATTTTCTTTTCCTGAAATCGCAATGTTGATGTAACACGGACGACCGTGAAAAACAGAGAAACTCTGCGCCTGTGGAATGTGTGCTGTACCGGACCTCCAGAGACCCCGAAAACGGGCAAATGTCACCAAACTTTATACATCAGCCCCATAGATAACGGGGGGCACAAACAACCCCAAAAGTAGGAGAAGGGGCCAATACTTTATACATGAGCCCCAAAGATAATGGGGGGCACAAACATCCCCAAAAGCAGGAGAAGGGGCCAATACTTTATACATCAGCCCCATAGATAACAGGGGGCACAAACATCCCCAAAAGTAGGAGAAGGGGCCAATACTTTATACATCAGCCCCATAGATAACGGGGGGCACAAACATCCCCAAAAGCAGAAGAGGGGGCCAATACTTTATACATCAGCCCCAAAGATAACGGGGGGCACAAACATACCCAAAAGCAGGAGAGGGGGCCAATACTTTATACATAAGCCCCATAGATAATGGGGGGCACAAACATCCCCAAAAGCAGGAGAAGGGGCCAATACTTTATACATCAGCCCCATAGATAATGGGGGGCACAAACATCCCCAAACTGAGAAGGGACCAATACTTTATACATGAGCCCCAAAGATAACGGGGGCACAAACATCCCAAACTGAGGAGAAGGGGCCAATACTTTATACAGGTCCTTCTCAAAAAATTAGCATATAGTGCTAAATTTCATTATTTTCCATAATGTAATGATTACAATTAAACTTTCATATATTTTAGATTCATTACACACCAACTGAAATTTGTCAGGTCTTTTATTGTTTTAATAGTGATGATTTTGGCATACAACTCCTGATAACCCAAAAAACCTGTCTCAAAAAATTAGCATATCAAGAAAAGGTTCTCTAAACGACCTATTACCCTAATCTTCTGAATCAACTAATTAACTCTAAACACATGCAAAAGATTCCTGAGGCTTTTAAAAACTCCCTGCCTGGTTCATTACTACAAAACCCCCATCATGGGTAAGACTAGCGACCTGACTGATGTCAAGAAGGCCATCATTGACACCCTCAAGCAAGAGGGTAAGACCCAGAAAGAAATTTCTCAACAAATAGGCTGTTCCCAGAGTGCTGTATCAAGGCACCTCAATGGGAAGTCTGTTGGAAGGAAACAATGTGGCAGAAAACGCTGTACAACGAGAAGAGGTGACCGGACCCTGAGGAAGATTGTGGAGAAGGACCGATTCCAGACCTTGGGGGACCTGAGGAAGCAGTGGACTGAGTCTGGAGTAGAAACATCCAGAGCCACCGTGCACAGGCGTGTGCAGGAAATGGGCTACAGGTGCCGCATTCCCCAGGTAAAGCCACTTTTGAACCATAAACAGCGGCAGAAGCGCCTGACCTGGGCTACAGAGAAGCAGCACTGGACTGTTGCTAAGTGGTCCCAAGTACTTTTTTCTGATGAAAGCAAATTTTGCATGTCATTCGGAAATCAAGGTGCCAGAGTCTGGAGGAAGACTGGGGAGAAGGAAATGCCAAAATGCCTGAAGTCCAGTGTCAAGTACCCACAGTCAGTGATGGTGTGGGGTGCCATGTCAGCTGCTGGTGTTGGTCCACTGTGTTTCATCAAGGGCAGGGTCTATGCAGCTAGCTATCAGGAGATTTTGGAGCACTTCATGCTTCCATCGGCTGAAATGCTTTATGGAGATGAAGATTTCATTTTTCAGCACGACCTGGCACCTGCTCACAGTGCCAAAACCACTGGTAAATGGTTTACTGACCATGGTATTACTGTGCTCAATTGGCCTGCCAACTCTCCTGACCTGAACCCCATAGAGAATCTGTGGGATATTGTGAAGAGAAAGTTGAGAGACGCAAGACCCAACACTCTGGATGAGCTTAAGGCCGCTATCGAAGCATCCTGGGCCTCCATAACACCTCAGCAGTGTCACAGGCTGATTGCCTCCATGCCACGCCGCATTGAAGCAGTCATTTCTGCAAAAGGATTCCCGACCAAGTATTGAGTGCATAACTGAACATTATTATTTGATGTTTTTTTTGTTTGTTTTTAAAAAACACTTTTATTTTATTGGACGGTTGAAATATGTTCATTTTTTGAGACAGGTTTTTTGGGTTATCAGGAGTTGTATGCCAAAATCATCAGTATTAAAACAATAAAAGACCTGACAAATTTCAGTTGGTGTGTAATGAATCTAAAATATATGAAAGTTTAATTGTAATCATTACATTATGGAAAATAATGAAATTTTGCACTATATGCTAATTTTTTGAGAAGGACCTGTACATGAGCTCAGAAGATAACGGGGACACAAACATCCCCAAAAGTAGGAGAAGGGGCCAATACTTTATACATGAGCCCCAAAGATAACGGGGGCACAAATATCCCCAAAAGCAGGAGAGGGGCCAATACTTTATACATGAGCCCAGTAGATAACAGGGGGCACAAACATCCCCAAACTGAGGAGAAGGGGCCAATACGATACATGAGCCCAGAAGATAACGGGGGCACAAATATCCCAAAAGTAGGAGAAGGGGCCAATACTTTATACATGAGCCCAGAAGATAACGGGGGCACAAACATCCCCAAAAGTAGGAGAAGGGGCCAATACTTTATACATGAGCCCAGAAGATAACGGGGGCACAAATATCCCCAAACTGAGGAGAAGGGGCCAATACTTTATACATGAGCCCAGAAGATAACGGGGGCACAAACATCCCCAAACTGAGGAGAAGGGGCCAATACGATACATGAGCCCAGAAGATAACGGGGGCACAAACATCCCCAAACTGAGGAGAAGGGGCCAATACGATACATGAGCCCAGAAGATAACGGGGGGCACAAACATCCCCAAAAGCAGGAGAAGGGGCCAATACTTTCTACATGAGCACCAAAGATAACGGGGGCACAAATATCCCCAAAAGCAGAAGGGGCCAATACTTTCTACATGACCCAAAAAGATAATGGGGGCACAAACATCCCCAAAAGCAGGAGAGGGGGCCAATACTTTATACATGAGCTCCATAGATAACGGGGGGCACAAGCATCCCCAAAAACAGGAGAAGGGGCCAATACTTTCTACATGAGCCAGAAGATAACGGGGGCACAAACATCCCCAAACTGAGAAGGGGCCAATACTTTATGAATGAGCCCCAAAGATAACGGGGGCACAAACATCCCCAAACTGAGGAGAAGGGGCCAATACTTTATACATGAGCCCCACAGATAACGGGGGGCACAAACATCCCCAAAAGTAGGAGAAGGGGCCAATACTTTATACATGACCCCAGAAGATAATGGGGGGCACAAACATCCCAAACTGAGGAGAAGGGGCCAATACTTTCTACATGTGTCAGAAGAGTCAATAACCGATCTGTGTGCAGAGAATATTTGGGATAATATAGACCAAGCAATGAATCAGCGCCCCCTAATGGCCATATAACTGTAAAGTCATATAATCCTGCATACATGGGACTTTTTGGGAGCCAGATTATCAGATATTTATTACATTAGTGTGAAATCCTATTTTATGTTCATAAAATCACAAAAAGAAAAGCAAAACCCAGAAACATTGTATCTATAGTGCACGGTGTCCATCTACTGAGTCCAGCCCAGCCAGTGCCGCTCGCCTCCCCATCTAAACGTAGACCCCAGAAACATTGTATATATAGTGCACGGTGTCCATCTACTGAGTCCAGCCCAGCCAGTGCCGCTCGCCTCCCCATCTAAACGTAGACCCCAGAAACATTGTATGTATAGTGCACGGTGTCCATCTACTGTGTCCAGCCCGGCCAGTGCAGCTCGCCTCCCCATCTAAACATAGACCCCAGAAACATTGTATGTATAGTGCACGGTGTCCATCTACTGTGTCCAGCACCGCCAGTGCCGCTCGCCTCCCCATCTAAACGTAGACCCCAGAAACATTGTATGTATAGTGCACGGTGTCCATCTACTGTGTCCAGCACCGCCAGTGCCGCTCGCCTCCCCATCTAAACATAGACCCCAGAAACATTGTATGTATAGTGCACGGTGTCCATCTACTGTGTCCAGCCCGGCCAGTGCCGCTCGCCTCCCCATCTAAACATAGACCCCAGAAACATTGTATGTATAGTGCACGGTGTCCATTTACTGTGTCCAGCCCGGCCAGTGCCGCTCGCCTCCCCATCTAAACATAGACCCCAGAAACATTGTATGTATAGTGCACGGTGTCCATCTACTGTGTCCAGCCCGGCCAGTGCCGCTCGCCTCCCCATCTAAACATAGACCCCAGAAACATTGTATGTATAGTGCACGGTGTCCATCTACTGTGTCCAGCCCGGCCAGTGCCGCTCGCCTCCCCATCTAAACATAGACCCCAGAAACATTGTATTTATAGTGCACGGTGTCCATCTACTGTGTCCAGCCCGGCCAGTGCCGCTCGCCTCCCCATCTAAACATAGACCCCAGAAACATTGTATGTATAGTGCACGGTGTCCATCTACTGTGTCCAGCCCGGCCAGTGCCGCTCGCCTCCCCATCTAAACATAGACCCAAGAAACATTGTATGTATTGTGCACGGTGTCCAGCCCGGCCAGTGCCGCTCGCCTCCCCATCTAAACATAGACCCCAGAAACATTGTATGTATAGTGCACGGTGTCCATCTACTGTGTCCAGCCCGGCCAGTGCAGCTCGCCTCCCCATCTAAACATAGACCCCAGAAACATTGTATCTATAGTGCACGGTGTCCATCTATACTGTGTCCAGCCCGGCCAGTGCCCCTCGCCTCCCCATCTAAACGTAGACCCCAGAAACATTGTATGAATAGTGCACGGTGTCCATCTACTGTGTCCAGCCCGGCCAGTGCCGCTCGCCTCCCCATCTAAACATAGACCCCAGAAACATTGTATCTATAGTGCACGGTGTCCATCTACTGTGTCCAGCCCGACCAGTGCCCCTCGCCTCCCCATCTAAACATAGACCCAAGAAACATTGTATGTATTGTGCACGGTGTCCATCTACTGTGTCCAGCCCGGCCAGTGCCGCTCGCCTCCCCATCTAAACGTAGACCCCAGAAACATTGTATGTATTGTGCACGGTGTCCATCTACTGTGTCCAGCCCGGCCAGTGCCCCTCGCCTCCCCATCTAAACATAGACCCCAGAAACATTGTATGTATAGTGCACGGTGTCCATCTACTGTGTCCAGCCCGGCCAGTGCCCCTCGCCTCCCCATCTAAACGTAGACCCAAGAAACATTGTATGTATAGTGCACGGTGTCCATCTACTGTGTCCAGCCCGGCCAGTGCCCCTCGCCTCCCCATCTAAACATAGACCCAAGAAACATTGTATGTTTTGTGCACGGTGTCCATCTACTGTGTCCAGCCTGGCCAGTGCCCCTCGCCTCCCCATCTAAACGTAGACCCCAGAAACATTGTATCTATAGTGCACGGTGTCCATCTACTGTGTCCAGCCCGGCCAGTGCCGCTCGCCTCCCCATCTAAACATAGACCCCAGAAACATTGTATTTATAGTGCACGGTGTCCATCTACTGTGTCCAGCCCGGCCAGTGCCGCTCGCCTCCCCATCTAAACATAGACCCCAGAAACATTGTATGTATAGTGCACGGTGTCCATCTACTGTGTCCAGCCCGGCCAGTGCCGCTCGCCTCCCCATCTAAACATAGACCCAAGAAACATTGTATGTATTGTGCACGGTGTCCAGCCCGGCCAGTGCCGCTCGCCTCCCCATCTAAACATAGACCCCAGAAACATTGTATGTATAGTGCACGGTGTCCATCTACTGTGTCCAGCCCGGCCAGTGCAGCTCGCCTCCCCATCTAAACATAGACCCCAGAAACATTGTATCTATAGTGCACGGTGTCCATCTATACTGTGTCCAGCCGCGCCAGTGCCCCTCGCCTCCCCATCTAAACGTAGACCCCAGAAACATTGTATGAATAGTGCACGGTGTCCATCTACTGTGTCCAGCCCGGCCAGTGCCGCTCGCCTCCCCATCTAAACATAGACCCCAGAAACATTGTATCTATAGTGCACGGTGTCCATCTACTGTGTCCAGCCCGACCAGTGCCCCTCGCCTCCCCATCTAAACATAGACCCAAGAAACATTGTATGTATTGTGCACGGTGTCCATCTACTGTGTCCAGCCCGGCCAGTGCCGCTCGCCTCCCCATCTAAACGTAGACCCCAGAAACATTGTATGTATTGTGCACGGTGTCCATCTACTGTGTCCAGCCCGGCCAGTGCCCCTCGCCTCCCCATCTAAACATAGACCCCAGAAACATTGTATGTATAGTGCACGGTGTCCATCTACTGTGTCCAGCCCGGCCAGTGCCCCTCGCC
Source organism: Oophaga sylvatica (assembly GCA_033576555.1). Taxonomy (NCBI): domain Eukaryota; kingdom Metazoa; phylum Chordata; class Amphibia; order Anura; family Dendrobatidae; genus Oophaga; species Oophaga sylvatica. The sequence goes on along the minus strand of JARQOD010000010.1, from coordinate 41,410,606 downwards.
TCCCCATCTAAACGTAGACCCAAGAAACATTGTATGTATAGTGCACGGTGTCCATCTACTGTGTCCAGCCCGGCCAGTGCCCCTCGCCTCCCCATCTAAACATAGACCCAAGAAACATTGTATGTTTTGTGCACGGTGTCCATCTACTGTGTCCAGCCTGGCCAGTGCCCCTCGCCTCCCCATCTAAACGTAGACCCCAGAAACATTGTATCTATAGTGCACGGTGTCCATCTACTGTGTCCAGCCCGGCCAGTGCCGCTCGCCTCCCCATCTAAACATAGACCCCAGAAACATTGTATGTATTGTGCACGGTGTCCATCTACTGTGTCCAGCCCGGCCAGTGCCGCTCGCCTCCCCATCTAAACATAGACCCCAGAAACATTGTATGTATAGTGCACGGTGTCCATCTACTGTGTCCAGCCCGGCCAGTGCCGCTCGCCTCCCCATCTAAACATAGACCCCAGAAACATTGTATTTATAGTGCACGGTGTCCATCTACTGTGTCCAGCCCGGCCAGTGCCGCTCGCCTCCCCATCTAAACATAGACCCCAGAAACATTGTATGTATAGTGCACGGTGTCCATCTACTGTGTCCAGCCCGGCCAGTGCCGCTCGCCTCCCCATCTAAACATAGACCCAAGAAACATTGTATGTATTGTGCACGGTGTCCAGCCCGGCCAGTGCCGCTCGCCTCCCCATCTAAACATAGACCCCAGAAACATTGTATGTATAGTGCACGGTGTCCATCTACTGTGTCCAGCCCGGCCAGTGCAGCTCGCCTCCCCATCTAAACATAGACCCCAGAAACATTGTATCTATAGTGCACGGTGTCCATCTATACTGTGTCCAGCCCGGCCAGTGCCCCTCGCCTCCCCATCTAAACGTAGACCCCAGAAACATTGTATGAATAGTGCACGGTGTCCATCTACTGTGTCCAGCCCGGCCAGTGCCGCTCGCCTCCCCATCTAAACATAGACCCCAGAAACATTGTATCTATAGTGCACGGTGTCCATCTACTGTGTCCAGCCCGACCAGTGCCCCTCGCCTCCCCATCTAAACATAGACCCAAGAAACATTGTATGTATTGTGCACGGTGTCCATCTACTGTGTCCAGCCCGGCCAGTGCCGCTCGCCTCCCCATCTAAACGTAGACCCCAGAAACATTGTATGTATTGTGCACGGTGTCCATCTACTGTGTCCAGCCCGGCCAGTGCCCCTCGCCTCCCCATCTAAACATAGACCCCAGAAACATTGTATGTATAGTGCACGGTGTCCATCTACTGTGTCCAGCCCGGCCAGTGCCCCTCGCCTCCCATCTAAACGTAGACCCAAGAAACATTGTATGTATAGTGCACGGTGTCCATCTACTGTGTCCAGCCCGGCCAGTGCCCCTCGCCTCCCCATCTAAACATAGACCCAAGAAACATTGTATGTTTTGTGCACGGTGTCCATCTACTGTGTCCAGCCTGGCCAGTGCCCCTCGCCTCCCCATCTAAACGTAGACCCCAGAAACATTGTATCTATAGTGCACGGTGTCCATCTACTGTGTCCAGCCCGGCCAGTGCCGCTCGCCTCCCCATCTAAACATAGACCCCAGAAACATTGTATGTATTGTGCACGGTGTCCATCTACTGTGTCCAGCCCGGCCAGTGCCGCTCGCCTCCCCATCTAAACATAGACCCCAGAAACATTGTATGTATAGTGCACGGTGTCCATCTACTGTGTCCAGCCCGGCCAGTGCCGCTCGCCTCCCCATCTAAACATAGACCCCAGAAACATTGTATCTATAGTGCACGGTGTCCATCTACTGTGTCCAGCCCGGCCAGTGCCGCTCGCCTCCCCATCTAAACATAGACCCCAGAAACATTGTATCTATAGTGTACGGTGTCCATCTACTGTGTCCAGCCCATCCAGTGCCCCTCGCCTCCCCATCTAAACATAGACCCCAGAAACATTGTATGTATAGTGCACGGTGTCCATCTACTGTGTCCAGCCCGGCCAGTGCCGCTCGCCTCCCCATCTAAACATAGACCCCAGAAACATTGTATGTATAGTGCACGGTGTCCATCTACTGTGTCCAGCCCGGCCAATGCCGCTCGCCTCACCATCTAAACATAGACCCCAGAAACATTGTATGTATTGTGCACGGTGTCCATCTACTGTGTCCAGCCCGGCCAATGCCGCTCGCCTCCCCATCTAAACATAGACCCCAGAAACATTGTATGTATAGTGCACGGTGTCCACCTACTGTGTCCAGCCCGGCCAGTGCCGCTCGCCTCACCATCTAAACATAGACCCCAGAAACATTGTATGTATAGTGCACGGTGTCCATCTACTGTGTCCAGCCCGGCCAGTGCCGCTCGCCTCACCATCTAAACATAGACCCCAGAAACATTGTATGTATAGTGCACGGTGTCCACCTACTGTGTCCAGCCCGGCCAGTGCCGCTCGCCTCACCATCTAAACATAGACCCCAGAAACATTGTATGTATAGTGCACGGTGTCCATCTACTGTGTCCAGCCCGGCCAGTGCCGCTCGCCTCCCCATCTAAACATAGACCCCAGAAACATTTTATGTATTGTGCACGGTGTCCATCTACTGTGTTCAGCCCGGCCAGTGCCGCTCGCCTCCCCATCTAAACATAGACCCCAGAAACATTGTATGTATTGTGCACGGTGTCCATCTACTGTGTCCAGCCCGGCCAATGCCGCTCGCCTCCCCATCTAAACATAGACCCCAGAAACATACGGATTTTTGTGTTACTCACCGTAAAATCCTTTTCTCCGAGACGCTCATTGGGGGACACAGGACTGTGGGTGTATGCTACTTCCGCTAGGAGGCTGACACTAAGTAAACATAAAAAAAGGTTAGCTCCTCCTCCGCCGTATACACCTCAGCACTGGCCGCAGGCAAACCCAGTTTAGTGCAAAAAGCAGTAGGAGGCTAAAGAATAAATTAATGTTAATACAGGTACAATATATCCAGAAGTAAATCTACTGATATAGACCCAAGCAAATAAAATTAACTTAGAAATCGAAGCCATCCGGCTAATAGGGAGGGAGCTGTGTCCCCCAATGAGTGTCTCGGAGAAAAGGATTTTACGGTGAGTAACACAAAAATCCGTATTTCTCCTTCGTCTCATTGGGGGACACAGGACTGTGGGACGTCCCAAAGCAGTCCCTTGGGTGGGAAACCGACTCCACAGTGTAATTTATAATCAAGCATTGCTTATAGGTGCGCAACCGCGCCCTGAAGAATCCTACCCAGACTGGCATCCGCAGAAGCCTGGGTATGGACATTATAATGCTTGGAAAAGGTATGCAGACTGGACCAGGTTGCTGCCTTACAAACCTGTTCCACCGAAGCCTGATGCCTAAGGGCCCAGGAGGCACCCACCGCTCTGGTGGAGTGAGCCTTGATCCCTGCAGGAACCACCGCGCCTCTGATGCGGTAAGCCTCCTGAATGGCTAACCGAATCCACCTAGCCAAGGTTGACTTAGAGGCAGCGAGTCCCTTCCTGCGACCCTCAGGGAGAACAAACAGCGTGTCCGTCTGCCGAAAGGACGCCGTCCGAGATACATATCTCCTGAGCGCTCTCACCAGATCTAGCGTATGGAGAGCCTTCTCAACCCGGTGCGTAGGAGCTGGGCAAAAGGAAGGCAGAACAATATCCTCATTGATATGAAAAGAGGACACGACTTTAGGCAAAAAAGGTGGTGTCGGCCTGAGCACCACCTTATCCTGATGGAAAAGCAAGTACGGAGCCCGACAAGACAGTGCTGCCAGCTCCGAAACCCGCCTAATGGATGTTATGGCTACCAAAAACACCACTTTCCATGAAAGAAATGCCAGAGAAACCTCCTGCAGAGGTTCAAATGGAGATTCCTGCAGGACTCCCAGGACTAGATTGAGATCCCAAACATCTAAGGGAGCCTTGTAGGGGGGAACTATATGGACAACCCCCTGAATAAAGGTCCTAACCTGAAAATTAGACGCGATCCTTCGCTGAAAAAGCACAGACAAGGCTGATATCTGCCGTCTAAGCGTACTTGGCGCTAGACCCGAATCTAGGCCTGCCTGGAGAAATGACAGAATGTTTGGAATTGAAAACCGAAGCGGGGAACAACCATGTTCCCTGCACCAAGCAAAAAAGATCTTCCAAGTCCCGTGGTAGATGCGAGCCGAGACGGGCTTTCGGGCGCTAGCCATCGTCGCGGCGACCTTCTTAGAGAATCCAGCCCTGGTCAGGATCCAAGATTCAACGGCCAGGCCATCAAACACAGGACCGCTGAGTTCTGGTGGTAAACTGGGCCCTGGAGAGAAGGTCCGCGCGCTCTGGCAGTCGCCAGGGTACATCGGCGAGCAACTGTACCAGCTCCGCATACCAAGAGCGACGCGGCCAATCCGGAGCGATTAAAATCGCTGGAACCCCCTCTATCCTGATCTTTCTGATCACCCTTGGGAGAAGAGCTATTGGTGGAAATAAGTATGGAAGATGGAATTGATTCCACGGTAGAACCAGGGCGTCCACCGCAATTGCCTGCGGATCCCGGTACCGGGAGACGAAGTTGGGCACCTTGGCATTCATCCTGGAAGCCATCAGGTCCACATCTGGGGTTCCCCAGCGTCGGCATATCTGCTGAAAAATCTCGGGATGTAGCGACCATTCCCCTGAAGCTATGCCGTGACGGCTGAGAAAATCCGCTGCCCAGTTTTCCTCGCCCGGAATGTGGACTGCTGAAATCACGGAGTGATTTACCTCTGCCCAGGACAGAATCTGTTTTACCTCGTGCATAGCCGCCCGGCTGCGGGTACCTCCCTGATGGTTTATGTATGCCACCGCCGTGGCATTGTCTGATTGAATTCGGACTGGGCGGCCCGCCAGATGCTGGTGAAAATATCTCAGAGCCAGCCAAATAGCTCGGATCTCTAAAATATTGATCGGGAGGATCGACTCCTGCTGAGACCAAGTCCCCTGGGCTGTGTGGTGACGAAACACTGCTCCCCATCCGAGCAGGCTGGCATCCGTTGTGACTACCATCCAGATATTCGGAGGAAACAAACGGCCCTGTTGAAGAGTGGAACTCCTCGTCCACCACATAAGAGTCTGTCTGACCTGCAGGGACAGACGGCACCGAAGATTGAGGGAATAAGGGCTCCCGTCCCATACTGCCAAGAGTGCATGCTGAAGGGGGCGAAGATGAAACTGGGCAAATGGAATCGCTTCGATCGTTGCCACCATCCTTCCTAGGACCCTCAAGCAAAACCGGATGGTGTGAGGAATCGGTTTGTGAAGGATCCGTACCTCTTGACGGAGAACTAAGGCCTTGTCCTGAGGAAGGATTATCAACCCTTGAGCGGTGTCGAAATCCATCCCTAGGAAGGTGATCTTTCGAGATGGCACGGGAGATGACTTCTTCATATTCACCAGCCACCCCAGTCGAACAAGAGTGTCTAGGGTAATGCTGACACTTACCTCGCATGTTTGGAAAGACGGACCCTTGATGAGAAGGTCGTCTAGGTAAGGCAAGATGACTATCCCCCTGGAGTGCAGAATGGATACAACAGCAGCCATGACCTTTGTGAACACTCTGGGAGCTGTGGCTAGCCCGAATGGCAAGGCAGCGAACTGAAAGTGAAGTTTACCGATGGCAAACCGAAGAAACCTTTGATGAGGGGGAAATATGGGGATGTGAAGATAGGCATCCTGGATGTCTATTGATGCTAGAAATTCCCCTTTTTCCATGGCAGCAATGACCGAGCGGAGAGACTCCATTCGGAAATGTCGAATTCTGACAAACCGGTTCAGTCTCTTTAGATCCAGAATGGGCCTTACGGTACCGTCCTTTTTGGGTACCGTGAACAGATTGGAATAAAACCCCCGACCTCTTTCGACCTCTGGTACAGGTACGACAACCCCGCTGTGTCGAAGAGACTCGACCGCCTTGAATAAGGCGCGAACCCGAGACTCCTCCTTGGGAAGGCGCGAGGGAAAAAAAACGATTTGAGGGAAGGCTGGTAAATTCTATCTTGTACCCCGAGGTGACTAATTCCCTGACCCACTCGTCTTGAGTAATTGATAGCCAAGTGGGACGAAACCAGAGTAGACGGCCGCCTACTCTGGATGAATCGACCGGATTCTGCCTCCAGTCATTTATCCGAAAATCTTTGGGCCTAGACCCTCTAGATCTCGGTTGTTGAGACCGCATTCTTCCCAACGGGTTGGTCTTGTAAGAGACCTGACGATCTCTGGCCTGATTAGGTCGACCTGAGCCGCTGGAACTGGCTGTTGCAGCCCAACCTGGTTGCGAAAGGCTCTAAAGCGAGGCTGAAGCTGTCGGCGAAAGGGCTGTTTGACTTTCTGCTGAGGCAAAAAAGAACTCTTCCCTCCTGTCGCATCAGATATAAGCTGATCCAGCTTTTCACCAAATAAACGACCGCTTTGATATGGCAAGGACGTAAGTGACTTCTTTGAAGTTGAGTCTGCTCGCCAAGTCCTCAACCACAAGGATCTCCTAATGGCAATCGCATTAGCAGCAGCTAATGCTGCGCAATTTGCCGCATCCATAGAAGCGTTGATCAAAAAATCACCTGCGAGAGCCATCTGATTAGATATCTCCAAAACCTCAGGTGGCACTTCTACACCGTGAAGAGCTCTGTTCAGAGACTCCGACCAGGAAATCATGGCCTTAGCAACCCAAGTCGCTGCAAAGGAAGGAGAGAGAGATGACCCAGATGCTTCAAACACCGATCGAGCCAGGCTTTCAATCAGACGATCCATTGGATCCTTAATCGAGGAACCATCAGGAAGGGAGAGAAGCGTCTTAGATGCCAAGCGTGACACCGGAGGATCGACCACTGGGGATTCCGCCCACTTCTTAAGAAGTTCAGGAGCAAAAGGATACCTGGTATTGAGGGCCCTCTGTCCTGCAAAGCGCTTATCCGGTTTTTCTCGGTGGCGCTGCACAAGCTCCTCAAACTCAGGATGAGCACCAAAGACCTTATGAGTCTGTCTGGCTCTTTTGAAGGACACCTTATGACCAGAGGCCAAGGTGGACTCATCGTCTACCCCCAGAGATTGATTGACAGCTTCAATCAGACTGTCAATTGTCTCCTGACAACCTGGAGCTTCCAAATTGAGGGACCCTTCAGTATCGGAATCCGAATATTGATCACTTGCCTCTAAAGGTGAGGGAGAGCGAGAAGCTGAGCTGAAGGATGCCGAAGCCCTGGACGGCATAGGCGACGCAGTGTGGGTTCGCTTCCCCTGCGTCTGCCTGGTGAGAGCGCGGCCCCTGCAGGCCGGAGGTTCCTGAGACGTCGCCAAGACGGGTGAACCACTGTCCCTGCTCCTATCGGGAGCTTGAAGGGACTCGATTGCTCTCGTTAATGACGCCATAGATTGAGACAGACATAGGGCCCACTCCGGGGGGCCTGACGCACTGGGCTGCGCTATAGGTGAGGGCTCCTGAGCCCGTTCAGAGTCACAGGCTTCGCAGACCCGATTAGTCTGGGCATGCGGAAAAGGGGATCTACAGGCAATGCATGCGGTATACAGCACCGTGTGGGCCTTAGTTCTTCTGGACATACTTTATCTGTTCAGAGCCTCCTTCCCCCTGCTGTAACAATCTGCTGTGACGATGCGGAGGTACGGTAGCGGAGCGCAGCGAAGTGGAGCCGGACTGGAGGTAGTAGCACTTACCCCAGTCCTGTATCCCCGGACGTCCTTAAGCAGCGTTAACAGCGCAAAAGGAAACGAGCAAAGGCTCCAGACTTTTTCAAAAAGAGCGCTCCCTGTCAGGGAGGCGTGGCTCATATAGCTGCGGGGTCGAGAGGCGCGGCCTAGCGCCGTCAGATGCCGGAGACACCACTTCCGGCCGCGGCCTAGTCTCCGGCCGAAGCCGGGGACTAAAGTTCCAGCCGCGGCCTAGCGCCGGCCGAAGCCTCGGCCTAAATTTTTGGCGGTGACCGCCCGAAAAACAGGGGGCAGGCCCGCCGGAAGTGACGCTGCCGGGGGCGGAGCACGGCCTATCTTCCGGCCGACGCCGGGAGCAGAATTAGACATGCGGCCTGGTCCCCGGCCGAAGCCGGGGACTAAATTTCAGCCCGCGGCCTAGCACTGGCCGAAGCCGGGGGCTAGATTTTTGGCGGCGGCCGCCTAGAAGCCAGGGGGTGGGCCGTCGCACGCAGATAGGGGGCGGCGCTCTCCGGGGGGTTCACAGACAGCCTCGTGGAGCTCAGGCCGGGGACTCCGCTCCCACCGAATTCCGACCGCCCCAGACGCTACCCACTGTTTCTCCGGAGCTTTGAAGGTGGGTTACTTGCAGTCTTCTGCCAAAAAATGGGGGACGGTGCAGGCTCCAGCTTCATGACCTCTAATGGTGGTCTTCCTTGCTGCAGTGGACTCGCGCTCCCAAACATTAGTCCAGCGTCTCCCCTCTTTTAGAGGGGGGCTTGCAGCAAAAAAAGGAAGGACGGTGCAGGCACCCTAACTCCATCACCCCTTCAGGGGATGAGGAGAGGGACCGTCCGCCTCCTTGCAGCACCGCAGTCTAGCATTGGTGGTGCAGTGGGGGCCGCACGGACTAACTCCTGCCTCTGTACAACCTGAGGTTTCAATACCCCAGGGTGGTCAGGGCTGAGTCCGGCATCATGTCCCACGTAGCGGGAAAGGATACGTGGAGGCTTCACTCCACGTGCTCGCCCGTTGATGGTTTGGGGAGATCGGACCCCTTCAAAAAGGTCCGTCGCCCCTATCTCATCTTCGTGGGAAAAAAAAAAAAAAAAAATGGTCTGGAAAAAAACCAGACGTGTGCCTCCATCAGACACTAAGCATGAACTGGGTTTGCCTGCGGCCAGTGCTGAGGTGTATACGGCGGAGGAGGAGCTAACCTTTTTTTATGTTTACTTAGTGTCAGCCTCCTAGCGGCAGTAGCATACACCCACAGTCCTGTGTCCCCCAATGAGACGAAGGAGAAATTGTATGTATAGTGCACGGTGTCCATCTACTGTGTCCAGCCCGGCCAGTGCCGCTCGCCTCACCATCTAAACATAGACCCCAGAAACATTGTATGTATAGTGCACGGTGTCCAGCCCGGCCAGTGCCGCTCGCCTCCCCATCTAAACATAGACCCCAGAAACATTGTATGTATAGTGCACGGTGTCCATCTACTGTGTCCAGCCCGGCCAGTGCCGCTCGCCTCCCCATCTAAACATAGACCCCAGAAACATTGTATGTATAGTGCACGTGTCCATCTACTGTGTCCAGCCCGGCAGTGCCGCTCGCCTCCCCATCTAAACATAGACCCCAGAAACATTTTATGTATTGTGCACGTGTCCTCCTATCTAAACATAGACCCAACTTGTGATCCTCCCACAGGCCAACCAGCCCAGGAATCTGGAGGAGGCGGGGGACAACACAAAACAATACACAATGCTGCACGCAACGTCTGCACCGCGCACAATCAGCGCCCGGGCCTGGTCAAAGAAACTGCAAAAGACAAGGAAAAGCCTTAAAACAACAATATCCAATGAACTAGTATTAGTATTTGGCCTGGAGAGAATGGAGGGGATGGAGGGGAGGCTGGAAATTGGGAGATTTGTGTACTGCAGCCTGTAAACAGGTTATGTAATGAGTCACTGTCAGTGCTCTGCTGCCACCTGCTGGCCACTCAGTGTTACTGCAGAATCACAATCGGCAGCAAAAAGGCAAAAAAAAAAAATAAGAAAGTAAAAATCTGATTTTCAAAATCGCAGAAGATTACAGCAAAATTATCACAACAGAGGTCGACTGGGGCAAAACTTTAACACCAGAGCAGCCGCTGGGGTAAAAATGCGGGCACCAGAGCAGCCACTGGGGTAAAAACGCGGGCACCAGAGCGCTCACTAACGCCAGTACTCACTGGGCGATGGCAGCTGATTGCTGGGACCCCCATGATCACTAGAATAAGCCCCCAATCCTCATCGCTGCGTTGGAGATGGAGTGACGCAGCAGCTTCGCCCACGTGCCGCTCAATCTCTGCCTATCAGACTGATGACGTCGTGACCCCCCCGGACTTCACCAGCCAGGTGGGCTGCAGTAGTCGTGTGCGGGGTCCCAGTAATAACACATCGCTGACAGATCCCATCCGTGTTTATAGTGTGACTGCCCCATTAATTGGACGTCACCCTGGAACCAACACCCGATGCAGAACCCGATGCAGCGGAGAATGTGCGTCCGCGCTCAGCGTCCCGCAGCGTTCCCATGGGAAGAGGGCCCGGTATCAGTGCAGGACGGCGCGGAGCATCGCTGCTGCCAGCATTGGATCCATTCCTAACATAACAGCTGCTCCGACTGCTGACACCAGATGACAAGCGCAGAAAGTCTGCGAAGTCGGCAGTTACACGGGAACGAGGAGCAGGGACGACTAACCCCGACCATGAGAGAATGACGAATATCACTGCACACAGTGCCGAGAGCGAGAACCGTCACCTGACAGCGAGCGTGAGAAGAAACAACACAACGTAGGAGCCGCCAAACACACGGTGGCGCTATACTCACTGATCACAACACACAACCGAAATAACAGCCGGCAACACAGAAGACAAGGAGCAAATCTACAGACGGCATTATAGCAGTTATATAACTGTGCACAGGGGCAGTATTATAGTAGTTATATTCCTGTATATAGGAGCAGTATTATAGTAGTTATATTCTTGTACATAGGGGCAGTATTATAGCAGTTATATAACTGTGCACAGGGGCAGTATTATAGTAGTTATATTCTTGTACATAGGAGCAGTATTATAGTAGTTATATTCTTGTATATAGGAGCAGTATTATAGCAGTTATATTCTTGTACATAGGGGGCAGTATTATAGTAGTTATATTCATGTACATAGGGGCAGTATTATAGTAGTTATATTCTTGTACATAAGGGACAGTATTATAGTAGTTATATTCTTGATATAAGAGAGCAGTTATTTAATAAGCAGTATTATAATATATTCTTGTACATAGGAGCAGTATTATAGTAGTTATATTCTTGTACATAGGGCAGTATTATAGTAGTTTATATTCATGTACATAGGGCAGTATTATACTAGTTATATTCTTGTACATAAGGGACAGTATTATAGTAGTTATATTCTTGTATATAGGGGCAGTATTATAGCAGTTATATTCTTGTACATAGGAGCAGTATTATAGCAGTTATATCTTGTATATAGGAGCAGTATTATAGTAGTTATATTCTTGTACATAGGGGGCAGTATTATAGTAGTTATATTCTTGTACATAGGGGCAGTATTATAGTAGTTATATTCTTGTACATAGGAGCAGTATTATAGTAGTTATATTCTTGTACATAGGAGCAGTATTATAGTAGTTATATCATGTACATAGGGGACAGTATTATAGTAGTTATATTCTTGTATATAGGAGCAGTATTATAGTAGTTATATTCTTGTACATAGGGGCAGTATTATAGTAGTTATATTCTTGTACATAGGGGCAGTATTATAGTAGTTATATTCTTGTACATAGGAGCAGTATTATAGTATGTTATATTCTTGTACATAGGAGCAGTATTATAGTAGTTATATTCATGTACATAGGGACAGTATTATAGTAGTTATATTCTTGTACATAGGAGCAGTATTATAGTAGTTGTATTCTTGTACATAGGGGCAGTATTATAGTAGTTATATTCTTGTACATAGGAGCAGTATTATAGTAGTTATATTCTTGTACATAGGGGCAGTATTATAGTAGTTATATTCTTGTACATAGGAGCAGTATTATAGTAGTTATATTCTTGTACATAGGAGCAGTATTATAGTAGTTATATTCATGTACATAGGGGACAGTATTATAGTAGTTATATTCATGTACATAGGGGACAGTATTATAGTAGTTATATTCATGTACATAGGGGGCAGTATTATAGTAGTTATATTCTTGTACATAGGAGCAGTATTATAGTAGTTTATTCTTGTACATAGGAGCAGTATTATAGTAGTTATATTCTTGTACATAGGAGCAGTATTATAGTAGTTATATTCTTGTACATAGGAGCAGTATTATAGTAGTTATATTCTTGTACATAGGGGCAGTATTATAGTAGTTGTATTCTTGTACATAGGGGCAGTATTATAGTAGTTATATTCTTGTACATAGGGACAGTATTATAGTAGTTATATTCTTGTACATAGGAGCAGTATTATAGTAGTTATATTCTTGTACATAGGAGCAGTATTATAGTAGTTATATTCTTGTACATAGGAGCAGTATTATAGTAGTTATATTCTTGTACATAGGAGCAGTATTATAGTAGTTATATTCTTGTACATAGGAGCAGTATTATAGTAGTTATATTCTTGTACATAGGAGCAGTATTATAGTAGTTATATTCTTGTACATAGGAGCAGTATTATAGTAGTTATATTCTTGTACATAGGAGCAGTATTATAGTAGTTATATTCTTGTACATAGGGCAGTATTATAGTAGTTGTATTCTTGTACATAAGGGACAGTATTATAGTAGTTATATTCTTGTACATAGGAGCAGTATTATAGTAGTTATATTCTTGTACATAGGGGCAGTATTATAGTAGTTGTATTCTTGTACATAGGGGCAGTATTATAGTAGTTGTATTCTTGTACATAGGAGCAGTATTATAGTAGTTATATTCTTGTACATAGGGCAGTATTATAGTAGTTATATTCTTGTACATAAGGACAGTATTATAGTAGTTATATTCTTGTATATAGGGGCAGTATTACAGTAGTTATATTCTTGTATATAGGGCAGTATTACAGTAGTTATATTCTTGTACATAGGGGCAGTATTATAGTAGTTATATTCTTGTACATAGAAGCAGTATTATAGTTATATTCTTGTACATAGAAGCAGTATTATAGTAGTTATATTCTTGTACATAGAAGCAGTATTATAGTAGTTATATTCTTGTACATAGAAGCAGTATTATAGTAGTAATATTCTTGTACATAGGAGCAGTATTATAGTAGTTATATTCCTCTACATAGGGGCAGTATTATAGTAGTAATATTCTTGTACATAGGAGCAGTATTATAGTAGTTATATTCTTGTACATAGAAGCAGTATTATAGTAGTAATATTCTTGTACATAGAGGCAGTATTATAGTAGTTATATTCCTCTACATAGGGGCAGTATTATAGTAGTTATATCCTTGTATATAGGAGCAGTATTATAGTAGTTATATTCTTGTACATAGGAGCAGTATTATAGTAGTTATATTCTTGTACATAGGGCAGTATTATAGTAGTTATATTCTTGTACATAAGAGCAGTATTATAGTAGTTATATTCTTGTACATAGGAGCAGTTATATAGTAGTTATATTCTTGTACATAGGAGCAGTATTATAGTAGTTATATTCTTATACATAGGAGCAGTATTATAGTAGTTATATTCTTATACATAGGAGCAGTATTATAGTAGTTATATTCTTGTACATAGAGCAGTATTATAGTAGTTATATTCTTGTACATAGGAGCAGTATTATAGTAGTTATATTCTTTTACATAGGGCAGTATTATAGTAGTTATATTCTTGTACATAGGGCAGTAGTATAGTTATATTCTTGTACATAGGGCAGTATTATAGTAGTTATATTCTTGTACATAGGAGCAGTATTATAGTAGTTATATTCTTGTACATAGGAGCAGTATTATAGTAGTTATATTCTTGTACATAGTAGCAGTATTATAGTAGTTATATTCTTGTACATAGAGCAGTATTATAGTAGTTATATTCTTGTACATAGAAGCAGTATTATAGTAGTAATATTCTTGTACATAGGAGCAGTATATAGTAGTTATATTCTTGTACATAGAAGCAGTATTATAGTAGTAATATTCTTGTACATAGGAGCAGTATTATAGTAGTAATATTCTTGTACATAGGGGCAGTATTATAGTAGTTATATTCTTGTACATAGGGGCAGTATTATAGTAGTTATATTCTTGTACATAGGAGCAGTATTATAGTAGTTATTTTCTTGTACATAGGGGCAGTAATATAGTAGTTATATTCTTGTACATAGGGGCAGTATTATTGTAGTTATATTCTTGTACATAGGGCAGTATTATAGTAGTTATATTCTTGTACATAGGGGCAGTATTATAGCAGTTATATTCTTGTACATAGGGGGCAGTGTTATGTTACGGTAGCTGAGGAGTGCAGGTAAAAAAGGAAATACACCAGAGCAGTTGGAATCTATGAGATTGCAGTACCCTGACTAACCACCGCAACTAGAGGCAGCCGTGGAGCGTTCCTACGTTGGTCCTAGACGCCTCGTCACAGCCTGAGAAACTAACTACACCTAAAGATAGAAATAGGAAAGCTATCTGCCCCGGAGCAGAACCCCAAAGATAATAGAAAGCCCCCAAACATGTAATGGCGGTTAGACAAGAGGAAATACTGACACAGAAAGAAAATAGTATGAGCAAACGCTGGGGCCCAAACTATCTAAACAGAAAAGGATAGGAAGGGCACTTACTGCAATCTCAGAAAACCCTGAAAAGCACCAACTCTACTAATTTCAAAATCACCTGAGATCACACGACCTCTACCACCTAAATTAGTTCTCTGGTGTAACAAAAACAAAACAGCAGCCACTGAAAAAAAAACTGGAAAAAGCAAAAGTACAAAACACAGTGGCTGGACTAAACTGAGAGGGCAAAAGCCCCCGGAGGGGACCCTGAAGGCCCCCACAGAAGTGCAGGACAAAATGCAAAAATATAGCAAAAACACAAAATAAGAAATTGTCTTATCTGATAGCAGGAGATGCAGACACGACACAGCAGGCTACAAGGGAAACTGGAAAGAAGGATTCAGACCAGAACAATTGATCACCGGCAACCCTGATGGGAAAATGACTCCCTTATATAAGACCAATCAGTAACACCTGATTCCCAGTCCTCACAATCCTCACTAGTACCGCTTGTAACCACCAGAGGGAGCCTCTGCTCAGAACTCATCTCAAACCCATTCACAACAGTACCCCCCCCTTGAGGAGGGGTCACCGAACCCTCATTTGAGCAACCAGGTCGGTCAGGATGAGTTCTATGATACGCACGGATAAGTCTCCTAGCATGGATGTCCGAAGCAAACACCCAAGAATTGTCTTCCTGACCATAACCTCTCCATTTAACCAAATACTGGAGTCTTCGTCTAGAAAAACGAGAATCCAATATTTTCTCAACCACATACTCCAGATTGCCCTCAACCAAAACAGGGTCAGGAGGCACAGCAGCAGGAACCACTGGCTCAACAAACCTCTTCAACAAGGACCTGTGGAACACGTTATGGATCTTAAATGTCCCTGGAAGAAGCAAACAAAAAGAAACAGGATTAATAATCTCCATGATCTTATAAGGTCCAATGAACCTAGGCTTAAATTTAGGAGATGCTACTCTCATAGGAATATTCTTTGAGGACAACCAGACCAGGTCCCCCACTTTAAACCGAGGACCATCAGTCCTATGCCGGTTAGCAAACCGCTGGGCCTTCTCCTGAGAGAGGGACAACCTCTCCACTACCTGGTCCCAAATCTGCTGCATACGCTCAACAACAGAGTCAACACCTGGACAGACAGAAGCCTCCGTCTGTCCTGAAGAAAATCGAGGGTGAAACCCAGAATTACAGAAAAACTGAGACATCAAAGTGGCAGAACTAGCCCTATTATTAAGAGCAAACTCAGCGAAAGGCAAAAAAGAGACCCAGTCATCCTGATCAGCAGACACAAAGCATCTTAGATAAGTCTCCAATGTCTGGTTTGTTCTCTCAGTTTGACCATTGGTCTGAGGATGAAATGCCGAGGAGAAAGACAATTGAACACCCAGTTTAGAACAAAAAGTCCTCCAAAATCTGGAAACAAACTTGACTCCTCTGTCAGACACAATGTTCTCAGGAATGCCGTGTAAACGAACCACGTGCTGAAGGAACAACGGCACCAATTCAGAGGAGGAAGGCAACTTAGGTAATGGCACAAGATGTATCATTTTGGAAAACCTATCACAAATTACCCAGATGGTGGTCATTCTCTGAGAAACAGGAAGATCGGAAATGAAATCCATAGAGATATGGGTCCATGGTCTCTTGGCACAGGCAATGGCATCAACAAACCACTAGAGCGAGAGCAAGGCTTGGAGCGAGAGCAAGTCCCGCAGGACTGCACAAATTCCCTGACATCGCGAGACAAGGTAGGCCACCAAAAGGACCGACTAACCAAGTCTCTGTTACCAAAAATTCCGGGATGCCCAGCCAATGCGGAACAATGAATCTCAGACATCACACTCTTTTTCCATTGGTCCGGGACAAACAATTTTCCAACAGGGCAGCGCTCGGGCCTATCCTCCTGACACCCCTCCAGAGCAAGTCTCAAATTGGGCGAGATGGCGGAAAGAACTACACCCTCCTTCAAAATAACAGAGGGATCAGATAGCTCAGGAGAGTCCGCAAGGAAACTCCTCGAGAGGGCATCCGCCTTAACATTCTTAGTGCCAGGAAGAAAGGAAACCACAAAATTAAAACGTGTGAAAAACAAGGCCCACCTGGCCTGTCTAGGATTGAGTCGCTTGGCAGATTCCAGATAGACCAGATTCTTATGGTCCGTAAGGACCACCACCTGATGTTTGGCTCCCTCCAGCCAATGTCTCCACTCTTCAAAAGCCCACTTCATGGCCAATAACTCCCGATTACCCACGTCATAATTACGTTCAGTAGGAGAAAATTTTCGAGAGAAAAAGGCACAAGGGTTACTTTTAGAGGTCTCTGGATCTTTTTGGGACAAAACGGCACCTGCCCCAATTTCAGAGGCATCAACCTCCACCTGAAATGGCAGAGAAACATCAGGCTGCCGTAGAACAGGAGCAGAAGTGAATCTCTGCTTAAGTTCCTGAAACGCAGAGACTGCCTCAGGAGGCCAATTCACCACATCAGAACCCTTTCTGGTCAAATCAGTTAATGGTTTAACAATAACCGAGAAATTACCAATAAATTTACGATAAAAATTGGCAAAACCCAAAAATCTCTGAAGAGCCTTTAATGAAGTAGGTTGGACCCAATCACAGATGGCCTGAACCTTGACCGGGTCCATTTCAATAACAGATGGGACAAAATGAATCCCAGAAATGAGATCTTCTGTACGCCAAAAAGACACTTTGATCCCTTCACATACAGAGCATTATCCCTCAAAATCTGGAATACAGTTCAAACATGTTTCACATGAGAGTCCCAGTCATTAGAAAAAATCAAGATATCATCCAAATAAACAATCAGAAACTTGTCCACAAAATCCCTGAAAATGTCATTCATGAAGGACTGGAAGACGGAAGGAGCATTAGTGAGCCCAAAGGGCATCACTAGGTACTCAAAATGCCCTTCAGGGGTATTGAATGCCGTCTTCCATTCATCCCCGTGCTTAATGCGAATAAGGTTATACGCCCCCCTGAGGTCAAGCTTGGTAAACCAAGTAGCGTTTTTCACCCTGGAAAACAGGTCAGAAATCAAGGGTAACGGGTATTGATATTTCACAGTAATATTGTTCAAGAGACGATAATCAATACACGGCCTTAATGAACCATCTTTTTTGGCCACAAAGAAAAAACCGGCACCTAAGGGTGAAGAGGATGGTCTGATATGACCCTTCTCCAATGATTCCTTGATATAAGACCGCATAGCGTCATGTTCAGGTACAGACAAGTTAAAAAGGCGACCTTTAGGGAATTTACTACCTGGCACTAATTCAATAGCGCAGTCATAGCTCCTATGGGGAGGCAAGGATGCAGATTTACTTTCGCTAAACACATCAGAAAAATCAAACAAAAAGTCAGGAACATCCTCAGCCTGGGGGGAGGCAGAAAAAACAGGAGTGTTGGTATTAACACATTGGCAGCCCCAACTGGTTACAGACACAGATTTCCAATCCAAAACAGGATTATGAGACTGTAACCAAGGGAAACCCAGCACTATAATGTCATGCAGATTATATAGAACCAAAAATTTGCAGCACTCCTGGTGATCAGGTTCAACTCTCATTATCACCTGAGTAGAAAACTGGGTTTATTCTCAGCCAAAGGGGTAGAATCGATCCCCAGTAAAGGAATAGACTTCTGTAGGGGTATCAAGGGAAACCCACAACGTTTAGCAAAATCATAATCCATCAGGTTAATAGCTGCTCCAGAATCAACGAAAGCCTGAGCAGAAAATGAGGACAGAGAGCACATCAGAGTGACAGTTAATAAAAACTTAGTCTGAACACTACCCAAGACAACTGAGCGTGCAAAACGTCTTCCCCGCTTAGGGCAGACTGAAATAGCATGAGAGGCATCACCACAGTAGAAACATAAACCATTGCGCTTTCGAAACTCATGACGCTGTGCCCCAGACACCACTCTATCACACTGCATGGGCTCAGCAGCTGGCTCACAAGGCAACACCACTCCACGCATACTTCTCCGCTCACGCAAACGTCTGTCAATTTGAATCGCTAATGACATAGAATCATTGAGACCAGAGGGACAGGGAATCCCACCATAACATCCTTTACATTATCTGACAGACCCTTCCGGAAAAGGGCTGCCAAAGCGTCGTCATTCCATTTGGTCAGGACTGCCCACTTACGGAATCTCTGACAGTATAACTCAGCGTCATCAAGCCCCTGATTTAATGCCAACAAGGCTTTTTCAGCTTGATCAGTGACATTAGGCTCATCGTACAATAACCCCAAAGCCTGAAAAAATGCATCAACATCACTCAAAACAGGATCCCCAGGTATCAGGGAAAAAGCCCAATCCTGAGGATCGCCGCGCAGGAGAGAGATGACAATTTGAACCTGCTGCGCTGCGTTTCCTGAGGACTTAGATTTTAAGGCAAGAAACAATTTACAATTATTTTTGAAATTCTGAAACTTAGCTCGATCCCCTAAAAACAAATCTAGCATGGGAATCCTAGGTTCCACAACAGGCAACCCAGCAAGATAGATAGCAATACTCCGAACTTCAGTGGCAAGCTGATCCACACGGCCAGACAACTGTGCAAACTCCATTGGGAGAAAAGATCCTCCCCAGCACCCAGAGATACAGAGGGAAAAAAAAAAATGCAACAAACAAAAAAATATCTCTGACAACTTTTCTTCCTTCAAAATATTTTTTCCCTTCTGTGAGTACCATACAATTTTTATGGCCGGTGATACTGTTATGTTACGGTAGCTGAGGAGTGCAGGCAAAAAAGGAAATACACCAGAGCAGTTGGAATCTATGAGATTGCAGTACCCTGACTAACCACCGCAACTAGAGGCAGCCGTGGAGCGTTCCTACGTTGGTCCTAGACGCCTCGTCACAGCCTGAGAAACTAACTATACCTAAAGATAGAAATAGGAAAGCTATCTGCCCGGAGCAGAACCCCAAAGATAATAGAAAGCCCCCAAACATGTAATGGCGGTTAGACAAGAGGAAATACTGACACAGAAAGAAAATAGTATGAGCAAACGCTGGGGCCCAAACTATCTAAATAGAAAAGGACAGGAAGGGCACTTACTGCAATCCCAGAAAACCCTGAAAAACACCAACTCTACTAATTTCAAAAACACCTGAGATCACACGACCTCTACCACCTAAATTAGTTCTCTGGTGTAACAAAAACAAAAAGCAGCCACTGAAAAAAAAACTGGAAAAAGCAAAAGTACAAAACACAGTGGCTGGACTAAACTGAGAGGGCAAAAGCCCCCGGTGGGGACCCTGAAGGCCCCCACAGAAGTGCAGGACAAAATGCAAAAATATAGCAAAAACACAAAATAAGAAATTGTCTTATCTGATAGCAGGAGATGCAGACACGACACAGCAGGCTACAAGGGAAACTGGAAAGAAGGATTCAGACCAGAACAATTGATCACCGGCAACCCTGATGGGAAAATGACTCCCTTATATAAGACCAATCAGTAACACCTGATTCCCAGTCCTCACAATCCTCACTAGTACCGCTTGTAACCACCAGAGGGAGCCTCTGCTCAGAACTCATCTCAAACCCATTCACAACAGGGCAGTATTATAGTAGTTATATTCTTGTACATAGGAGCAGTATTATAGTAGTTATTTTCTTGTACATAGGGGCAGTATTATAGTAGTTATATTCTTGTACATAGAAGCAGTATTATAGTAGTAATATTCTTGTACATAGGAGCAGTATTATAGTAGTAATATTCTTGTACATAGGAGCAGTATTATAGTAGTAATATTCTTGTACATAGGGGCAGTATTATAGTAGTTATATTCTTGTACATAGGAGCAGTATTATAGTAGTTATTTTCTTGTACATAGGGGCAGTATTATAGTAGTTATATTCTTGTACATAGGGGCAGTATTATTGTAGTTATATTCTTGTACATAGGGGCAGTATTATAGTAGTTATATTCTTGTACATAGGGGCAGTATTATAGCAGTTATATTCTTGTACATAGGGGCAGTATTATAGTAGTTATATTCTTGTACATAGGAGCAGTATTATAGTAGTTATATTCTTGTACATAGGGGCAGTATTATTGTAGTTATATTCTTGTACATAGGGCAGTATTATAGTAGTTATATTCTTGTACATGGGGCAGTATTATAGCAGTTATATTCTTGTACATAGGGGCAGTATTATAGTAGTTATATTCTTGTACATAGGAGCAGTATTATAGTAGTTATATTCTTGTACATAGGAGCAGTATTATAGTAGTTATATTCTTGTACATAGGGGCAGTATTATAGTAGTTATATTCTTGTACATAGGGGCAGTATTATAGTAGTTATATTCTTGTACATAGGAGCAGTATTATAGTAGTTATATTCTTGTACATAGGAGCAGTATTATAGTAGTTATATTCTTGTATATAGGGGCAGTATTATAGTAGTTATATTCTTGTATATAGGAGCAGTATTATAGTAGTTATATTCTTGTACATAGGAGCAGTATTATAGTAGTTATATTCTTGTACATAGGGGCAGTATTATAGTAGTTATATTCTTGTACATAGGAGCAGTATTATAGCAGTTATATTCTTGTACATAGGGGGCAGTATTATAGTAGTTATATTCTTGTACATAGGAGCAGTATTATAGTAGTTATATTCTTGTACATAGGGGCAGTATTATAGTAGTTATATTCTTGTACATAGGTGCAGTATTATAGTATTTATATTCTTGTACATAGGGGCAGTATTATAGTAGCTATATTCCTGTACATAGGGGCAGTATTATAGCAGAAATATTCCAGTAGATTGGGGTGGTCAGACATGATGGCTCTCACCTGTGCTACTTTTGCTCCAGGGCAGTTCGGACATTAGCTCCAGATAGTTTCTGGTTAGCGCGTACTCCGGCATGGATTGCGGCATTTTCTTCAGCCTGGTAGATGACAATAATGTATATAATACACGGCCAGTGATGGGGGAGGGGTGACATTATATGGGGGTCTCTAATCCTCACCTCTTCATCTCCTTCATGCACACCTTCAGGGCCGGCTCCGGCATGCTGCACGACTTCATCTTCTTCTCCAACAAGATGATGTCATCCGAATCCTCGTCATCGTCGTCGGTGCTCTCCAGTGAATGCTGTTTCGCCGCTCCTCCTCCGAGCTTCCTCAGGGGACGGATGGCAATGATCTGCAGGTAATGGAGGGGATTGTCAGTGACTGCGTTTCTTCCCCGCTTTCTCCTCAAACTGAATCAGGGTCGTATGAAAAGTTCTGAAGCTTCAAATATAATTTCTTATTATTGCATCCCCCATTTTCAGACTCTCCGCTCGCCATAAGTGAATGGAAACCCTCCTGATCTCGCACCTGTGTCCTGCTGACTCGCAGCTGGGTCTGCTACAATGAATCAGTGTGGACAATCCTCATCCCTCTCCCCTCCCGCCCCGTCACATTACTCACCCTCTTGTCATCATCTAATTTGGGGTTTCGCGTTTTGTGGAGCAGTTTTAACCCCTCGATCTGACGCAGCAGGAGCGGGATCGTCACTTTAAATCTTTCTTCCAGTTCAACAGCGTCAAGAATCTGCAAAAAGAAAAGTTGAGAAAGTTCTGATACCCCGGCGCCCGGGACCAGTCATGGCGGCCGCCGTCCGCGTGGGCAGAACTTTTCACGATGGCTTCGCACAGCAGGTTTTTGTCACAATGTTGCAGATTGGACACATGGTTGTGGAACTGAGGAGCTGTCCCGCATCGTCCTTACTGGTTATACTGGTGTAATAAAGCCACATTGGTCACAATTCCACTCATCCGGCATCCAACAGTCCGGAAACCATCTGACCTGCAGCTTCTCCTCATTGCTGGTCCGTATGATGGACGTCAGGACGTCCGGCAGAAACTCCTTGGGCAGATTATTCAGTAGTCTCTTCAGTTTGGCGACGGCGGGCACCGAGCCGTCCAACATCTCCACCAGCTTAAAGGGGGAAACCAGGAAAGTCAGAATTCCATCCGATCCTGGGAAAGCTGGGTGACGAGGATGAGAGCAGCGGCCACGCCGTCACTCACCTGCACCGCGTACTTGTAGAACTGCTCCGACAGCTCGCCCAGCGCCTCCTGAAACTCGGCTTTACTGCTCAGCTCCTCCAGCCGGTCCAGCTGCTCCACCTCGGCCACCGGGTACGGCCGCTCCTTCAGGACCTGCGTCACCTGGAAGCGGCACAGACCCGTCACCAGCAAGGTGTAGTGCGGCTTCGGCCAGTTACTGCCAACCACCTGCACGGCCAAGGCGGCGGTCCCGATCCTGCGGGAGGAGAAGACCATAGGAAATACATGGGGGGGCTGAGAAAGTCTGGTAATCCGACATCTAATACAATTCTCTATGACCGTCCAGTAATCCGGCACATCTGGTAATCTGGAATATGTGACATCCTGTCAGTGCCATAGATATTGATCAAAGCCTTTCCTTTATGCCACTTATGACACACAGCTGATTCTGAATGACCCGCTGACACCCAGGCCCCCTCCCCCCTGCGGCACAGAAGACCCCCTGTCACCCTGGGCTCCCCCCTGCGGCACAGACCCGATGGCCCCTGGGCTCACCCCTGCGGCACAGACCCGATGGCCCCTGGCTCACCCCTGCGGCACAGACCCGATGGCCCCTGGGCTCCCCCCTGCGGCACAGACCCGATGGCCCCTGGCTCACCCCTGCGGCACAGACCCGATGGCCCCTGGGCTCCCCCCTGCGGCACAGATCTGTTGGCCCCTGGGCTCCCCCCTGCAGCACAGACCGATGAGCCCTGGGCTCCCCCCTGCGGCACAGACCTGTTGGCCCCTGGGCTCCCCCCTGCAGCACAGACCGATGAGCCCTGGGCTCCCCCCTGCGGCACAGACCCGATGGCCCCTGGGCTCCCCCCTGCGGCACAGACCCGATGGCCCCTGGGCTCCCCCCTACCCAGATCTACAAATCCTTTGTGTTCCCCGCTGATTTCTGCATGAACTCCCAGCACTGTGACCCCTGACATATAATGGAGCAGACAGGATCCTTATCTCGGAGAATTATCTCCAGCAATAACTTATTGTACGAAGTTCAGTGATTCAGCGATTGTCTGACCTTCACCTCCGAGTCTGTGATGTAAACAGTCCAAAGGCTGCGGAGCGGAGATATGGGGGGACGGCAACATATCATCACATAGAGGAGATATGGGGGGACGGCAATGTATCATCACAGAGGAGATATGGGGGGACGGCAACATATCATCACAGAGGAGATATGGGGGGACGGCAATGTATCATCACAGAGGAGATATGGGGGGATGGCAACATATCACAGAGGAGATATGGGGGACGGCAAACATCATCCTATAGAGGAGATATGGGGGGACGGCAACGTATCATCACATAGAGGAGATATGGGGGGACGGCAAGTATCATCACATAGAGGAGATATGGGGGGACGACAACGTATCATCACAGAGGAGATATGGGGGGACGGCAACATATCATCACAGAGGAGATATGGGGGGACGGCAACATATCATCACAGAGGAGATATGGGGGGACGGCAACGTATCATCACATAGAGGAGATATGGGGGGACGCAACATATCATCACATAGAGGAGATATGGGGGGACGGCAACATATCATCACATAGAGGAGATATGGGGGGACGGCAACGTATCATCACATAGAGGAATATGGGGGGACGGCAACATATCATCACAGAGGAGATATGGGGGGACGGCAACTATCATCACATAGAGGAGATATGGGGGGACAGCAACATATCATCACATAGAGGAGATATGGGGGGACGCAACATATCATCACATAGAGGAGATATGGGGGGACGGCAACATATCACATAGGAATATAGGGGGACGGCAACAATATCACAGAGGAGATATGGGGGACGGCAACAATCATCACATAGAGGAGATATGGGGGACGGCAACGTATCATCACAAGAGGAGATATGGGGGACGGCAATGTATCATCACATAGAGGAGATATGGGGGACGCAACTATATCACAGAGGAGATATGGGGGGACGGCAACGTATCATCACAGAGGAGATATGGGGGGACGGCAACATCATCACAGAGGAGATATGGGGGACGGCAACACATCATCACAGAGGAGATATGGGGGACAGCAACATCATCACATAGAGGAGATATGGGGGGACGGCAACACATCACATAGAGGAGATATGGGGGGACGGCAACGTATCATCACATAGAGGAGATATGGGGGACGGCAACGTATCATCACAGAGGAGATATGGGGGGACGCAACGTATCATCACATAGAGGAGATATGGGGGGACGGCAACGTATCATCACATAGAGGAGATATGGGGGACGGCAACTATCATCACATAGAGGAGATATGGGGGTACGACAACGTATCATCACATAGAGGAGATATGCGGGGACGGCAACGTATCATCACATAGAGGAGATATGCGGGGACGGCAACGTATCATCACATAGAGGAGATATGGGGGGACGGCAACGTATCATCACATAGAGGAGATATGGGGGGTACGACAACGTATCATCACAAGAGAGATATGGGGGACGGCAACTACATCACATAGAGGAGATATGGGGGACGGCAACGTATCATCACATAGAGGAGATATGGGGGGACGGCAACGTATCATCATAGAGGAGATATGGGGGACGGCAACGTATCATCATAGAGGAGATATGGGGGACGGCAACGTATCATCACATAGAGGAGATATGGGGGGACGGCAACGTATCATCACAGAGGAGATATGGGGGGACGCAACGTATCATCACATAGAGGAGATATGGGGGACGACAACGTATCATCACATAGAGGAGATATGGGGGGACGACAACGTATCATCACATAGAGGAGATATGGGGGACGGCAACACATCATCACATAGAGGAGATATGGGGGACGGCAACGTATCATCACATAGAGGAGATATGGGGGGACAGCAACACATCATCACAGAGGAGATATGGGGGACGGCAACGTATCATCATAGAGGAGATATGGGGGACGGCAATGTATCATCATAGAGGAGATATGGGGGACGGCAACGTATCATCATAGAGGAGATATGGGGGACGGCAACGTATCATCATAGAGGAGATATGGGGGACGGCAACGTATCATCACAGAGGAGATATGGGGGGACGGCAACGTATCATCACAGAGGAGATATGGGGGGACAGCAACGTATCATCACAAGAGAGATATGGGGGGACGCAACGTATCATCACAGAGGAGATATGGGGGACGGCAACGTATCATCATAGAGGAGATATGGGGGACGGCAACGTATCATCATAAGGAGATATGGGGGGACGGCAACGTATCATCATAGAGGAGATATGGGGGGTACAACAACGTATCATCATAGAGGAGATATGGGGGGACGGCAACGTATCACAAGAGGAGATATGGGGGACGGCAACGTACAGCCCTGACAACCTCCCCTTGTACAGCTGCTGAAACTCCCCACTTGTACAACTGCTGACAACCTCCCCCTTGTACAGCTGCTGACAACCACCCCTTGTACAGCTGCTGACAACCACCTCCCTTGTCAGCTCCTGACAACCTCCCCCTTGTACAACTGCTGACAACCTCCCCCTGTACAGCTGCTGACAACCACCCTTGTACAGCTGCTGACAACCTCTCCCCTTGTACAGCTGCTGACAACCACCCCCTTGTACAGCTGCTGACAACCACACCCCTTGTACAGCTGCTGACAACCACCCCCTTGTACAGCTGCTGACAACCACCCCCCTTGTACAGCTGCTGACAACCACCCCCTTGTACAGCTCCTGACAACCACCCCCCTTGTAAGTGGAC